>CM038669.1:679459185-679975709 GCA_021605145.1 Aegilops bicornis | reverse complement strand
CGATAGAACAAGTCATTATATCTGGAGCATCACCCGCCATATGAGCACCCTTAGCTGCAAGAGCATTATCGGCCTTGTAACAGTCTCTAGGATAGTACACTACTTTGACATCACAAGATTTTTACCTATTGAACAATTTTAAATCTTCAGCGAGGATCCTCGAGCTTGACAAATCATGCCTTCGGTTCTCACGGGCCTCCTTCAACAGCATCACACAGTTTTCGAACACACACCTCCCAACCCATACTCATTTGCAGTTTGGATTGCCCGCCGAGCTGCCATCACTTCAGCACGAAAAAGGGTCGTGAAGTGACACAAAGTGACCTGCAACATGGACACAACACATTCCCCGAGCAGTCCCGCATCGCTACATCCCAGCAACCACGATGATTTCTCGGTGAGAAAGCGCCGTCGATATGAATCTTCACATAATCATGCCACAAAAAATTGAATTAGATGTTTCAAAAATTTGTGAATTTTTAAAACATATTTCTATTATCCATAATAATTTCAAATCCAGAGAACTAAGTGCTAGCTCAGTGACTATTGTTTACAGTGGTGAATAAAGGCGGAGCTATGTGTTACTCTCAGAAGGGCACTACCACCACCCAGCTGGTTTTGAACCAAGTTTGTGAAGAAAAATAATATGGGAGGGTTTAGATGGGGAATTTATAGGAGGAAACTGACTTTTTATAACCAAGTCGGGTGTAGTTTGATAATACCTAGAAAGTTGATCCAATCTTGGTAAAATGTGAACAAGAGACTAGTCCGTGAAAAATAATAATTTATGCTGGGGAAAAGGAGAAAGATGCATAGGATCGTAGCCCACATTGTTTACAAGTTGGTTGTCGGGATCCGCCAAAATGCTCAACCACTCCTCCCAGGGGTTGTTTGTCGGTTTTGGTCTGTCCTCTTTGGTTATGCTTATACTGCCTGCTCCAACGAGCTTTTAGCAGCAGCCGACGGCAACTGGTCCGATTCATTTGCTTTACTTTTATTTTCATGATGTGGTCTTTCATGTACACATGCATATTTCTTGTACATCGCTTTGATTAAGATGTGTGTGTGTTTATTGTGTTATTTGTGTTGTGCTGCTATTTAGAAACCAATCTCTATGTATCAATAACCTTGGTTCATGGAAGAACTGCACTATTCATGTCGTTTCTACCATTTACCAGATCACATCCATGTAGGCACCATTGCTGGATTCTAATGGACCGGTGTTCTTTAGCAAACAGATGCTCTCCGAGAGGGCTAAACTTTATTCATTAGCAACCAAAGCAGCATACAGAGAGTAGCTTCCCCATGGCGAAAGAGATGGCTTCCAAATCCATTTTGGAATTACATTTAGAAGCTTTTGCTACAGAAGAAGTTGCATTTTGAAGAGGATCTACTACAAAAAAGCCTTTTTGCAAGTATATGAGCTATAAGATTCTTGAGTCTGGGAATGTGTTCTATCCTACATTGAGAGAGATCACAAGTAAGATTGAAGAATTCTACTAGTACCGGTCTGATCTTCCAATGACCTGCATGTTGTCATAAATCTTTGGCTTTAGTTGATTCCACCAAGGTGCTGCAATCAGAGAGAAAGGATACATTGTTCCAATTTAAAGCCTTGACAATTGTTGCTATGAGAAGTAATCCCAGAGCTTCTGCCTACAAAACAAAATGCACGCTCACAGATGCTGCTTGGATGAAAACTGAATGTCCACTTTGCTCATTTCTTAGAACACTCGAAGAGATGCCTCATCAGTCGCCACCATAGGGTTGTATGCCGCATCAACATAGGCTAGGAGACCTGTAGGTTGAGTATGCAAAATTGTACTTGGAGAAGAATTGGAGTGGTTATCATCAGGAAGCTTAGTTCCTTCCCCTTTCTCCTACATTAAACCTACACCAAGCATAACTTTGTGGCATGGATAACCTACATAGCACTCCATTTTTTTATTGAAGAGAAGTCCATTTATGGCTTTCCATATGTTCCATAGAATTGTGAAAATAGTGTCTAACTTCAGTTGTGGGTGTTGAGTGGTCAATATCATTTGAATGACATCAACATGATATAGACTGGAATTCAACATATCAGTTTTGAAACCAAAAGTGAACCAAATTGATCCAGAAAAGCTAGCACTACTAGAGAAAAGCTTAGTAGTGGCGTTCGTTTTTAACATACCAGTAGCGCGGGCACCCGCGCTACTGCTAGGGCGCTACAGCTATCATTTAACAGTAGCGCGTTTCTGAACAAGCGCTGCAGCTAAAATACTTATTAGTAGCGTTGCATCCTCCACCGGCGCTACTACTATCATCACGTAGTAGTAGCGCCCTATTTTATCCCCACGCTACTACTTGGCAAATAGAAATAAAAAAATTAAAAAAAGCAGTCAGGTGCAATATTCATGGAAATCAAGACAAGTCCAGTGCAAATAAACTAAGTTCACGGAACCATCTCACAAACATTAACGACAGTACCACATTTAATATAACCACACAATCTCACAAACTCATATAGTAGTCAACAATGCATGGATAGATCATAGTTGATGAGTCTACTAGGTAGTCATACTAGCATATATATGGTTCAACAGCCACACGCATGCATATGAAGTTCTAGATGATGTCGATGACGACCATCATCCTCAAGCCTGGGCGGTGGGTGTTCCTGATAGTAATTAGGATTGCTTGTCCAAATGAAGATTCTTGCCGACGAGGAAGATCTTCCACCCAACCGAGTTGAAGTGTGTGCGACCGTCCGTGTCCACGTCGTACGCACAAGTGGTGACGGAGCCCCTTGCGGTAAGGCGTATTCCAGCAGAGCCTTCTTCATCAGGCTTGATACCACAACTCTCAGATAGGCTCTTTGGCAATTTCTGAATAAGAAAAACATATCAATTAATAAGTAGCCTCACACATTCTACACGAAGCATATATATCATCGGACTCTACACTAAGCATATATATCATCGGACTCTACACTAAGTATATATATCATCAGACTCTACACTAAGTATAACAATAAAGCATATAAGATTCACTAAGCATATATATCATCGGACTCTACACTAAGCATAACAATAAAGCATATAAGATTCACTAAGCATATAAGATTCACTAAGCATATATATGATCGGACTCTACACTAAGTATAATAATAGAGCATATAAGATTCACTAAGCATATATATCATCAGACTCTACACTAAGTATAACAATAAAGCATATCATCAAATTATTCTAAAAACTACAGTGAATGCAACATACCATCATATGCCGATCAACCATGGTACTTTTCAGGCGGGTCACGAATGGCACCCCGACGAAGCCATCACGTGGTGGAATGATGTCCCATAGGTTGCACACCTCCTCCTCGCTCAACTTCATTCTTTGAGCTACGATGGCATCACCGAGTGGGTCGTCATCATCCTCATCATCCTCATAATCTTCTGCTTTGTTGATATAAATCACGGCCAGCTTGGGTCTTTCAGCTCTGAAGGAGAAGCTGATCAACTCACCACCGGTGATACGCATGTTGTCGATGAAACGGACCCACCCATCTCCTCCCACCCGCGTCATCTTTCGTCCTTTCTCGATCTCCATAGTGTAGGGGCCTCCAGGAGCCTCAAAGGTCACAGAGTCTCCAGTCAGATTGTTGAATTCTAACCTCACATTGCATGGGACGATCTGTGTACAAAAGGCAAAATGATATATATATATGATGCATTAATGCCAATAACACTAAAAACAAAATAGTAGTTACTAGTTTCATATAATTTATTACCGCCGCATGAAGAAAACTAGACTCGAAGTAGATGCCAAACAGCGTGCCAGTTGCAAGGTTGGTGGCGCACCTTGACTTGCACCATCGACATGGTGGTGGTGGTGGTGGTGGCGTCATTTCCCTAAAGCAATATGATTAAAGGATTAACGATCCAAAAAAGTAAACATAAAGTTTTCATAGCTAGAGTTCACATGGCAAGCAAAATAACAACTAAAAAGTAAACATAAAGTTCAGTCCAACAATCATAAAGCTAGCAATCTAGTAAACTAATGTCCCCAACTCTTTAGATGAAGCGTCGCTATCAGCATGAAATTTGCACTAAACACAAGGTTAAACAATACTAGTAGCTCAATAATCTAGAGATGTAACAAACAAATATATGGCAAAACATAACAATACTTTGATCTCATCTCATCTTTGTTAATCACAACAAAGCACACTAAATAAACTACCCCTTCTCGTATCAGTAATCCTAAATCTTGATGATTTCTCACAACAAAGCACACTAAATAACATGAGCTTGTAGCTTTGTCTCTCACATGAACAACACCTATACAACATCCTATAGAAGGGCACTTGATACAACCCGAACCGAGCACTTACACTCCTATAGAAGCAATATCCATAACATCACATCAGAAAAGTCGAAACCGCCCAACCACAAAGCAAAAAATCAAACATGAGCCAGCCCAATCCAATGCCAAATCATGTCAGCAACAACCAACCCAAATCCTCTACTCTCTCCCCTATGTGATACTAATTAACAGTACGATCTAGAGATGCATATGTGATACTAATTAAATGTAAAATGAAACAAAGTATCCCCAATTAAACCACTCTGACATTGCATAGCAAGCCACAGGGGAATACAAGCTACAGGTATTACAGTAATTAAATGCGAAAAGAGATAATGTCGGTGCACAAATTATTAAATTAACCACAAAGCAAAGTTGCAGGGTTGCCCTGGTATGCCCTGGTATGCCCATAAAATGTTCGATTTCATCTCTAAACTTGAACTCTATATTTGGCTTACCATATCACACAAATTTACTGATATAAATTCTCACACTTACCCCGTTATATTGGAAAGTAGGAACATCTGGCAAAACAACTACTCACGACGGTACAGTAATCAGTAGGAAACCGAAATTCCGAATTTCTAGCGACACTACAGGCATTTGGTAAACCAGATATCGCCTTTGGAGCGAGGATCAAATCCAATGTCACGAATTGAGGTAATAAAGGGCAGCGAAAATGACGGATGTTTACCCCCGAGAAGAGGTGGGTGCTTGTGGCGCAGCGTCGGTCCACGAGGCAGCCCCTACGACGAACCCTAACCGAGAGATCGAGAGGAGCTACTGTGGCGCGCGCAGGGAGGAGGAGATCGAGAGGGGGACTTACGGGGCTGGAGCGTCGGAGGAGGCGAGAGGCGACCACGCGTGGTGGCGGCGCACGGCACCGCCGTCGGGGCGAGGCGGCCGAGGGCGAACCCTAACATGGGCGGGCGTCGTCGGGCGGATCCGAGGGGATTGTGTGAGACGAGGGGGGTGCGGGGGCGCTCGCGGGCCGGTTTTCTTTAGCTATAGTAGTAGCGCTGGCTAGAGCACCACGCTACTGCTAAGCCCACCAGCTGTAGCGCCCTTTCAGAACAAACGCTACAGCTAAGTGGGCTACAGATGGTTCCCTGCGGCCCATGTAACAGTAGCGCGGCCCAAACAAACAAACGCTGCTGCTATATATTAGTAGTAGCGTGTTTTCTACACAGCGCTACTGGTAATTACTAGTAGCATGGGGTCAAAAAAACTCGCTACTGGTGAACTTCTATCTATTATAAGCATTTTCCTAGTAGTGTAGATTGTAAGAAAAATCTATAAATTGGATTCTATTTGGGCACACCTACAACAATCTTTCTTGATACATTTGGAGTACCTGGAAGATTTTAGTCATGTAGCTACAACCCTCCTAATTAGCCTCCTCGCAAAAGTTTTAACCATAGTGGTTGTTTTGCTTTCCAAACCTGGCTGAGGATAGCAACTTCTTCTTGATCCAAAGTAAGAGATTCTCTTCTCAAAGAGTTATCTTGAATTTCCTGCACGAGAGTTTCGTATGCACTTTTCGTTGTACAATCTGCATTAGGAGTGTGAGACCAACACATGGTATCTTCAAGATTAGCGTTGATAATAGGAATGTTCAACAAAATTATTCTTAAAGCACTCATCAAAGTAGACACTAATTTTCTCTTCATCCCAAACTTTGGTATAATGCTTACAAAGATCACTAATAATACTTGAACAAGGCCCTTCCAAATTAGGCTTGAGATTTTTTTTTTTGGAAAAGGGGCCGAGCCCCAGCCTCTGCATCAGAATGATGCATACGGCTCATATTATTAATAAAGCGAAACTAATCTCCAAAGTACATCCAAGTCATAGTGCAATACTTAAACAAAAAAACTGCAAATATGAAAACTGAAAGCCACAACCGGCTGGCAAAACTATAGGATCACTCTATCCTATTACATGACCGCCATCCAAACCGGTTGAAAATATCCCGAGCTACCATCTCCCATCGGGTAGACGCAGTAGCCAAACGCTCCCTGGCCTCCGTCGGAGTGAGTAGCGACCACATACGGATGAACGCTGTGGCTCTGAAAACAACCTGCAAAAAGTGAAAGTTTGTTGATCGGTTAAAGACTAAGTCATTTCTGCAGTTCCATATTGCCCACAAAGAGCACAAGCGCCAACACGAATGTGTCTCGCAATGTCATAATCCACCCCATCTAGCCATGTTCCAAATAACATACTAATAGAGGTAGGCTGACCGATATTAAAAGCAATATGAACCGACCGCCACAGAATCTTAGCCAACGGACAATCGAGAAAGAGGTGTTTGATGCTTTCGAATGATCACGAAGCTACACCGAGACGGACCTACCCAATTACGTTTTGCAAGATTATCCTTAGTCAAAATTACCTGTTTATGCACAAACCACATAAACACTTTGATACGTAAGGGTACCTTAACTTTCCAGACGTGTAAGGAAGTAGGGATGACCGAAGAGTTAATGACATCCCGATACATGGATTTGACCGAGAACACACCGTTCTTAGTAAGTTTCAATGCAGCTGATCAGGGTGAGCGGACAACCTGACATCCATCAAGCGTCGGACCAGATGGAGCCAGGCCTCCCAACGATTACCAACAAGCGTCCGCCTAAAGCTGATATTGAGGGGAACGGATCAGTAAAACAGTAGCAACATAGGCATCTCTACGTTGAACTATGTTATACAAAGAAGGATATTGAAGTGCTAGTGGAGTCTCCCCAAGCCACGTATCCTCCCAAAACCTCGTCGTGGTACCATTCCCAACAATAAACTTAGTCTTGTTGAAAAATAATTGTTTAACTCTCATAAGCCCCTTCCAAAAGGGCGAATCTGAAGGTCTCCACAGACACTTGGGCCAAGGTTTTAGCAAAGAGATACTTATTGCGTAAAATCTGTGCCCAAGTGGCCTCCGTCTCAGATGACAACTTAAAAAGCCACTTGCTAAGGAGACATATATTTTGATTTCCAAATTTTCAATACCTAAGCCACCCTGGTCTTTAGGTCTGCAAATAATATCCCACTTGCAAGTCTATACTTCCGCTTTAGCTCGTCAATTTGCCAAAAGAAACGAGA
This sequence comes from Aegilops bicornis, assembly GCA_021605145.1. Classification (NCBI taxonomy): domain Eukaryota; kingdom Viridiplantae; phylum Streptophyta; class Magnoliopsida; order Poales; family Poaceae; genus Aegilops; species Aegilops bicornis. The sequence goes on along the minus strand of CM038669.1, from coordinate 679,968,261 downwards.
TCGGTAGAAATCTAACCTTTTCCTAACTCCAACCGGAACCAGGAAAAAGGATAGCAGAAACATTGGCATACTAGTAAGGACCGAATTAATCAGAATTAATCGCCCTCCATATGACAAGAGCTTTCCTTTCCAACAGCTCAGTTTCTTTTCAAACCGATCCTCCAAACATTTCCACTCAGCATTGGTTAGCTTACGATGATGAATGGGTATACCCAAGTACGAAAAAGGTAAGGAACCCAATTCACATCCGAACAATTGTTGATACGATTCCCGTTCATCATTAGCTCTTCCAAAGCAAAACAACTCGCTCTTGTGGAAGTTAATTTTAAGCCCGGACAATTGTTCAAATAAACACAGCAGCAGCTTCATGTTCCTAGCTTTTCGCCAAGTCATTCTCCATAAATATGATAGTATCATCAGCATATTGGAGAATGGATAACCCGCCGTCAACTAGATGCGGAACCGGACCACCTACCTGTCCTGCATCCTTTGCCCGACCTATTAAAATAGTCAGCATGTCGGCCACTATGTTGAATAGAATCGGTGACATAGGGTCACCTTGCCTTAGGCCCTTGTGAGTTTGAAAATAATGACCAACGTCATCATTCACCTTAATCCCCACACTCCTTTTTGCGTTAAAGAGTTAATTTGGTTTCTCCATGCCGGATGAAAACCTTTCATACGTAACGCTTGTTGCAGGAAAGGCCATTTGACTTTATCATAAGCTTTCTCAAAATCCACTTTGAACACAACACCATCCAACTTTTTGGAGTGAATTTCATGGAGTGTTTCGTGCAAGACAACAACCCCTTCCGGGATGTTTACATCCGGCATGAAAGCGATGCGAGGGGCAATTTGGACTCTTGAGTGTGCTATTTGTGTAAGCCTATTTGTGCCAACCTTAGTGAAGATCTTGAAACTCACATTTAGCAAACAAATGGGTCGAAACTGTTCGATCCGAACAGCGTCTGTCTTCTTAGGCGTAAGAGTAATCGTCCCAAAATTCAGCTTGAACAACTGCAGGTGACCCTCGAAGAACTTCGTGAAACATGGGCATTAAATCACCCTTGATAAAATGCCAACACTTCTTGTAGAACTCCGCCGGAAACCCATCCGGACCTGGAGCCTTGTTGTTCTCCATTTGAGAAATAGCCTCAAACACCTCTTTCTCCGAAAAAGGAGCAGTCAAAAACTCATTCTCGGCGGTCTCAAGTTGAGGCACATCCTCAACCCTAGACTCATCCAACTCCACAAAAGTCTCGACCGGGTTACCAAATAACTGCTTGTAATAATTATTAATGTATTCTTTTAGATTATCCTGACCAACTATGGTTCCTTCATCTTGTTCTAATTGAAAAATTCTCTTCTTCCGATGCTTCCCATTCGCAATCATGTGAAAGAATTGAGTGTTATCCTCGCCTTCTACGATTTTGCGCACCTTGGCTCGTAAGGCCCACTTCAATTCCTCCTCACGGAGAAGCTTTTTAAGCTTCATCTCCGCATCTATCTTTGTTGCCAACTCAGTGGAATCTAAGATAGATGTTTCCGCTTTAACCGAAATTTTGAATGATAAGGAGGAGTCTGTCCTTCTCCACCTTATAGATCCCATGCGTGTGTTTAGCCCAACCACGAAGGAAACGACGGAGATGTCTAATCTTGGATTGCCATTTGTCGATAGGTGTCCTACCTCCGAGTCCCTAGCCCACTCTGTAGCTAACAACTCTAGGAAGCCTTCTCGCTCGAACCAAGCCAGTTCAAAAGAAAAGAGATTCTTGTTACCCACGAAATTTTGTACTCCGGAATCAACTAACAGCGGTGTATGATCAGAGACACCTCTAGTCAAGGCCTGTACCGTTACCAGTGGAAACTTTTGTTCCCATTCGACACTAGCTAGCACTCGGTCAAGCTTCTCAAAAGTCGGAACCGGTAACGAATTAGCCCAAGTGAATTTCCTACCCGAGAGTTCGATCTCTCTGAGATCCAAACTCTCAATGATAGTATTGAACATAAAGGGCCATCGACCGTCAAAATTGGCATTATTCTTATCCTCTTTTCGTCGGATTATGTTAAAATCCCCTCCCACTAAGAGAGGTAACTGTTCATTAGCACAGATGCGCACCAGATCAGCCAGGAAATCTGGTTTGAGCTCGGGTTGAGCAGCCCCGTAGACCGCCACCAAAGCCCAATCAAATCCATCTGCCTTAGACCTAACCCGAAACTTGACAGCGAACTCTCCCATAACTACGCTCCTTACCTCCAACGTTTCACACTTCACCCCAAGTAAAACCCCACCGGATCTTCCTCGAGGTGGGAGGCAGTGCCAATCAAAATCTACCCCCGGACAAAGTGGCGAGAAATTGATTAGTGAAATTACTTCTTCCAGTCTCGGACAAAGCAATGAAATCCAAATGATGCTCCGGAGAAGCATCCGCCATGAAACCTCCTTTTAGCCAAGTCTCTAAGACCTCTGCTATTCCAGAAAATGCCTCTCATAAGTCATCATGAAATTTTTTAGCAGTACGAATCCTAGCGCTCCTACGCACTGCGGAGACTGGATAAACCTTTCTCTTCCATGTCCGCTTAGGCTTGACTACATCAACCACAGGGATATGACCCTCATCCTCATCATCTATCTCTAAATGGTCATCAACATGGCGAGAAGCATCAGGATGTGAGTCATCCTCCGCCTCGAGACCATCAGGGTCAAGATCGGCACACAAACCATCTAGGACCCTCACCCCAAGCGCATCAATCTCCGAATCATTCATTGGTTTAACTGCAGCAATGTGACGAATCATATCTACCTACGCTCAGCTTCTAAATCAAGAATGTCGTTGACTGATTTAGCAATCTGACTATCATTATTACCAAGTGAAATTCCTAGCTGATTTGCATTGTTGATGATCTCATTATCAGTGAAATGCAAAATGGAATTTGACTTAATAACTGACATACCAGTAGTGGTTTCGACGTCCTGCAACTTGGCCGCTCTCACAGCGCACCGTAGTTGAATGTCGTCGACGTCCGGCTGCTCCTGCAACCGCCCGCTGATCCGTATCCCCTGCGAGACAGGATCCGGGATGCCACCAAAAGCGATGACCTCATCACGAGAAGCCCTGCACGGGGAGAGACCACCTGCCCCTCCCCCCACAGCGACGCCCAAAGCCGCCGTCACCGGCGCCGAAGGGGTAAATTAGGCTTGAGATGATCATGAATGTTCTTCCATTCCTTGCACCAAGGGCTAATCCAAATGCAAGAGTTCTCATTAGCAATTTGAAGTTGCCTAGCCTTAAGAATGAAAAGAAGAGTCTTAATAACAGAAACCCAAATGGTTGATTTAGGAGTATAATAGTTGGGTTTCCAAATAGAGGAGTTATGACAATATCTAGCTCTAAGAATTTTATTTATCAAGGAATTGAGATTCTTGATAATTCTCCAGGCCATCATAGGCTCATAGCCACCATATATTTGTTCATGAGAGCCAAATCCATGATGCCCAACCCACCTTTATGCATAGGTTTGCAGATGTCATCCGAAGCTCTAAAACAAATAGACTTAGAATCATTATCTTTATCAATGGTGGTTTTACTCAAGAGAATGTTCGACATGTAGTAAACAAGAAGAGAAGCAAACACAAATTTAGTGAGAGTAAGCCTACATGCATGTGAAAGTCTGATGGCCTTGTAGCAGTTGAGTTTAGCCTTAAACTAGTCAATGATGAAGTTGTAGGGTGCAACTCTATTCCTGCCTGGTATTATGAGAGGGTGGCCAAGGTGAGTAGCATTAAGATCCATATCCAGGGTAGGAAAAATATTCTTGATATAATTTCTAAGAGAATAATCAGTGTGTATGTTAAATAAGATAGCAGATTTATTCCAAGTAGGGGCTTGACCAGAGGCTGCAAAAAACTTATTAATAATGCAAGCAATAGTGCTCGCATCACCTTTATCAGCCCTACCGCAAATGATAAGATCATCTGCAAACATTAAAGAGTGGATAGGGGGCAAGAGGGACCCAACTGGATGATGTTCAAATGACTTGCATTTAAAACTTCTTGCATAAAAAGTGACAATTCATTGACAGCAAGAATAAAAAGATATAACGACAGAGGCCGGATACCTCGGGGTCCTTTAAAGCTGCCAATCAGCTGCCCATTAATGTTAATTAAAAACATGGCAGAAGAGATACATTCAAATATTAAATCTACGAACTAACCATGCATCCCTTCACATAGCAACGCTCTCCTGTTGAAGCTCCATTCTCTTGTCAAAAGCCAGATCTATTTTAAGCGTGAAAGCTTTGTGTTTCCACGAGGCAAGCTGAAAATAGAGTAATTTCTTGAGCAACAATAATATTATTAGTAATTCTTATACCTTGGGTAGAAGTTTGCAAGCATTCATGTATGTAATCAGGCAGGTGATCCTTAAGGCTATTAGCCAAAGTATTAGTAATGAATTTATACACTACATTACATAGGCTAATAGGTCCAAAATCTTGAGGGCTCTTAACGTTTTCTTTCTTTGAATTAAAGTAATTTAAGCTTTGTTGAGTTGAGGGTGAAGTTTACCTGTGATGTAGAAATCTTTTACCAACTTGGTTACGTCATTTCCAATCCACTTTCAAGCTGAAAGGTAGAAAGCCACACTGAGACCATCTGGTCCTGGAGAAGCATTCCTTTTCATCCCCTTAATAACCTGCAAAATTTCTTCTTCTTTTTTTGATCAGTAACTTTATTCCTCAAATGATAGACATATCGTTTACAATATTTGGAAGAATAAAGTCAGGTGGAGAAGAGTCCCAAAACTCTGAAGTTCTAGTGCTAAAGCAGTGTTTTGCCAAACAATCTGCAGCTAGATTGGCTTCCCTACAGCAACGAACAAAAAAAACAGAAGAAAACTCCATAGCCAATATTGTAGCTTCAAAATTTCTTCTTTGTCTAGCATGGTTGGACAATCTGTCATGTTTTCCACATTATTATTTAAAAGGAGGTAGAATATCTAAACTGGGATTGCTAAAACATGAAGCAATATTTTGTCTTTCGCTTCCCTAGCATATTTCATCTAGCTCTACCACCACTGGTGGCGAACCCCGCCCTCAGTGTTTGACTTGCAGGGTGTAATCCGAGTAAAACTCAGTCGTTCTACCTAACAGCGAACACTTAAGGCAGGGATCCTCACCCCTATAGCCATGTTCCTAGAATTTCAAAAATCCGAATTTGAACAAACCCGTCATAAAGTCTCAAAAGAAGACGAGCAAAAATCGCACTCTTCGCATTTGGGTTTGGCTTTTTTGCCCTCCATGTGTATTTCGATTTTGGATTTGATTTATCTTGTGAAAATTCATGATTTTTTCAGAACTTTTTAAAACATCTACAAAATTTTACTTTAAAACATGTACCATGGTATCACGTGATGATGGCTGGCATCATTTCTAAAACAACATCGATGGGAAGGAATAGCTACGGCGTTCAAACAAATTCAAAACGACATAAAAACATGATCACAAAGCATGGCAAGACATACTAGGTTACAAAATTTCCTCATTCAAGGGGACTGATCCTTGGATCCAATCGTTCAATATGCACAAGTTCAGAGATTCTTGACCGGAAGTTGTTGCTGAGACATGGACAGGCAGATCCACCCAAATGCATACATTTCAATTTCGGCAACAAAAACCAACCACAATGCCAGCCGCTTTCGGCCGGATGATGATGCTATCTGACCTGATATCGAATTGGTACAGTAACCAAAACACAATCTACATTTCACTCATAATAAACTAAGAATGGGCGATGACGCTGTCTGTAAAATGCCCGGTATATGTTCCCCTTCCCCCCAAGATCAGTAAATCAATCGCCCAGGTCTTCGCAGGTTCCGTGTATGATTTAACATATGTTCCAACCGACTCTGTAAAGACTCGCTGTGTAGACGAGCCACCGAAAAGAAGTGTCAGAATCCCGTCGGCTCTTCTCGATCCGCTCCGCTCCAGCACCTGTGAGAAAAACAATATTAGCGCTACAATTTAAGGTTTTCCAACAGCAGAAACAATTTGCGGTATTACTACATCGCAGGGGTAAAACGCAACTGTGAAAACTATAAGGAAAAGCAGCAAAACTAGCAGCGGTAATTAGCGCTAGCATCATGTTTTGTTTAGGCTGACAGAGTTATAAGCTCATGTCTGATGAGCCTGACTTGCAATCTATTTGCCACAGCCCCCACACAAGCGACCCCATCAACCCGCCACATACCAGCCATCGGTATGCCCATGCCTTAGAATTAAATCCCATATAAGAAGATTTATACTGATATATACCAGTATACCACACAGTGTGAAAATCATCTGGAATTATATGTGATAAATTTACTCATGTGTAAGATAACAATAATGGACAAGCTAAACAATGGTTTAACAAGCTCGGTAAATCTAGTATTGACAAGATAACCATATCAATCAGCATATTCTAACTTATCAACAATTTAAGTTAATAAATACATGTTGGCTACTGGCAGCAACTTTTGTAGAATTGTACTCCCTCCTTCCGGAAATACTTGTCAGAGAAATGGATGTATCTAGACATATTTAGTTTTAAATACATCCATTTTATCCATTTCTCTGACAAGTATTTCCGGACGGAGGGAGTAGTAAACTAGTCGTCAGTATGTAAGCCTCAATAGCATGTACCTTAGCACTGTTAACGGTACAAGAAATAGGACCTTAATAACAAAAGCAGGCATGAACACTTTTTTGAGGGAATGAACTTATCTTTATACTATTATAAAGATCTGTGTAGGTGACGTTCAGTTCATCTCTCAAGTTATTACTAAGAAATACCCTACATATGGTTGATTGGACTTATCTATATTTTGAGTTAATTTATCCTATTTTATACTAACTCAACTACTCACGAACTATGGTGGCACAAGTGTTTAATAACATCCATAGCAATGCACAAGCATTTAACTAGTCTGCTACAAAAATCGACACCCAAAGAGGTAATATATCAACCAACAGCTCGTTTACACAATATTTCCGTAATATTCCTTGTTTTCTGTTACATCATAAACATTTTATGTGAAGCTATTTTGTGATAAATCTCGTACCTACTGAGCTTTACTGTTTTGTTTCAGAACAATGTACACTAACGTCCCATGATAGCTGATAGGCAACTGCTTACAGGCATTAGGGAGAACATATTTTCCTAATAAATAAATAAATAAAGGCAGCTGGAACCGGCTCCTGGCAGAGCCAAAAAAAAGTCAGTTTCAGTTTGCATATTTATATAACACACACGATCTGAATTAGACTCCATGTGGCACATAACAACCGTTCATCAAATTGGACTCAAAATTATAAATTCAGCTCCAAGAAATATTGCTGTTATGTTACCGGGTCCTAAAAACTAAAAATCTGAGGGAACCACTTGGTTCCCACCAGTTTTTCACACCCTGCACATCACCTGAGTGACCAGCTCCTATGCTAAATCACAAGCTTATGTCATACTTTAATCCTGCCAGCTATTCTGCCAACTAGTGGTATAAGCTGGTATCCATGATTTCCTTCAAACTATTCAACAGGTAGGCAAGTAGTAGCAGTGTAACACATAGTTCTATATATTATACATATAACAAGCAAAATAAAAAATAAATATTTCAAACCTTGCCATGAACCACAACTCTTTTCCAACAAAAAGTGCAGCATACCTCACTGCGCAACACCAGGGTCTGTAAAGCCGGCATTCACTGTGGAATCATTTCCAGGAGGACACTCCACATTTGATGATAGAGAGGAACTGGAAGATAATTCTTTGGAAATCCCAATAGGAAATGTCTTTGAACTTTCTGCACTTGGAACGGATTCACTATAAGGAATGGCTGCTGTACCAGATGTGGCAGCAGATGTGATTTTCCCAACAGGGCTTTGGGACTCAGATGTCATGTTGCCAGTTTGGCCTGAGATGCCAGTGGGCCTGACGGGAATTAAACTTTTCTGAGGTCTTGATTGGTTATTAGAGCCAGGAGAGGCCGTCAACCACATAAACCGTAGCATGTGCCCTTTACAAGATTTGCCACTAATAAATGCTTTCTCAGCAGATTGCCGCGTTGCATACGTCACACAAGCCGAGCAACTCAGGGAAGGCTTTAAGGTTGTATCATGGTTGTGGGCTTCGGTGTCTTCCAGTACAACAGATGAAAGCTCACCGAATGCTGCAAAATGATCTTTCAAGACAGTTTCCTGTAAACAAAGTAGTCAAAGACATCAGAAGTAGAAGAAACAGCTCATAATCAAGCACATCAGCACAAAAGGGAACATAAATGATCAGTCAAAGTTAGCACAAGTATACATCGGGCTTTAGTTTCTTCAACATCTTACTCTTCTGAATGGAGAAAATTAATAGTTTTTTGTTTGAACATAAAAAGACAAGTTACATTTGTTTGAACATGAAAAGACAAGTTATTATGTACAGATTATGTTTGGCATCGGTTATGTTGGCAAGGAAAATGAACTAGAATGGGCAAAGAGCCATTGTCATGCCAAAAAACCCGGCAACTATCCAAACAAAGACCAAAATTAGAGTCATGGCCAAAAATAATAATAATTTGATGGACAGATTTTTTTTGACAGAAAACTTCGGTGGGCAGGTTTCAGCCACTGTCTAAACAATACTCGCAGTCACACCAAAGCTTCTCTTAATCAAAAGTATCATCATGAAACTGGAGACAAAACACTATACCAAGGATTCGCCAATGAATATTATTGTAATGCAAGTTAAGCAGAAATGACAAACACACTAGCAAAGCAAAATAGAAGCTATTTATACCAAAATATCTGTTCTGTTGAGTGGATGTATGACATCTAATCGGAGAATAAAATAATAGTAATCTTAAGCACATATATGATTACCAAAAAAAAACATAACTGAACCCTGGCAACTGCCATAGCAAAATAAGATCAACTGTTGTGTAACTGAATAAAGATCATAACAAAGAAACTGCAGTAGCGTATTAATATAGCACAATACACAAAAACTTTCTTAACCCATATTTTCAAGATGGAATGTGCTTGTGAAACCCAGATGATCTAACCTCAACACCTAGACAGGGTTGAGATCCAAAGGATAACATCAAAAAAGTGCAAGAGTAGCTTTCATTAAATGGTAAGGATGCCAAAAAATTAAGCAAAAGCAGGTACCCCACCTATACATTTCAGTGTTTGATCTCTATTGTGAAAAGAAAACAGGGAGCTGTGCTTCTAAGCATGTTTAGTTCACCCTTTTTGGTTGGTTAAGAATATCGATGATGGAAGGACAAGAGGTTAGGTACTCGACTTACATTTGCGATTTCAGGTGGCAAAGGAGGAAGGATCCTAAACGATGTGGTCCGGTTGTCAAGCTTAAACCTATTCTGCGGTGGTGCTAACAGAGGAGATAGCTGCCTCGCAGCTACAGCTGGTTTCTGTGTGGATGTTGGAGCATATTTTGGGGAAGATGAAGCCAACTCCCCAGAAACTTTCTTTTCCAGTGTACCAGCGACCTCTTGCGGCCCTTCTGTCCCAGTGTTCATGGACTTGACATCGCCCACTTTCCCCACAGCATTTGACCCAACTGTTTTTCCACCAGCCTCTGCCTGTTTTACTGAATTTGCTGAACTTGTCTGCATTAGTAGAAACCAGTACTAATGAAAATTTGTTCAGCTAAACACATAGGTTATATAGTTAACAAAAAAAATTGAAACCAAAGTATTATCAAAGGAAATAGTAAGTACTTGTTTCGCATATTTCTCTAACCGCTGAAGTAACTCATCACGCTGCTGAGCTAACATATCTTGTTTTTTACGAATTGCTTCCAGCATTTCCAGATTTTCTTGCCTTTTGGGAGCAGGAGGTATTGATGTTATACTGTTTGCAGGCAACTTTTTAGGACCTATACCAGGGCCTGATGCAGAAGATCCAGAACTGGCCCTTGGAGTTGTAGATTGAAGATCCTTGCCTCTGTTGGATGAAGATGGTTGGGGAAGGGCAGAATTTGTCAGCAGAGGTTTCGCAGAGATTCTACCATCTCCCTCGTCAGTAACCCTGTCTCTGTTAGCCCACCATAGCCTTATAAAACGGTTTCCCATCACAGCGTCTGGAGCTTTTAGGGCAGCTTCAGCTTCTTCCCTTTTAGAGAACTGGATAAAAGCTTTCTCACTGTTAGCTGGAACATATATATCTATTACTTGACCGAATTTTTCGAAGTGTGACAGAAGGGCCTCCCATCTGTTGCTTTCTGGTGGAATGCCATTTACATAAAGTGTGCGAGATGCTTTGTGAGAGGTCCTACTATTACTTTGCCGGCCCACATCTGCAGACATTCTTGAACTGGGTCGACCATTAGTATCCTTAGTAGAAGCAGGCTTTACTTGGACAGTGCTAGGAGCCATATCATCATTGTAGTCACTTCTTTGGGTTCCAGTTGCACTTGTCAAAGTAGTATTAGCTGTTTTACCAGGCCCAGATTTTCTCTTTGATGCTATTCTCCCCCAAACAGAAGATTTTGGATTTTGTGAATCATCAGCTGCAAAACCCTGGTTTGCATGCTCCCATCCTGCTTCATAGCTTGAGGTTTCAGCATTCCATATTCCATCATTAGTATGTGCAAAACCAGCACTAGATGCTTCAGGCCGTTCATTGTTCCACAGGGGCTGATCAGGATCATATACATCAGCATCAGCAACAGCTGAAGCAGTGCTTCCATTTAGCTTCGATGGGTTATCTGCCACACCAGATTTGATATCTTTTGCAGGAACACCTTTACTGCCCCCTAGGTTTGTTAAGTTAACATGAGCAGTTCCTGTCTCACTTTGGATTCCTAGTCCTGGAGCATTTGGAACTGAGACTGGAAGATTGAACTGTGATAGGCTCTGCAAAGTGTTTAAAAACTACTCTTTAAAAATCAATGTTTTGACCTAAGCAAAAAAAGTAACTACTTGGCCACAAAAACATCGCCTCAGCTTGCAAAAGCACGGTATAACGAAGTTTTTTGTAGAAAGAACAGCAGAATTTAACAAAGTTAAATAATAACCAGAAGAATAAATTACTCCAAGACATGCTAGTTACATCATATTGAGATCTAGAATCTTCCAAGAGTTGACAGTACGCGTACAGTAATAGATGTCCACAGGAACTTTAGCTTGTATTGCATAAGAACAGTATAACAAAGTCATTATAATTTAGAAAATTAGTTTAAGCTAAGTAAGGTCAAATAACTATCAGAACATAAAATGCTGTAGTACAGAAAATAGTCCAGGCAAGCAAGTGTTACACCATAGTGGGATTTGAATCAGATGCTCGTTGACGCTACTCAGTTAGGATTTTGGACAGGGTATTGTGAAGAACGTTAATTGCAACTCAAATCATCAATGGTAACAGCACTTAGAGGACAACTTTCAAGGCTACAGTTATATTGCACAACATGGCAGTGGTCCTCATGATACAGAAAATGTGAAGTAATAGATCATACTATTTCAATGCTGCGATTGAAATAACACTAAAGTGCAGGATGTAATGCAGAATATTCTCTGAAGATCAAGAAACAGACTGACCTGCATATCTTCAACAACAATTCTATTTACACCATGCTCCATGGGGCACATATCCCCTCTCAAGCAAAATCCACGCTCCTCAAAGTCTCTACAACGTTGACGAGGCATGCCAAGATCAATTAAAGGAGGCTGAATAGGGCCCTGCATTCCAAGTGGGTGAATTGGATCCATCATTCCATTAGGCATTCCAGGCATAAATCCATACGGACCCCACGGACCGTTTTGAGCACCACCGCCACTCGGCAGTGGAGGACCCATAAATAAGTTAGGATGCGTGGGCGGTCCTTGTGAGGCCATCTGTGATGCAAAATCAATCATGTCAAGTGTGTTAAATCTTGGGTCATGATGATTCCAGGGTGCACCATTCCGTCCTCTTCCCCGTGTCATAGGAGGGCGAGCAGCAGCAGAAGCTGAATGGAAGGATTGGTTCACTCTACCTCCCCGACTGTGAGCTCCTGGTCCAGGACGCCTCTTGAATTTTGGTATGAAGTTGTTCTGTGCTTCCCCACGTGAATCAGCTCCACCAAAAGGCTGCCCATTACCAGAAATCTTGGGCCTTCTTTTAAAAGGCCTCCCTACAGCTTGCTCTTCGATACTCTCACCAAAAGGTTGAGGCATAGCCTCTCTTCTTCGGTGCTTGTGATTACGATCATCATCGTCGTCGTCACTAATTTCAAAGTTTTCAGTATCTGTAGCAGCTTCGGAATCGGTGGAATTACTTTCTTCCTTTGGTGAAGGAACTTCTATTTTGTCAGCATCCAATGCTTGAGCTATAGACCCTTTGTGCATCTTCACGATAAGCAAATCCGCGGGAAAAAAGTCAACTTAGGATCTAGATTTTATCCATTGCCCTGACCATGTTCAAGAAACACTAAATTTAGAACATTACTACTGTAAATACATGAGGCATCAGGACAGAAAACAAAAGGTGAGCAATATCATATGAGCAGAATAAAAAGGAGTTTGGAACATAGCATGATTAACAATAAAATATAGTGCTCTAACAACAGCAGGCGTAGCAACACATTGCCCTGTTCCCCTTTCAAATATCAACACACTAAAAAAAGGCTATAAGACTGAACTATTCGATGCCCACTTCGAACAATAACAGGATTATGTAAAACATGCCAGTCCATGGATCAAGGGAACATTTAAGATACTTCAGATTTACATCCCTACTCCACTTTCTTTCGTATCATGCACATCTAGCAGCAAAACAATGGAGCAGTGGGATTGAACTTTAATAATTTTGGTTACGAATATATTTGTAGACATCTCGATTAGCACCAACAAGCTTACATTTCTCAGCCAAAAAAATGACCTCATATTTGTCACTAGAAAAAATAGAAATAGAAATAGGACAATAAGACACATTTTGCAAATGTGCTTACGGAAGGTAAAACTACAAAATTACAACACAATCATTTCATTGTTCTCATCCTGATTATGACATTCTCAAAATCTCAGTTCAATCCAATCCAACAGAAAAGCAGTTACCATATTTCCAGGAACAAATATCACGCATACGACGATCAAGCAGGTAATGTGCACAAAGTGGTTAGCTGGTTACTCATTTCGGTTCCAACTATGATTGCACACCATTAAAACATACAGTGGCAACCAGTCAAACAGTTATACTGGGCATTCTCACGGCACCGAGTAAGCCTAAAACATGAATCCGGCACACTCAGATGAAACAGACACACCACATTTCTCCATCAAAGAGAACAATTAAGAGTCCATAATCCCATACTGCGCTCACAAGGGGTGCCCAGACGGCAAACAAACCCCAGGACAGGCCGGCGAGGAAATGGGGAAACACGCAGCACGTGTCCGTGGCCTTGGGCAGGGGCGGATCTAGACGGCGTGCCGGGTGCGCGCCGGCGCGGCACACCCAGGAATCGTGCAGGTCGAGCCCTACCCCTAGTGGGATTTAGCTAGGGGAATCGCTGGATGGAACCAACCTAGCTCGTACCTTGAGGGGGACCCAGCGGCCGGAGACTGGGACGGGGCGGAGACGGCAGGAGCGCGCGCGACGTCCCGGCGAGGAATAGCGGGGACGGCGATGGCGGCGACGACCCCGAGAGGCGGGAGGGCCGGGGGCGCGGGAGGCGGGATTGGGGCGTCGGTTGCGGCGGCGGCGCTGAGGAGTGGCGCGGCGGAGGCTGTAGGACGGCGAGGCGACGGCGGCGGCGACGGCGGACGAGGCGGCTCCGATCTTCGGAGGGAGGGAGGGAGGGATTGCGTTGGTAGGTCAGGACTCGGAAGGGAGAGAGAGAGAGAGGAAAGAAAGGACGGCAAAGAGGAGTGGTGTTTTGGGGTATATGGATAATTTTTCTCCCAAACCAAAATACCAATACCACCAAGAAACCCAGTACCGAAGATGATATGTCATTTCCGGTCTTTCAAGATCTTTCATAGGGGTAGGGTGTGCGTGTGTGCGTTCATAGGGGTGAGGGTATGCGCGTGTATATGAGCGCTTGTGTCTGTACTGATGTTCAAAAAATATATACCCATATATTCCCTCCGTTTCTAAATATACGGAGCAATACGAACTATATACCGAGCAAAATGAGTGAATCTGCACTCTAGAATAATAAGTCTATATACATTAGTATGCAGTTCATATTGAAATCTCTAAAAACATTTGTAATTAGGAACGGATGAAGTATATATAATACAAAACCTGATTTTTTTTCAAAAAACTTATTACATGACCACAGTTCGAATTTTGGGATATCTTCCTTCAACATAGTGCAGGAGGATTTGGTTGTGCTTACATTCCGCCGAGCCCTCGTCGAATTCTCTAAGTCAGTGTTGGTTGACGTGGTGGCTCGGATAAACATTTGTATGGGTTCGCCATGCACCAGCTGACGTCTTTCCCGTCAAATATACCAGGATTGTCGTGGTGAAAGTTCCCCTGAAGCCCAGTTTGGTTCAGAACTGACAAAATGCATCTCTGGCAGGCACGATGGATGTTCCCGAGCCGCAAAAAAAATTGATCTATTGATATTGGCATGCTTCTTGTACAATGTTTTTCAACCCTAATGCTTATCAAACACCCTTCGCCCGTCTCGCATAGGAAAAGTATGTGTTTGATGTCCCCTACCACTTTAGAAATAGGGGTCGTTGACCTAAAAATTTCCCTTTGTTTGTATAGCTTCATTCCACAAAATCTTCCCGGTCAAATTGTGAGGACACGAATCGATAGAATATGCATGACGCCAACTACCTCGAAGGATTGCGGTTAGGGTTAGGGGCGGGAGACGTGGGGGCAGAACTGAGGTGTTGACATGTCAAAATTGTAGAACAACGATGGTAGCAACGACATACGAGACGGCTCCAATCTTCAAAGGAGGGGAGATTGAGTTGGTATGTCAAGACTTTTGCCTCGCCAGAACGGGGTTAGAAGGGGAATGGGAGAGGTTGAGAGATAAGGCTCTTGGGGGTTCTTATGGCATCTCTAAATCCATGTGAGTGTGTAACCAGATGGAGGGGAAAGATCCCAATTCTTGGGTCAGATAAGAGCAAAGGGAAGGAGGGAGTTTTGATTGGGAATGAGAGTGATGAGACGATCGTTGGACTTATGAGCAGCAGCCTATTGGAGGAGATCACGGAATTAAGGAAGGGTCGTCATCGAGTTGCGGGATTAGTGGAAGGAAGGAGGAGGGAAGGAGCGGGTGAAAGATCGTGTATGTAGCCTAAAGAGGGGTGAATAGGCGCTTTAAATAATTACGGTTTAGGCTTGAACAAATATGGAATCAAACTAGCGTTGTATTTGTCAAGCACAAAACCTAATCCAACTAGGCTCACCTATGTGATGGTGAAATTTGTGACGAGTTACAAAAGCATTTTCTCAAGCAGAAGTAGCCGCGGTAGACCACAACGGAGGTACATCATGAAGCCGTACTATCGTGGTACCGAGCGGTACTACCACTTGGGTGCTGCAAAAACGCCCAAGCAAAACAGAAGAAACAAGTAAGACCGGAACTGTCATATCTTTTACACATGAACTCGGAAATCAGCAAACTCAATCTTGTTGGATAGATGATGACAAGTACTATCCAACAGCGATAGTACTCTGCCCTTAGTACCAACGAATTAAACATCACGACAAGTCCCCTACAAGCCAAACAAGCCCTAGAAGTTGACCAGATTGCATATATACACAAGAGCATCAGCATACATGCAAAAACAATTAGGTGTTCATGAAATAGTTGTGAACACAACAAAAAAAACATCAATGAGATTTGTGTATTATTGGTCTACTTCTCCTGTCACTAAGTAGTCCATTCCCTAAAGCAAGGAAGAAGCAGAACAGAGTTTTAGGTCCTTTTTGGTGAATACAGGGGGCACATATCAAAATCACACACTAGAATGACCAAGAATAGGACGAAAACTCACAAAATTCCTAATGCATCGTTGTGTACATGTAAATGTGATGGTCACCATGGCATGAATAGAGCGGATGGAGTCGTGCCTCACAACTCCAACATTCCATCAAGAGGCTACAACACTGATTAAGTGCAAATTACATACACAATTAATAAAATTGAATTGGAGGTGTAGGATTACAAAACAAATCTGAAAGAAAAAACCCGAGAGACTAAGAGAACCTCTAGCCCTTCTACTCAAAAGCACTAGTCGCCTAAACATATTGGTTTCAGGGATTAATGCCCACATACTCCCTTCTCCTAACACCTTTAGTGCCCTAAAAAAATACCTCCCCCAAACTTTCACCCACTAGCCCAAATCTGCTTTGAGAAAGAAACTTCTCAATAAAACAGTGAAATCTCGCTGGACCCCTCCACTCCAGCTCGGCTCTAACCTACCCCCACCACTGTTGTCGTAACCTGCCCCAATGACCGGGAAAATGGTACCCGCGACCACACATGCATGTGTCTGCACTCTCCAGTTGTGTTGGCCGCACCGAAGTGTCACCCGGCAAGGGAAGCTCATCATTGATGCATCCACGGCACCATTGGCTATAGCCACTTGCTCTGCTGGGACCACGTGGCAGCCACTAGCCCCGACGACCGGCAAACAGGAGCGTCGGCCATCGGCGAAGGTGTTGGACACACCCATGCCCTTAGTGAAGAATAAGGTGCCGACGCCTTCCACTCAGCCTCCCTGGGACCCCCATAGTCATGATGCGACCTCCCACGTGCTCGTCGCATCACTAATCCTCCTCCAATGCTGGGACCGAGGCGGATTTTGATGCTGCTTTAAGCGAGATGAGGCACTCGAAGAAATGCCTGAGAGATTTTTTTCCTTTTTTGTTTTGCAATGACTCAATTGAATGATGACTAATGAGATGCTATTGTAGTGAGCTAAGTAGGTGAGATGAGATTTCCGAGATCATCGTGCAATTGGACCAAAGCCACACCCTCGGCCTCCACGACATTATGTCCATGGCGTATAACCAAGAAATGAGAATGAGTCATAACGATGCGTAAATCCATCAGTGCCCTCAGTAGAGTAGTAAGTGTGGCTAGAAGTACCATAAAGAGTTTACCATGTTCGGGCCTCCGGGAAGGAGTAATACCACACGTCCTGCTTTGTGTTTGTATTCATGATGGTATACCTTGTGCAAGAGATTACAATGGGGGAGATGTGTTTGCTACCAAGAGTCTAGTTCTACGGAAGTAATGGGCATGAGAGCCCCTTACGGTTTTACACAAAGGCATTAACCTAGTCATCGTCATGCAGACTTGGGGTCCAAGATGGTCTCTAGATATTTATCCAATCCTCCGGGCTCCTTCGTATTGCCAGCTCTTTGGTGGGCCTTCCAAGCCCCCTAGCAGGCTTGCTGTCGGCCTCCCCTTTGAGCGGACACCCCGGCGTATCACATCATCAACTACCAGGGCTGAGGAGGTCGACACCCGAACAATGAAGATGAACGCTTTGAGGTCGTGCACCTACAAGACTGAAGAAGATCTTGTTTTGTGCAATGCTTGGATGAACATCTCTCTTGATGCCATAGTCGGGCCTGATCAAATAAAGGACACATTTTGGAAAAGCATTGAGGAGTACTATGCTAGCCATGCATGTGTCCATTACCTCCACCGGCACAACCAGTTCTCCCACTCACTGTTGGAGTGTCATCCAAGATCAATTCGACCGATGGTCCGGTTGCATTGATCAAGTGAACCTAGCACCGATGAGTGGAGTGCCCATCAACGATTATGAGCCCATCATCCAAGATTTACAAGCAAAGGAACAATAGGGGTGGCGACAAGGGATTCAACTTACATCATTGTTACAAGGCTATTATGGGAAATGAGAAGTGGGAAGAAGGAAATATGAAACAACACCGACGAGGGCAAGAATTAACATATCTCCGGTCAACGATGACTTGTTAGAGAAATCCTCTTGTCCTGAAACGCTCCGGATGGAGCAAATTCAAAGGAGAGAAAGATGAATGGAAGTGTTGGAGCATACAAAGAAGAACTCATTGCAATGATTGAGGTGATAATGGCATTGACGGCTAAACGGAAGGAAGAGAACATGACTCTGTTCTACGAGCTCAAGATGATGGAGGAGAAGAGGTGGAAGGCAAAGGCGACAGCCAATGAAAGAAATGTGCAAGCAGAAGAAAGAAGGCTTGCAATTGCGGAGCAAAGACTTGCAATGGAGGCTGATGAGAAAATGAAAAGAGGAAGATTGAGGAGCACTGCCTTGAATTGTAGGTTGAGGAACAAGGGGACAAGAAGGCGACCCATGAGCATGCTATCATGTTCATGGATCCCAAGCAAAATGGACGAGAGGGAGAGAAAATACTAGGAACTCACTCGTGGTGATATCTTGGCAAAGTCGTTTGGTGGTGGCAGAGGTGGTGATGGTGGTGACATTGATGATAGTGGTGGTGCCGGTGGTGATGGTGCGATTGCATGATTCAGTTGCGGTTGATGATTGCTTTTGATCCACCATGTGCTATGTGATGTTTTTTTGGACTGAACTTGTTGAGTTCGGTGTCTTTTGGCTCAAATCTATATTTCTATACTTTATACTTATTTATATTTATATATTATGTTATATTATACTTACTACACAGTGTATCCGTTTTGAAATTTTGAATCCTAAGCCTGAGAAGCAATTTGAGCCGTTGATGAGGGTCAATCCTACGGTTCAGGTCGAAGGGATTCCCGTCCACAGTACCAGTGTGTCATCTCACTTCATTCAGGAAAATTCCGGGCCTTCCCGAGGCATTCCGTACATGCAAGTTCTTGTGTAGGGCAACATTGTCCGGGCACGGACGTGCGACGGACCTTCCTTTCCTCCCCATCTATCTCTGTCTATTTTAGTAGTCGATTAGATTAGCAAATTAAGGGAGAGAGCGTGATGATGTTGAGGACAAAGCTGATTAAGGGGAGCACCTCCACGGTCAAGTAGTTTTGAGACTGGGACCGCGATGATGTTAAGTCGCCTTGTGATTAGAGTGTAACATTAGCTTCAAATGGAGTATTTTTTTGGTGTGTATGTTTTCTCCTATGTAGTGTTTGCAGAAGAACAAAAAAATCTCCTATGTACTAGTACAATTTTTTGTGGGTCACAATGATGCAAAGGCCGGGGTCCAACCTTTTTATATTTAAAATAATTATACAGGCGTTCTCTTGTAGGAACAAAGGTAGCTACATGCTTTTTTTACGCGTTGCTAAACAAAACACATCAGAACCCATTATAGTATTGATTAATAAAATTATGATAACTATCACAGGAGCTTTACATACAAACAAAACAAGACATTTGATTCGTTAGACTTTTAAAGCGACCATTGTTGGGTTTTTCTCTTCAAATCTTGTGAATTGAACTTTGCACGTACCAGCATACTAGTATGTTTATGTTTTGGTTGTTTCTTAGATTGGATGAAGTATGATCATGTTGTCATCCAAGTTTGTGTTAAAATGTGGTTGGAAGAAATAACAAGAGATTTTTTTAGGGGATTAAGTTTTAGGGGAAGGACGAGGTGCACAAAAGTTTAGTCTCTCAAATCTTAGGGGTTGAAGAACTGGGGGAAAGTTTAGGGGATTAAGGAAAGGGCAAGGGCGAGATGCTCTAAGAGAACCATCTACTTAGAAACAAAGGGATTAGTATTTTACCTCATCCGTTTTCTAATTTCTGCTTTCCATTGTTTTCTATAAATCTTTTCAAGAAGAAATGACCATTTTGCTCACCATCTCAAGACCACACTAACCGGTTGTGCTTTCTTGTTGGATTAACATTAGAGGTAAGGCACACCCCAGCAGTAGGGATGCGTGAACAAGTGAAGAATGCCAATGGTACATACTACATAGTAGGTGCTCATTTCCAGCAAGAATCCAATCCCAGCTTCCCAAGAATGCCGCTGACCCCCTAAACTAAGCTAGTTTCTGATAATAACGGAAGATGCAACAATGTGGTGCTGGAATCTGAAGCAGCATCAGGCCGACGCTGATTCACATCATATGTCCTGATCCCACCGCCGTTCGTCTATGCATTTCCAGAGTTACTGCTTTGGCGAGGCGGCAACGTCATCCACGGGGGCTTCCGAGCCTGTAGCTGGCTCTGCCATCAGCATCAAGTCCCCGTGACCGGAGCTGTTGTTTGATCCCGTGGCCTGGCTGGTGCCATCGGTTTGAAATCCTGACGATGATTCGCTGGGGTTGCTTGTGTGAGTTTTCAGGTCCAGGCCGGAACTTTGTTGGCCTTGCTTCTCCCACGGCTGTTCAACAAGCAACAGAAATGTGAGCCAACCATAGTTCTGAAGCAAGTCCGAGGGCATCATGAAGACACTAAGTTATACTCATCATCAAATTGATTAGCCTACAATTTCAAGTGCAAACCTTGGGCTTGGGTGCCATACTGGGTTTCGAGATTGGCTGATCAGGGTTTGGTGGCTCATCATTAATATCCTTCACAAAACAATAGGGTTACAGACTCCTCTTGTTGCAGCAATAATACTAGGGAGACAAATAGAACTTGAGAATACCTGGATATCATCTGGCCGCTCTCCCCTCTGTATCATTTCCATGACCTGTCAAGTGTTAAGTCCAATATGACAGTTTAGAGACAACTTCCGGTTCAATATCAACATGTTCAGACTGAACTAAGTTAGTCATATGCTAGCATGAGTTCATGACAGAAAAAATATGATGCCCAAGATAGTGAACCTCCATATATGATTTTGGGTGCCGGGGCACCACAGGGGTTACAGTTTCAGGGTCAGGACTTCCTACAGAAGTAAAGTAGGAATGTCAGAAAAAAAAAGAATGTCTTGATGAAGCCATTTAGAGCAGTGCTGAACTGAAGATGCAACTGAAAGGGGAAGTTGATATGGAATCACCATTTACTTATACAGAAAAACAAACCGAAAAGCTATCAATAACCTTGACAGGATCCACGGTGACATCAAATTAGAACTAAACCCGGAGGCCTTAGAATCACTAGTAAACTGACTGTTCTCACATACCTTGAGATTCACACATATTTGAGTTTGTAGAGTTTAAAGGTGGGCTCTGCAGATTACAAAAGTGACGTTCATGAAAACAGCAAGTTGAGAATAACCAGGGACAAGTAGATGGCGAAAGAAAAAAAAACTTACGAGTAGACGTCGAAATGCTTCTTCGATTTCGTCCACGGTTAGCCCTTTATTTTCCAGGAAGGAACGCCTCTGGACATCGGAGGATGCCACGACTTTGGGGTGACTGAGAAAAGTAACGGCACTCTGGACCAGTTCCTCCCTCACCGGTTCAGATGTCGCAGCAGCCGCTTCCCCTTTCATGTCCTCCTGCTCTTTCGTGTCTTGTGACGTACTAGTACTACTACCATGAGCAGCTTCTGAGCTACCTAAAGTGAGGGCAAAATTAATCTCAATACTCAGTTTGATTTCTTCACCGGTGATGATGAAACACCGGCTGAGGCAAAAATATACACGGTAATAATGTGGCAGCACACACAGTGTACGGTGGTCACTCGGTATATTACGAGGGTATATATCTACGCACAAGAACGCTAACCTAGGTTAGTCTGCTACTCCCTTCATCCGGAAATACTTGTCGAAGAAATGGATACAAATGGATGTATCTAAAACTAAAATACATCTAGATTCATCCATTCCTCGGACAAGTATTTTCGGACGGAGGGAGTATATCTGCGCGCCGGTTTGAACAGGGATGTCTGAATGAAATCATGAATTGCTCTGAACAATACCCAATAGTTCAAAAGGATTAGACTAATCATCAGGTTAACGCATGGGCAACGAGACCAGCAGAAGCCGAGAGCCAGAGCCATGGCGCCCCCTGCTCTGTCGCCACAGATCGATCGTACCAACCTAACACTACCATAGTAGCCCCGTCACTGGTCTACCGCCGCAGCAACGAGAACTCGGAGGATCACTGGACGAATTAGTGCTGCCAGGAGCAGCTTCTGAGCTGAGCAAGCAAGCAGTGCGAATTCGCTTGCGCTTTCGTAACCCTAGCAGCGGCGTGCCAGCATCAGCAGCAACCGGCGGCGGAACCAGGCGAGGTAGAGATGGAGAGAGAGAGATGGGGGAAGACGTGGTGTGCGAGCCGGACCTGGATCCCGCGCCTCGTCGGCCGGGGACGACGCCGGCGGATCCGCCATTAGAGCAGCAGCTTCGCCGAGGATAAGATCGGGGGAAGGGGAAGGAGGTGGACTGGGGAGGACTTGTGCGTGCGACTGACGTGCGGGTCCCGCTTCTAGTCTGGGATGGCCCGGGCTCTACCGGGCTGCCATACCCATTTCGTTTTCCCTCCAAACGGCCGCTCCGGCGAGACGAACCCTATCCCCCGCCGGCCGCCGGCGATGGAGGTGGAGGCGGGCGGCCCGTGCTCGAAGAAGAGGAAGTCGGCGGGGATCCTCCTCATCCTCGCGGCGGCAGAAGGGCGCGGGGCCGGCGACCGCCTCAGCGGCCTCCCCGACGGCGTCCTCGGGGACATCGTCTCGCTCCTCCCCACCAGGGAAGGCGCGCGCACGCAGATCCTCGCCTCCCGGTGGCGCCACCTCTGGCGCTCCGCCCCGCTCAACCTCGACCATCAAGGGCTCGGCGACAACGAATTGCAGCTCGACGCCGTCGTGTCGCGCATCCTCGCCATCCACCCCGGCCCCGGCCGCCGCTTCTGCGCGCCCATCTACCACCTCTACGGCGACCTAGCCGCCATCGCCGACGCCTGGCTCCGGTCCCCCGCCCTTGACAACCTCCAAGAGCTTGAACTGTGCAGCTACGAGTACGTATTATGTACACCGGCAACACTGCAGCCGCCGCCGGCAGCTGTTTTCCGCTTCTCTGAGACCCTCTGCGTGGCCACCATCGGAGAGTGCCACATCCCTGACAGCATGGCCCAAGCGCTTTGCTTCCCTAAGCTTAAGAAGCTCGGGCTTGAAAAGATGACCATATCTGAATCCACACTGCACACTATGATTCATGGCTGCCCTGCTCTGGAGTGCTTGCTGATTCGCCGCAGCTCTGGCTTCCGTTGTGTTCGAATCAACTCCATTAACCTTAGAGGCATAGGTGTGGAAGCTTATTGGGGAGAGCTCAGATTAAAGGAAGTCATCATCGAGAATGCCCCTTGTCTTGAAAGGTTGCTCCTATTTAATTCAGCTGAATCCCCACATATGTTGGTAATCTCCGCGCCTAAATTGGAGACCCTAGGCTGCCTATCTTCCTATCCTAGTACCACACTCACGCTTTACTCAACAGTAATTCAGGTACCACTTGCCTTCTCGATCAATTTCTGCACTTATGGTGATGAATTATGTAATTTCTGCACTTATAGATGGTTTATAATGTCATCTTCCATGCTTCATGAAGGGATTGCGTGTTGATAGCTTGACGAAGACGGTGCGCACTGTCAAGATTTTATCTGTTCGTATGAGTGCTCTTAGTTTGGATGTTGTTATTGACTTGATGAGATGCTTTCCTTGCTTGGAAAGGCTGTACATTGAGGTAACAATTCTTCCTTAATGGTTCATAGTATTCATTTCTCATATGATCTGCTTATTGTTCTGAACTGGGCGTTTTTCATTTGGTTATGTTTTGTCAGTCAATTCAGCCAGGGAAAAAGAATTTGTGGCGCCGTAAACACCGGAATCTAATAAGATCTCTTGACATCCGTCTGAAGACAATTGACTGGCGATATTATGTGGGCACCAAGTCAGATGTTGACTTTGCCACATTCTTTTTACTAAACGCGAGAGAGCTAGAGTTAATGACTCTTCAGGTTTATCCGAGTGATATCAAAGAGGAGTTTCTTACACAGCAACGTGAGAAGCTTCAACTGGATAAGAATGCCTCAGGAGGTGTTCGGCTTCACTTTACACCAAATGGTTCTCATCGCAACTTCACGGATTTCTGTGTCCATGATTTGGATTTAGTTGATCCCTTTGAAAGGAGTTATCCGTACCAATTTCGTGTTTTGTCCTAAAAAAAGTTTAGTTCTCATGTTTGTAGTTTATTGAAGTTTGTATTATCCTGGAATCTAGTGACGGTTAAATATGCTATTTAAGTTGTTAGTTCTGTTGAAACCAACTTGTGCCGATGTACACTTATTTTATGAGATGAGAAAATGCATACCTGTGTGGCTTCTGAACGTCAAGTGTGATGTTATCTGTTAAGCCGATTTTAGGAAGCCACGTGAATTGATGGGTCTGAGTATCGGTATTGCTCCATCTGGTGTGCCAAGCACTTCCTCAGATCAAGGTATAACTGTGGTGCTAAAAGCCCTATCAGTAATTTGTTTTTTCCCGTTGCACAATGGCATTCTGATGTTGAACTGCTTTTGACTCTTCGCTTGATGCTTTGCCAGGAAGACCGAGTTTATTTTCCCAACTGGGCTCACACCCCTTTCCATTAATGTTGCAATCAACGGAAATACATCAGTAGTTCGAAACAGGTTTGTCACACACTATCAAGGGAGCAACTACTGAACAAAACTATTGCAATTCACCGAGTTGAGTCGTTGTTTTCTTTGTGCATATGTATTATTGCACTTGTCAGTGGATCAGTAGTACAGGGTATCTATCTACACACAATATTTCTAGTTTTATGTTTGCTGTGGTCATTGCACGACCATCCCGAATTACCATAAGCAATACTGGTAGGCCCCAAACATGTGGTAAATCAATCAGGTTAATCTACCAGCAGCCTAGGAAGGCCAATGCGATTTAGCTGACAAAAAAAAAGAGGCCAATGCGATTTAGCTGACCAAAAAATTGTTTCTTCAGAAGCAGATGCACTGGGGTACACATACTTGCACTTTGTTTGTCTCCGCACATTGCATGGATGCCCAACTAAATCTATCTTGGCTTTGAGTTTTTCTGGTCTCCCGCTAGCGAATCAATTTCGCCAACCATATATAGATGACAAAACGCCACTATGTTAAAAAGGGTAACGAAATAACCACAAATAGCAAATATAAGTGGCCAGAACACAAACACAGACACCACACCATAAGGGCAATTAATTTCTTTGTCAGAAGTTCATACTCCTACAGGACTTGTTACAATTTACAAGTACAGAGATACCACATGAACAGAGAGCCTATCAGGACGAGCGGTGCTGCGCTAGCTTCAGGACAGGTTTTTGTTTATGCTCAGAAAGTTGCTGTTGCAACTCTTGCTTGAGCTCGTCGCCGTACGAATCCTTTAGCCACACTTCGTTGAGACCACGTAGATACACTAGTCCAGAAATCCGCGCAGACACCCCAGCAGAGCAGTGAATCTTCAGCACCTCAACTCTCATACAAACATTACTTGCACAAGTCACCTGTAACTTGGAGGCGCAATCTTCAGAATACCTGGATATCATCTGGCCGCTCTCCCCTCTGTATCATTTCCATGACCTGTCAAGTCTTAAGTCCAATATGACAGTTTAGAGACAACTTCTGGTTCAATATCAAAATATTCAGACTGAACTAAGTTGCTCATATCCTAGCATGAGTTCGTGACAGAAAAAAAAAGGATGCTCAGGATAGAGAACCTCCGCGCGTATATGATTTTGGGTGCCGGGGCACCACAGGGGTTACAGTTTCAGGGTCAGGACTTCCTACAAAAGTAAAGTAGGAATGTCAAAAGAAAAAGGAATGTGTTGATGAAGCCATTTTAGAGGAGCGCTGAACCGAAGATACAACTGAAAGCGGAAGTTGATATGGAATCACCATTTACTTATACAGAACAACAAACCGAAAAACAATCAATAACCTTGACAGGATCCACGGTGTATAACTAAACCCGGAGGCCTTCGAATCACTAGTAAGCTGACTGTTATTGTATACATCGAGATTCACACGTGTTTGAACCTGTAGAGTTTGAAGGTGGGCTCTGCAAGTTACAAAAGTGAGATTAATGAAAAGAGGACCGAAAGGGAGTCACATTGCTGTTATCACGTTCCTTTGGAGCATCTGCTCTGCCAGGAACAGCATCGACGGTCATGAGCAGTGAGTCGGTAAACTGCGTAGTGTGTCGATGATCCATGCACTGCATACCCTGGAGTCATTCATGTCCAAGCGATGCGGGGCTGGGCTGGACTGGGACGAATTGTTGCTGATGCCCAGTGCTACGTGATGCTATCCAAAGCAATGCCTGCCTGTGATCTAGCAAGGCCAGCATCACAAAGCAACACCTGCCTGCGATCTAGCAAGGCACGACGCCATTTGCGGTAACGCAAAGTATCTGCTGCTAACCAACTTTATCAGGCATTCGTTTTCTCCCTTGCCCAGTGGCATGATATGTGTAGAACAGTTAATTTGTTGCGCATTCGGAATGTTGGGCGATGCCTCCAGTTCACATCACCTGTCAGTCGGAACAAGGAGGAGGTGGGCTTTGCTTTTGGAAGCTCAAATCTAGATTTCATCAGATATCTATTTCAGGCACGCTGAAGTTGTTGGGAGCTGCCCTGCCAACACAGGGCAGCTCCCTTGACCTGTGCTCTCTAGTACTCCCTCCGTCCGGAAAAAGTTGTCACCGTGGCGTTTTTACAGAAAACCCCTCCCCAAACTCGCCGCCAAGGCGTACTGGGTATGCTCCTCGAGTCCCCGCTCTTCAGGCCCCTCCTCACCTCCCTCATCAAGAAGCAGAACAACATGACGCAGGTCCTCTCCTCCCTTGTCAGCTTTCATTTTGTTTGAAATTATTTTGGCCAGCAACTCCGTGGTTTGCTTCTGTTGATTCTGGTCTTGTTATGTTGGGGGCGAGCAGATGCTGCAGCGCACGGGGATCCCCTACCGGCCCATGTTCTTCCCGGAGTACCCTCTCTCTGTACAAGCAAAAGCAGCTATGAAAAACTTTTCGTTCAGTCAAGTTCTACTGATTTTTGGTCTTCTTGAATTTTGTATAGTTGAGATAGATGTTCTACTCCCTCCGTCCCGAAAAATACGTCGTGGGCGTAGTTCATTGACAATTTTATAAAAAAGTCCTCGTAGTTTCAAAATAATCGCAAACAAGTCCCTCCACCCCTGCCTTCTTCCTCCGCCGTCACCCGTGCGTCTCCAGGGGCCGGCGCCGCCAAGCTGCGTGATTGCCGCCCACCAGGAAGTGTTCCGCCTCCGCCGCCACGTACCTTCAACGCCGCCGCCGTCGCCAAGTACTTGCTCCGCCACCGCCGCCCAGACCTGCGCCGCTGCGATCCCCTCCCGCGGCGATTACCTGCGGGCGTCGCCGGAATTTGCCACCACGATCCGGTGGAGCAGGAGCTCCTTCTCATCGTCCTCGAGCTCCCGCGAGTCCTCCTCGTGCTCCCGCGAGTCCACCTTGAGCTGCCTCCCGTGCGCCACCGCGATCCAACTACGGGCATCGCCGGAGCCGGCCTCCACGATCCGGTGGACAGCAGCTCGCGCGCGCCCTCCGTGGTCTCCCGCGAGTCCTCGTCGAGCTCCCACGCACAGCCGTCGTGCTCCTTCTCTGCCTGCGTGCCCGCCGGTGGTTCTAGCCCGTGTTGCTGCATCTTGTTTCTCCTCTGTTTCTCCCCTGCCACCGGTGGAGCTAGCCCGTGGTGCTGCTGCTGCTCCTCTTCCCGTGTTGATGCTACTGCTCCTCTGCCTGTGCTGCTGTTGCCGATCTATGTTGATGCTACTGCTCCTTTGCCTGTGCTGTTGTTGTTGCTGTTGACTGCCGCCGTGACTGCTGCTGCTGGTGCTATTTGCCCTCTGAAGAAGTTACTCCATCAGAGTACTGCTAGCTGAAGAAGGTACTCCATCAGATGAAGTGTTTGTTTCCTTTGTGCATGGTTCTTTCCAAAATATGGGAAAAAATAACTGAAAAAAGCACGCATGAGCAAAAATATGAGATCACATACAGAAAAATTGCACACTTCCATGTCTTACAGACACCACCATTGGAGCTAATTGAGAAAATCCATAGCCATGGCAGGAGGGGATCAGAGAAGATGATAGGCAACAAAGCAGTTTTTAAAATGCATTCTTGAGTCAATGTCCCCATTATTCTTGTCAACCGAATCAGTTGAACTGATCTGACACCCACACAACGTCGTGATTCTAATTTTTCTTGGCCACACCCAAACACAAATCTCTGCATATGGAAGGAAAACTAATTTTGGGATTCAAGGCGCTCTGATTTCCCTTTGGTTAGTTGTTTCTGTTTCACTTCCTTCTAAAACAGCGGTTTCTATCTGTCAGGTTCTAGAACTATCGAGCGAGTAAGGAACAAAGATCACACTGTTTCATTTCTGCAGTATATAGTTTTATGTCTCACGGTCTATTGTTTCTCTCTGAATTCTCTCCTCGCCGAGCTGTGTCTTTTCCTCCAGTATGCCAATTTTTCAATCTTGATAGTATATGTTCACTAATTTTAATCTTGTTTTCTAATTCTAGTTTCAAGTACAGATCAGACTGGTTTACAAATTTTAGGACCATGTGAATAAAATGCTTTAAAGTAAGAAGATGATTATTGGACTATGTTTATAAATTTCTAAAATCTTGTTCTTGTTGTGGAAACTTTAGGCATGTTTGCAATTGGACAAATGGTGTATAAATCCAAATGAATCAAATAAATTCAAATGATTCAAATAAATCCAAATAAATTCAAATAAATCCAAATACTTCTATCCTTCTTTTCCTATCCTTTCTCATTGAACACATGACACAATACATACACATGACACAAAGCCATACACATGGCACAATTTTTTGCACTCACATGCTTCTATCAGTGGTTATCTAACTGAATCTTGCTCATTTGTTTGTAACCTGTAGATGCCATGCTCAATTTTTTGGTAAAGCTACTGGAGTTTCCAGCAATGCATGCAAAGCGGCAAGAGTTGGCTGCTCAGTTTTTCTTGTACTGCCAAGATGGAAGGTGAGCACCAATATTTCTGAAACTTTTTGCTACTGGACATGTGCCTGCATGTATTTTGTGTTGCTATTGGAGACTGGAGTACTCACTGAAAACAGTGGAGTATTGACTCAAATTTTTGTATCTCAGTTTGAGTTACAGACCAACTGAAATTCAGTGTGAGCATTTGATTGTTAGGACCAACTGAAGAAAGATCAAATTGACACAATTGTCACTGTCAAATTTGAAAGAGCAAATCCATTAGCATAAGTTCAGTAAACAAGGAGTTCAGTTTGAAAATTCAGTTACTGCTTGAGTGATTTGACACCAAAAATTACTCCAAAAATTACAATGACTGTATATTGACTGCATATATTCACTGTACAGGACTGAATTCAGCCAGGAAAACCTGTCAATTTCTATTCACTGCATATATTCACTGTACAGGCTGTCAAGTTCTATTTCAGCTCAAGTTCCATTGCTTTTGTTTTGAAACTGCTTGGTAAATTAACTAGGAGTACATGAGTATGCAGGAACAACTTGGTAAAGCAGGAGAATATGCTCATTGAACAAATTCAAATAAAATCAGGATTGATCATAGTGTATTCTTTGTACTTTATGCTCTCTTTTTTGTCAAGCATGCATGTTCTGCTCTTCTACTGCTTTTTTGTCAAGCAAGCATGCATGCAGTATAGAGAAGTGTTGATGCAGGCATCAAACATTATAATGACTGAATTTGATCTACTCCAATAATTTTCTCAAGTTACATGATCAGTTGTGCTTGACTGAAAATTTTGACAGGAAAATTTTGACTGGAGTAATAAAGGCATAACAGTAGAAATTACAGGTGTAGATTGCTCTGTTAAACAAACTTCCTATCAGTCCAACAATGTTTCTGAATCTAAACTTTTTCAGTTAACAGAACCTAAACCTGAACATGTTCAGTTAACAGAACCTGAACTTTTTAACCTTCCCTCTCCCTTTCAGGCGAATGTGGATGTTGCACAATATTGTGAAGGTGTAGCACTGCTCAATTTAATTTCCACTACACATATCTACTTCAATTTCTACTACAAATTCACCTTTTCAACAGCAGACGCGGGGCAGAGAAGTCAGACGGCAAGGAGGAGCAGCAGCATCAGACGGCGAGGAAGAGCAGAAGCATCAGACGGCGAGGACTCGATCGGGGGCGTTGGCGTCGCCCAACAGCAGCAGCATCAGAGGCTGGAGGGAATCGCGGCGGCCGCAGAAGGAAGCGGCGGCCGGCGACTTGCCCAAATCCCGCACCGGCGGCCGCGGGCGCGAGGAAGCGGGCAGAGGATGAGGGCGCGGGCCGCACCGGCTAGGGACGCGAGCAGGGCGACGAGGGAGGTGCCATCAGCCGTGGAGGAGGCGGGCGTCCAGTTGGTCGCCGCGGAGGAGCAGTCACCTCCGTCTGGGCGGCGGCGCAGCTCGCCTTCGTGCAGGCGGCGCAGGTGGGCAGGGGCGCCGCGGATTGGCAGCGGCGGCGCAGGTGGGCGGTGGCGCAGCGGCGACGCAGGTGGACGGCAGCCCGCTGGGCTCTACGGTGGTTGCCGACGGCGCGCTGGGCTTGTTCTTGCCGCGGGCGTCCGGAGGAGGAAGAAGCAAAGGGGTAATTAGCAGGAGATTTAAAATCCTAAGGGTTTATTTGCAAAAATCACAATGAACTACGTTGTGGACAACTTTTCCCGGACGGAGGGAGTAGTACTGATTCAAGTTGTATTCGTTGCTAGAGTTCCTTGGACTGCGTAATATGTCTCCTAATTCGCTGCTTTCTGTTATTGAGACGATTATGCTTGTGTATTTGCACTTGTTAGTGAATCAATAGTACAGTACAGGGGTATATCTATCTACACATTTTTTTGCTTATTATGGACCGTTAGTGTAATAAGCAATACGAATAAGCCCCAGACATGTGATAAACCAATCAGGTTAATCTACGAGCAACCTAGAAATGCCACTGCCATGGTGCCATGATAAAATTGCTCCAGGATCTCCCTACCATCACATAAACACAAGCAAGCAAGTTCACTGAAGCAAGAAGAGAGTCGCCACATAAACTGGCAAGCTCACTGAAATTCTGTTTCTTCAGCGGCAGGCAGTTGCGCTGGGGTACAATACATACTTTGAGTCTGTTCGCCTCTCCGCACATCACATGGATACCCAACTAAATCTATCTTTGCTTCGAACTTTCTGGTCTTCCATCACGAATCAATTTATCCAACCAAAAAAATAGTAGATACTAATAAAACTCCACTATAGATGTTACAGAAGTTCAAGCCAGAGTGCAACGACAATGAAATAAATACACCACAAGGGCAGTTTCTTTGTCAGAAGTTCGTATACAGAGTGCAACGTCGATGCGCAATGCAGAACTGTACTCCACCCTACAGGATTTGTTACAGCTTATAAGTACAGAGTCAAATAACACATGAATAGAAAGAGAGCCTATCTATCAGGACGAGCGTGGCTGCACTAGCTTCAGGACGGGTTTTCTTTCATGCATGCACGGAAAGTTGCTGTTGCAACTCTTGCTTGAGTTCGTCACCATGCATAGGAACCCTTCAGCCACACTTCTTTGAGACCAAATAGATGCTCTAGCCCAGAAATCCGCAAAGACGCCCCATCAGAGCAGTGAATCTTTAGCACCTCAGCATTCAAAAACACTCTCTCTACAAAAGTTACGTGTAACTTGGAGGTGCAATCGATCTCTAGGACCCGTAATGTCCAAAAGAAAACATCTCCCAGGGTGCTAAAATGGAGTTCACCGTCTAGAATTGGCTTCACACAAAGGCGGCATAAGCAATATGTATCTGGCAATCCACCAAGGAAGTTCATGTCCTCCTGCAATTGTATGGTCAACTGATCTAGCTTCTTAAGATTATCAAGCTGTTTGATCCAAATCGGCAGTTTGTTTACATGTCCGTACAACTTAAGGCTCTTTAGGGTCTTGGGTGGCTCGGAAATCATTTCATCAAAACAAGCAAATAACCCTTGCTTATCCTTATCGAGTCGCACTGACAAGGACTCCAGATGTCTGTGGCCAGAAAGGAAGTAACACAATTCTTGGATGTTTCCCCTGTTTATGCCCGACACGCCGAGCTTGTGCAGTTGTGTAATGTTCTTAAGCTCCTTTAGGATTGCCTTTCCATTAGGAATATTGACATTGACAACACCAATAGTATGCAAGGCCGTCATGCTCCCAATCCCTAGCTACAGGAACCTCAACACCATCATTATCAAGTCGGCGGCTGCGCAACTTGGATAACCAGCTAGACACCGAACAGCATGGCCGACAGCTCCGTGACAATGGTGTTGATGTCTGAACCTCCTCTGTTGTTTCCAGTAGTGTTGTGATCATGTCATTACTGCTCTCCAGCGGCGTCGATGTCCGGTCTACATTTGTTGTTGGTGTACTTGCAATGGAGTAATCGCCTTCCTCCGATGATATGATGGCGCCGGCACGAATACATTGCAACTTCTGTAGCTTGATGATACACAATGGTAGCGTGACTATTGGGGTGTGTCTGACATCCAAAGTTTGCAGCTGCCTCAGGGCACCGAATGATTCTGGTAGATGACTTATCTCTTTGCACCCTCGGAGAGAGAGGAACTTAAGACGAGGTAGTACCTTCCCAATCTGCTCAAGGTCAGCATCTAGTATATCTGCGCCCGCCACATCTAACACCCGAAGTAGACTCATGTTGGAAGAGAAGAAGAATGGCATCCACTTCCCAAACACAGTCAAGGACCGTAGGCGCGAGAAATCCATGCCCCTAAACACTGTGATGTCCCTGTCCCAGCCCCTCCTTATGGTGAGATGTTGTCCTGCATGTTGCGAGTTTAAGCTGCAATGTCCATCCAGTATGAAGGCAAGCTAAAATTTGTGGCTGATGTAGTCTTGTCCCAGTAGAAACCTCCATTGGCTATTTTTTTGGCGAAGAGTTGGCCTATAGTAGCAATAACTTTAGGAATCCCACCACATCTGCCTACGGTAACTTTGGAGAGCTCCATCTCGTCAGGAGTCAATTCCATCCCATCCTTTATTAGCTAAAATCCAGAACTAAATTAGGTTCTAAAATGTATAAAATCTCAATCTTGTAAACAGTAATCACCATAAGTAATTCAGTCTCTTTCTAAAAAATCAACCTCAAAACCAAAAATAAAATATCAGATTCATCTATCAAATAAGAAATGAATCTGAAATTAAATTATAACAAATAAATTTGAATATGGAATTTGTTTTCATTGCATGGCACGGCCTAACCTAGTTTTTCCTTAGTTTGATTCTTTTTTAAACTCAAAATCAACACATTGAGTTGTATTCAATTCAAGGTTCTTTTCTATACGAATTTTCTCTCGTTTCTTTGGACAAGTGTTGACCTGTTGATGGATAAGCAATTCCAGACCCACAAGATTTGATTCTTTTCATACCTTCTATTTCCCAACGAATTTTACTTTGACATTTTGTAGCGATGTAGAAATACCACCTCTTACATCCACTAATTTTTTAGGATCATTAAGTACTAAGAATTTTTAATTTTATGGAATTAACACACACTGACATCAAACTCGCTCCTATATTTTCGTTGGGAGGAGCATGCTTTACTAGTCTATTACATACTTGTATTGACCAACGCGCTATGGTGAACATATATAAATGATGATTGCTCAAATTGAACATCATTTTCGTTGTTAATGTTCCAATTTGATCTGCTGCCTGCTATCCGCAATCCGCTATTTAAAACCTTGTAAATGAATAAAAGGAAGGCAATTTACCTTGATTGAATGAAGTATAGTAATGCAATGGTTGAGAGCACACACATACCTTTTTGAAGAGACTAAGTGCCGCGTCAGATTCAAGACCTTTGACATTGATCACTTGATTTTCGGTATTATCGACACAATGTGTAGCGACGCTTGCTTCATTTGCAATTACAATGATACATGCATTAGTAGAATCGGGTAAGAAGGCAGCTTTTATCAAGTCCCAATCCTCCCTGGACCGTAATCCATCGATAACAACGAGACTTCTGTGCTCACACATAATTCTACGACACTCTTTAACTGAATCATGCCCTTCCATTATACCAATTGCTGCCTTTTCCTTAGCTTGAAGATCATCGGAATGAAAATCCAGAAGCAATTTCCAGGACAAGCCTGTCAAATTAAAGGGATGACACACGTCGGCCCAGCTGCACATTGTAAATCCCGTTCGGTCATTAGTGAAGCTGTGTCCGCTGCCAAACTTGAAATATTGGGTCAGTCCAAGCATCAGGTGGCAGTACACACTTCTGACCACAGCTGATTTCCCAACACCAGCAATTCCCCACAATGAGGACACACTAGGACCTGAGGAATCTAAACTGTCGCGAAGGTCAGATGCTGATCCATTCTGACGCCCAACAAGTCTAAATGTGTTGATCAAGTCACGTGCCTCTGCACTCCTGTTGGAGAATACACGGGAAGCACAACCCTGCAAGTCAGACGCATAATTGTTAAATTAGCACAAAGCCACGCCCACAAGCTCTGGTCACACTACTAGGAAAAGGCTAATTAGTGGCGCACCTATTTTGGCCATTAATGGCGCACTACAGGTGTACCCTTTGTAATTGTTACCGCTGAAACGGTGAACCTGTCTCCGACACTCCTCACAGTCGTCGTAGACTCCGGGAACCTTAACCTTGTACATGACATACGACGGCATCTCTCTGCACTAGCCAAACAAAACGTTAGTAGCAATTCACAGACAATACATAAGCAATATATAAGTATGCAACAAAAGGATCGGAAGAGAAAAGTAACACATTAATAGCACGATTCATGGTCCTATTAATAAATAGCATCGCTTACATATAAGTTGAACGACTGTCCAAACCAAAGAGACATACAAGTTCATTAAAGTTTAATTACAACATGAGCTAATCGATATTTCAGAACTACATAGCATCACTACTTTCGACTCGACTCAGGGACCGGAGCGTGGATGAAGCCGCCGTCTGTCGTGATGGTCATGAAATCGCGGGCGTTGTCAGCCTGCATTTGTAGCGTTGTTTCTATCTCACTGTTGGACGGTTGATATCTGAGGTAGAACTGCCCTGAGGTACGAAGGACATCTTGATGGATGATTTTCGCAAACACCGACTGGATGCGAAAGAATTCTTGTCTGAAGTCCGCGTCCTGGATTGCCGACAAGCGTGCGGCCCAATCTTTGAGACTATTTGGTAGCAGAAGGTGATTATGGTCCCGTACGATCGCCCGCATGTGATGGAGGGCGTAGTAGGCATCCTTCTGACCGCCAGGCGGCTGCTTGACGCAGGGGAACGTCGTTACGTGGGTGAACACCTGCTTGCCATACCTACGAATTGGCCTCTTGAAGGTGCCTCCAGATCTGGCGTAGCCGGGGAGAACATCATCAAGAACTTTCTTGATATTTGTGTAGTCTTTCTTCGACTGACGGTCCGAGTCGAAATACGTGGCCATGGAATAGTTCGGGCTTAAGAGGATGAGTGTGCAATGTGTGTCACTGCATAAAACACGGAATGTTAGGAAAAAAAGAATAATCGAAATCTAAGAAATCATATGTTACGGGGCGGTGAGGGGATGACTTACTCGGGAAACTAAGACACGAGGAAGTTATCCTTATCTGGGTTTGCCAGAATGACGCCTTCGAGGTATGAACTCACGACTTGCCGGTCCCCAGCGCTACCCAAGATCTTGTCATGCATGTAGAAGGGTTGGGCTATCATGTATGGACTGCAGATCATTAATAACGACGAGGCAATCATTTTCACACAGAAATTTGCAACACTCTTGGGTTAATCGCGGCTCTGCCATCATACCAACCACTGCGATTTCTTCAGCTTGGAGATCTTCTGAACGAAAACTTACAAGTAAGCGCCGAGAGAAGACCTCCAAATTGAAAGGAACTGGTATGTCTACCCAGCTGTGCCGTCGAAACTCAACTCCGTCTTGTTTACGCTTATACACTATGCTGGTGTACACTTCATTGATGAGTGTTGATTTGTCATCGCTAAGCCCCCATACTGAAATCACACCACGACACCTTATTTGCCACATAAGATCTCGCATGCCACTCTGACGCCCTACCTGCAAGTAAGTGACATAATTGTTAAACTAGAGAGACACGAGTTTAAGCTTCAAATCCCCATGGACCCAATTTTTCCCATCTTTCACAAACTATATTCTTTTCTTGAAATCGCAACAGGGGTGTTGGGGGCGCGGGGGGTGCAGGTTTTTCGGGGTTATTGTGCTTAAATTAATATAGCTAAACTACTCATACCCCTATTGCAGCAATTAGCCTTCCCGCATTCTCTTTTACTATTTAGTACCTGCGTCAGGGTGTACATCGGGCTGACTAGAAAATATGTGAACAAAATCAATTTGATTATATAGCTAGCCCATTATTTAAATCCAATATGTCTTCTTGTTTTTTCCACACAAAGCACATTTTATCAAAAATACTTGCATGGTGATAAGAAAGGCTATTTCCTTTTAGTGCAAGTGTTTTGATTGTTTTCTAGGAAGTTCTCCAAATTGTGCCACATTTTCACACAGCACGATCAGATGATAAAAAGCATTGTTTATAAGGCGGTAAGGCGACCTAAGGCGAGCACCGCTCGCTCTAGCGCCTAGGTGACGTCTAAGCACCTAAGGCGGGCATATTTGTAGGGCACTGGCAGGGCACCTTATCACCTAAGAGTCTAAGGCAAGACGCCTTAAAAACAATGATAAAAAGACAGTGGGACCAACATAAGATACATATACATAGTTACCGTTGAAGTGTAAATGTGAATTGCCTAGCCCTTCCATCATTTCGTACTTTTGATTGCGTTGGCTTGAAGCTTAACTTGGTATCACAGCCTAAGGTCTTGAGTTCAAGTCCTGTCTTTCGCAGTTTATCCAAAATTTGATGTTGTCCCCCTCTATGTCCATGTATATCACAGCCATACCTTTGAGTCTATTCACGTGTTGACTTCTCGCCTCACACGTGCGAGATGGTGTTGAAGTGTAAATGTGGATTGCCTAGCCCTTTCCATCTGATCGGACTTTTGGTTACGTTGGCTAGTGCATTAAGCTTAACACTTACAAGTAACTTAAATTTACAATAATCTTCCTATGTAGTCCATATTTATTTAGGATCCAATATAGTGAATTCAATATAATATTCCCTCCTTCCGAAAATATAAGGCACGATAGACTTTTTCAGGTCTTCAACATAAAATTTTGACTATGATTTTCACTTATAGTATGCACATAGAATTAGTATAAAGATATATGAAATAAAACTATTTTCCAGGACAAATACAATGATATCATTTATACATGCTAGATACACATATATATATATATATATATATATATATATATATATATATATATATATGTGGTCAAAGTTGTTCATTAAAGACCGTGCAAAGTAAAACACGCCTTATATTTTGGAAAGTAGGGAATAGAAACCAACTACTTAAATCTGAATACGACGTGTTGTTAGTTTGTCGTGAGTAAGTTTACATTGCCAATTTACACGAAGCCCACACATAAAAAAAAGTTCTAGAGCCAACTAGAATGCATCATTTCAAAGAACAAACTACATGCATTTGTAACACATATGTATTTGACCGTTTGGCCATCCAGATATTTAGAACTCTGGATGGTTTGGAAACTAAAGAACAAAGTATGAGGTCAGATACAAAATTCTAAAGAATAAACCATAGATATTAATATTCCCTTCCTAAAGAAGATGTGTCCTACAATGTGTGCAGTTGAACTTCTCAAGTTTTGACTATTCATATAAGACGTTAGGTTGATTCAATGGAAATGGTACCATTAGATTTGTTATCAAAGTAGATTTGCAATCTTATAGAATCAAATTCGTGCATGAAAAAATGTGCCCAAACCTAAAACGACATGTATCGTATAAATGCAGCAAGCAATGTTGGAGTACTAGCTATTAGGTCTACAGAAAATTACCAATGGTCAACCAAACTAAGTATGACACATTAGTGGAGATATTCCAGTATTTGGTACTTCCTCTGTCTAGGTGTGTAAGTCGCCTTACGAAAACCAAATA
Source organism: Aegilops bicornis (assembly GCA_021605145.1). Taxonomy (NCBI): domain Eukaryota; kingdom Viridiplantae; phylum Streptophyta; class Magnoliopsida; order Poales; family Poaceae; genus Aegilops; species Aegilops bicornis. The sequence continues at coordinate 679,930,281 of CM038669.1, read as the reverse complement.
ATCCCAAAACACTTAGGCACGGTACATTAACTCCCTCGTCGTTTCTTGTTTTGTGACATATCAACCAATAAGAGATGTGGTCCATGCATGCTTTTAACGACTTCAGACTAACAAACATGACATGCAGTGGTTAGTTCATTGCATGCAATGCTATTAATTAGCAAAAAGATATTAAGTTCTCTCGTTTTCCACTCCGCCTTGGTCGCGGTGCACAACCTAAGATGACTTACACACCTAGGCGGAGAGAGTATCCCTTTTGAGAACCTAACTTTACAACAGCATTAGTGGAGATATTGAGTAGAAATACACCACACAAATGCTGTGCAGAGGCCAGGGGTAATCCTCCTTTTAGGAAAAAAAAAAGAAATACACCACAAAGCTATGATTAGCCTAGTACCCCATCCGTTCTAAAATACTTGACACTTCAGAAAGCATGGTATCAAATTTCTCTATCTTCAACAACTAGTTTTTAATGGTATTTTCCTGTTACAAAGTATGTAATTATTGTGATTGGTTAGAATAGAATAGTGCCATCAGATTTGTCCAAAAAAAAGGTATAATAATCTGTTACATAGTTGAATAGAAATTAATGGTCAAATTACAAGTTAAAGTCCATGAAAAGTTAAAAGTTTCATGTATTTTGGAATGGAGTATAGTTTGGAAGTAGAAGAGACGTCATTCTGGTATTATTACCTTCTTGGAAAAGGCACAAAGAGATTGATCATCAGAGAATCTCCTGAGCTCTGAAACTTGGTATATCCCTCCTGTGCATAAGAGTGCAGTTCTTAATTGCTTTGTCGACACGATGATTCGGCTGCCGTTCTCATAGTCTGGCAGGCACACTCGGATGACATCCCAGTCCACCACACTGTATACTTCTAGAATGATGAGATACTTGTGCACCTTCACTTGCTGCATGAGCTCGGCCTTCGTGAGATGATCTATATCTATGTTTTCTTGGTGAGAGCTCACGTAGAACTGAGTAAGCAAACTCTTGAGGAACTTGTCAGGTTTGAAAGGATGCATCAACTTTACCCATGCACATCTTTTGAATGCTCCGCAGATTTCTGGGTCAGCATACATCATGCTGAAAATGGACATTGTCCCAAGATCAGCTGCTGTACTTCCCCATACAGAGATCGTTTGAAGGTCACTGCCTTCACCCATGATCAACTTCTGTAGGTCGCTCAGGCTGTCTCGCTTCCCAGCGGCCTCCCAGATCTCAGTTAGCATGTGGAATGTTGATGGGTTGGTGGTGGCCATGGAGGACTGGTTGGTCGGCATGGTGGTCTTGGCTTGGGAGCCGGAGTCATTGATGAGGTTATAGCGTGTATTCCTCTGGCTTACATCCTCGACCCTCGCCTTCAGCTCCTTTAACTCAGCGACCGCCTTGTCCAGGTCCTGAGATCGAGGTGGTGCCATGCAGGACGGCACAAGGCGCCACAACCAGGTCAAGGGCGAGGTGTTGTCCAGGTGGACAACAAACTCAACACAGTCTTCGACATCAAAGGCAAGGTCTCGGAGCTGCTTCACCCAGGTCTTCACCACTTCATTATTGGCACGCTCCTTGTTGACGACCTTCAGGAAGGACTGCATAATCTGGAACTCGGCTGTGATGTACCGCAGGTCTTGCTTCGCCGTCACCCTCAGCTTGTTGTCTTCATCGATTGCCAACTGGACCCTGCTCAGCGTCCCCTCCACAGCCGTCTTGGTCAATCCAAGCGCGAAGTCCGCCATTGTTTGCTCTCTGAAGGTCTCTATAGTTCGTTTCCTTCGCGTGTACTGGCGTGGGTAGAAGGAAGCAGGTGATCCCCTAATCTGCAGATGGTTTATAAAGAGGGGGAGAAATTGGAAGAAAATCATATCAGGAGAAAGCATCTATTGGAGCAAGCCGAACATCTTGGATAGTATCCGGTCTGCTGCAAAGCTCAGTCTTTTACTTACGTGCACACACACGCGCGCGCGCGCACACACACACACAACACTGATAGCCTTATGCATTAGATCACCTTCGTGTGATGCTTTGCCTCTTTGGTGATAGAGAGCTGCAACCATCAACTTCCGTGATGGAGGTAGCTATCCTTCTTTCATAAGAGAAAACTAGCAGGGTGGTATTACACTATATTTATATTTTCAATATCATTTTGTTCTTACTTTTTAATTGCTCTTTTTATAATTCAAAATTGTGAGGTAAATTTTGCAAAACATTATTGACAAAATTTGTGACGTTCTGCGATAGCTAGCTTTTTATTTGAGTTTAATAGAAACTCATTATTTAAGGAAGTATAACTTCTACCTTTTAATCCTTGTCCGCGTGCCTTTTTCTCATGAAGTTATACATGTCTATTTAAGATTTTCAGCACTGGATTGCTGGTTGGCCATGTGGTACCATCAAGGTCCACAAGAGCCCTTAGGTGCTCGTGTGCGATTATAACTGATGATGTATTCCTGCAAAATAAATAGAACTGCATAGTGGGCAGCTAAAGCGTGATGATAATGTCAAGAGGTCGGGGTAGACCGATCTTGACATGGGAGGAGTCCGTAAAGAGAGTTCTGAAGGATTGGAGTATCACCAAAGAACTAGCCATGGACAGGGATGCATGGAAGCTTGCTATCCACATGCCAGAACCATGAGTTGGTCGTGCGATCTTATGGGTTTCACCTCTAGCCTACCCCAACTTGTTGGGAGATAATGCTTTGTTGTTGTTGTTATATGCATAATTAATTAGCACAATGACCATTGAATAACTAGCAACAGGAAAGAAAAACAAAGACTCCAATCCATCCCAAAAACAAAGAATACAAAATATATAATCTTTTTTGGAACAAAGCCATTGGTGTTTGTTCGGGCTACAGTTACGACGCAAGCAGGAACAGCAGTTTAGGAAATCTGGTAGCAAACCTAGATGAGGAGGCATGCATGCTTTAATTCTCAGAAAGTTGCTGAAGGAATGACACACGCAATATCAGAAAATATAGATGGAAAGCCATACAGAAACCAGATTGAAAGCATAGAGTAAACGATGAACCGCAAAATAAATAAAGGGAGGGAGCGCAAAATTACCTTCAACCAGACGGATGGCTGGTCTGCATTTTGCTCCGGAAGACCTTGCTCTAGCCAGTAGTGCAGCTTGTGGAAGCGCCAGGAACGGAGCTTCGTTTATATAGATGAAATGGGCATACATTGGAAGTTGTTTGAAGAGACCCTTCTTAACATTTTAAACTATGTCTTTGCAAGCCAGCTAGTCCTACAGGTGATGCTGCTAGCTAGTACATAGCTAATAGTAGTACTAGTAGTTGTGTGATTCAACAATTAATAGCAATTGTTTAATTAGGAATGGAGTAGTTGGGAGGGTATGAATGGATATTTTTGGCCAGATTCATGCATGCATTTATCAATGTATAATTTTCCACATAAAGTCTTAAGTGGAACAAAGAAAACAAGGCTGGCAGGCAGATAGTGATGCTCAAGTTATTGTCAAAGATACACCTGCCTATGTAGAATGCATGCAACCACATGTACTAGAAAATTATAACTTTCCACATAAAGTCGCAAGTGGATGACCAACTTGAAATATATATACATAAATGTCAACATTGGGCTGCTAACAACTCTTGGCAACCAAAGAGACCGAAAGGATGCATCAGGAGGCGCTAATTCCCGTGCCTAATTATTTAAGTTTCCTGATAATTACAGGCACTTTGCTGAGAACGCTGACATGGAATGATTATTTTTTCATCAATCAATCAGTCACCAAGAGTGGTTGTTGCAGCTGGGGTCACTAAGGGCCTGATTGGATGGCCGTTTTCCACACCTTTACACCTCTAAAAGATACAGATCACCTCAATTGGTCGTTTTCATTTCTGGTTGGAAATCACACATGGCTGGTGAGATACACTTGTAAAAGTAATACAGGTGTATAGATTTACCCCTATTCCAAGCGGGGCCTAAGTGGTTTTTTATGGAGTCACAGACAAGCATAACTAGACAAAGGATTCCCAGCCAAAGTTCACAGTAGGACTGCCAAACTTCACAACGCAAATAGATGTGGCGTACACACAAGTTTAAGCTACCGGTTTGAACTCCCGATGTTGATTTGCTTGGATGAGTTCTCAGATCCCAGCCGAAATTGTTTGCACAGCCTTGTTTCTCCAATGGCTGTTCAACAGCAACACAAATGGGCATCATGAAGATACTCGAAAAGGTCTATATTCATCATCAGATGGTGTGTGCGGTTACCATGCACACACACATGTTCTTTCCGCCAAGACACAGTGAGACTAGAAAAAAACCTTGGGCTTGGGTGCCATATAGGGCTCCAAGATCGGCTGATCAGAGTTTGGAGGCTCATCATTAATATCCTATATCACAAAACAATAGGGTTACAGAGTCCTCTTGTTGCAGCAATAATACTAGGGAGACAAATAGAAATTTAGAATACCTGGATATCATCTGGCCGCTCTCCCCTCTGTATCATTTCCATGACCTGTCAAGAGTTAAGTCCAGTATGACAGTTTATAGACACCTTCTGGTTCAGTATCAACATGTTCAGACTGAACTAAGTTGCACGTGCTAGCGTGAGCCTGTGACAGAAAGAGAAAGGAACTAAATGCTTAGCCCACTAGATTAACAAATTACAAAATATTCAGACTGAACTAAGTTCTCATGCTAGCGTTAGTGCGTGACAGAAATAGCGAACCTCTGTATATGATTTTTGGTGCCGGGCCACCACAGGAGTCACAGTTTCAGGGTCAGGAGTCCCTATGAAAGTAAGAAGGAATGTCAAGAAAAAAACCCCGAAGAAAAACAGAAATAATATAATCTCAGAAGAGCTGCAAAGGAAATCCTGAACCAACCACACATTCTGTGCTAATTTTAGCTTCCTCTGCAGTTAAGGAAATAGCTAGTTTAAACTCTGAACATAAACACCAGCAATGCCAGACCAAGACTTTGCTGGAACCTTCTAAGAAGTACTTATGAGTTTTAGCTGCAGTGAAAGATAACTCTGCAAGAATGGTCAGGTACCCCTTATAAGTACAGGAAAACACAAGGCAATGTAATTAGACATGTCTTGATGAAGCCATTTACAGCAGCGTTTAACTGAACATACAACTGAAAAGGGGAAAGTTGATTTGGAATCGCCATTTACATATAGAGAACAAGAAACAGAGAAACAATCAACAATCTTGACAGCGCTGATTTCAAATGGCGGCAACAGTGCGGTGTTCAAGGGAATTACATGAATCAGCTCAATGCATCAGTGTCACGACTGACGGTGGCCCCGCGAGCCGGATATCGGAGGAGGCCCACCTGACAGGGGCGGGGACTGATGAGGACCCAAGTGCAATCGAGTAGGTGTGCGTGTGGTTGTTGGGTTGGCGTGCTTAAGTACAGCCGCGTGTGGCTGGTGTGGGTATCGTGTATTACTTGGCTAAAACGGATCGGAGCAGAGCTGCCCTCTCTCCAAGTTATCTCCTCCTACTCACTTTCCCCTTCCTTCTTCCTACCAACTCCGATCCCCAATTCTCGATCTCTCCTACCAACTCCGTTCCCATAACCTAACCTCGCGCCAGTGAAACCTAACACTGTCTCGTTAGTTCCACAATTTGTCTAGCAATCACCACAGCAACAGAAACTCGAAAAATCACTACTAGATAAATTGGGAACTTAACGAGCTAGCTAATCAACCAGGCAGCCCTAGCAGAAGCATCACCGGCGAACTGTGGATCGATCTGCTTGCTCTCTGCTAACCCTAGCAGTAGCACCACGGCGATCAATCAGCGAGAGAGAGAGAGAGAGAGAGAAGGGGAGTCGTTCCCCTCGAATCGTACCTGCATTCGGCGGCTCGTCGGCTGCGCGCGACGCCGACGAATCCGCCATTAGAACTTCTCCGGGAGCCACGAGAGGAAGAAGATGAACTGGCCAGGAGGGACTGAGGGAAGAGGACCGGCCAGGACTTCTGTCTGACTGACGCGCGGGCCCAGCTACCAGTCTTGGACCGGAACTCGTAGAGCTTTTTTTTTAGAAGAAGAAGAGCTGTACTCTAAAGGTGGCGAAATGGGCTGGTCCTGGCGTGCTGGCCCGATAACCTGCCTGCCCGGCCTGTAATGGAGGCTCGTGCCGGCACGTGGCCCGTTTAGGCCGTGCCTGGGCAGCGAGGCTGGCCATGATACGGCCCGTTTATTTCTATATATTTTTTAAGTTTTTATTTATATATTAGCCCGCCAAAACAGTGCAGATAGGCTCAAAAGGGACCTCCTATATGGCACGTGCCAGGTGTCGTGTGAATGCGCACCCTGTTTTTACTTGTTCTTTTTTATTTTGTTCTACGTTAAAATAGATCAGTATTACAAAAAAATTCTATTTTTTTTAAATGTGAATTGTCAAAAACAGTTCATGAATTTAAAAATGTTCCCCATTTCAAAAGAAAAAACATTTTTTGAATTTTAATGAACATATTTTTGAAGAGCAATTCTTTTATGAGCATTTTTAAATGATGATGAACTTTTTTTGTACTTGATGGAAAAAGTAATTCGATGAACATTTTTCGAACTTGATGAATAAATTTTTAATCAATGATTTTTTTTAATTTGATGAACATTTTAGAAATTGATGAACAAATTTTGAATTTGATGATTTTTTTAGAAATTGATGAACAAATTTTTAATTTGACGAAAACAATAATACAATGAACAAATTTTGAATTTTGATGAACATTTTTTAAATCCGATGAAAATAATTTAAATCAATGAATACTGATGAACATTTTTTTAATTAGAAAAAATGTTTGTGATTTTGAAAAGAAATTCACAAAAAAAGAAGAGAAAATAGACAAGGAAAAGGAAAAAAGAAAAAGAAGCAGAAAAAATGAGAACATAAAAAGGAAGAAAACCAGAAAATGGGCAGGCCCATACGAATGCCCAGCGCGCACGGGGGGTGCGCGCCAGGTCGCTCGCAAAGACTGGCTGCTGGGCTAAACGTGTCGTTGGGCTGCCCCGTTTCGTTATTATGTCGTGTCTGGGCCGTGGAGCACGACACGAGTGCCACCCCAGCATGGCCCGAGTATTCCATGACCGGCCTATTTGCCCATCGGCGTGTCTGGGTGGGTCATGTCGTGCATGCCCATTTAGGTCAGGGTGTCTCGTGTTGTGCCGGCCCATCTAGCCAGGTTTGTCGGTACAGGGTTGGGCTTCCATTTCGTTTCGTGCCACGCCTCCACCCTCTTCCACCTCCCGCTATCATTCTGCTCCTGCTCCAGCAACGCCAAGCCCCAGGCTTTCTTCTCTAGAGTGCTCGTGTACCCCAACCCTGCAGGACTTTCAGTGATGGTGATTCAGGCGGGCGCCCTAGGCTCGAGGAAGAGGAAATCGGCAAAACTCCGCTCTCTCGAGGAGGCGACGACGGGCATGGCCCGGGTCCTGTGACGAGGTACCAGGAGCCATCGCTTCCCAGGGTTGACCGCATCAGAAACCTCCCCGACACCGTCCTCGAGGACATCATCTCACTCCTCCCTACCAAGGAAGCCGCCCAAACCCAGGTCTTCGCCTCCCGGTGGCAACACCTCTAGCACTCAGTCGCGCTCAACCTCGACCACCACCAGCTCTACGATGACCGGAACGACCTCGACGCCATTGTGTCGCGCGTCCTCACTGCCCACCCGGACCCCGGTCGCCGCTTCTGTGCGCCCTTGTACCACTTCGACATCGACGGAGCAAACACTTGGCTCCGGTCCCCTGCCATCGACGGCCTCCATGAGCTTGAGTTGTGAAGACGGATTACCACTTCTACCGGCATCACCACGGTCGCTGCCAAAAATCGTCTTCCGCTTCTCAGACACCCTCTGTGTTGCCACCATCAGAGATTACCGCCTACCCGTTAGTACCATGGAAATTCTTCACTTCCCTAAGCTTTAGAAGCTCGCACTTAAACGGGCCAGCTTATCCAAACCGGCATCGCTCACCATGATTGTCGGTTGCCCCGCTCTGGAGTGCTTGCTAATTCACCTATGATATGGCTTCCGTTGTGTTTGAATTAACTCACTTAGCATTAGAGGCATAAGTGTGAAAGATTGTAGTTGGGGAGAGATAAGATTTGAGGAGCTCCATTGAGAATGCCCCTTTGTCTTGAAAGGTTGATCCAACTTGGTTTAGCTGAATCCTTGCATATGTTTGTAATCTCTGCATCTAAACTGGGGACACTGGGCTACCTTTCTTCTTATTGTAGTACAATCACGTTTGGCAATTATTCAGGTAGCTATGGCTTTCCTACTTGCCTTCACGGCCATCTTATACACATTTCTATGTGTTGATGAATTTCATAATTTATGCATTTATAGAAGGTCTAATGTGGTCTTCCATGCTTCATGAAGGGATTGCGTGTTGATAGCCTGACCACGGCGGTGCACAGTGTCAAGATTTTAGATGTTCATATGCATGCTCTTAGTCTGGATGTTGTTATTGACTTCATGAGATGCTTTCCATACTTGGAAAAGTTGTACATTCAGGTTACAATGCTCCTTAGTGATTCACAGCAATCAGTTCCCATTTGATGGGCTTATTGTTCTAAATTGATTGTTTTTCATTTGGTTATGATTTTGCTAGTCAAGTGGGCCAGGGAAAAACAACTTGTGGTGCCGTAAACATCGGAATCTTATAACATCTCTTGGCATGCGCCTGAAGACTATTGTTTGGCAATAATTATTGGGGCACCAGGTCCGATGGTGACTTTGCCACATTATTTTTACTAAATGTGAGAGTGCTAGATTTAACGACTCTTCATGTTAATGACGGAGATTACAAGGAGGATTTTTTTTAAACAGTGTAAGAAGCTTCAACTTGATAACAAGACCTTGGTAGGTGCTCAGTTTCATTTTACGCCATATGTCTCTCATCAACACATTTTGGACTTTGTTGTTCATGATTTGGATCTAGCTGATCCCTTTGCATTTAGATACCTATACCAATTTTCATTCTTTGTCCTAACTTTTATTGGTATTGTAACTTGTTTAAGTTTGTATTATCTTGGAACCTTGTGGTTTTAAACATGGTACTCATCATAGATCAATCACTATTTGCATTGCAGATCAATGACTTCAAGAGGGGGCTTCATCCTAGAAGCAAGGAATTCATTTTGTTTGCAACATAAATCATGTTGATGCTGAATTGCTTTGGTTGGCTGTTGCGGCGGCACCGATCTGCTGGCCGAGCAGGTTTCTTTCCTATTTCATTCGCTGTCAGAACAGAACCCCTCGACTTTATAATTTGTTTGTCAATTTGCTGCGTGCCGACATAAATATGCTAAAGATGGAACAATGTAAACTTGTTACTGAATTCAATTATCGCAAGCATGATGCCCTTGTAGTAAATCAATTTGCTGTGGAGCATCTTGTCTGTCGGGAACACCAACATCGAACACCGGTGACCCTGTCGTGCCAGCAGACAGCGTAGTGAGTCGAATCTTCCCGGCATTTGTCCTGGTTCAGTGGTCGCCCCCAAGCGATGTTTCCCTGAATGAAGATCAACATTGACGACGCTTTTCGTGAAGCCACAGGCAGCGGAGGCTATGGTTTCTGGGTTTTTGTGCAATGCATGGGATCATCATGGTGTTGTGTACTCCCTCCGTCCTAAAATAAATGTCTCAACTTTGTACTAGCTATAGTACAAATTTATACTAAGCTCAAGATACTTATTTTAGAATGAAGGGAGTAATGTTTCTATGGCGCCTCCAAGCAACCAACCAAGTTTGCAATGCAAGCGATCCTGGGCTGGCAAGTGATGCCCAGGTGCTATGCACGGCCTCATATTCAGAGAGCCAAAGTATCTGCTGCGGGCGATTATTTATTTATTATTTTTCTAACAGGCTTTGTTGAGTAGAGAGTTGTCTATTCCCAAAAAAAGATAAGAGGCAGACAGCCAGACAGAAATAAAAGAGTACAGAGTTGTCTCCTGTGTACGTGATGTATCAGCTGCCTTACCTAGGCCAATGCTCTGGTGTCACAAATTCAGAACGAACCTGACACTTGATTGCAAACAAGCAAGCAGCCTGGTGTGTTTCATTGACATTAGCGAAGCAGAAACTCACACCAAGAAGCTGAACTCCCTGAGTAGGCACAGCGCCGTATCATTTTCTAAAAGAAAAAAAAAACATTTTTTGACATTGGCATGGTCATCAAAAAGAAAATAGTATAAATAAGAAAATATATTTTGCCAGAGCACTGTGTCAATCGATGGATGCTAATGGCAGTGATTAAGAGCATCTCCAATAGACGGTCAAAATGTAAAAATACCTAACTTTTGGACCGTCTGGGGCAAAAAACGCTGCTCCAACAGATGGTCCATATATAAAAAAATTTGGACCGCGGCCTCCTCGTGATGTAAAATACAACACCTCGCGGTGCAAATTTACATCACTAGATGCATCTGGTCCAAATTCGGCGACCGCCCGCCAACGCCCAACCGCCACTTCATTTCATTTCACGATCGCGCTGTCGCCGCCTCGAACACCCGGTTGGCGGAATCCGCCGCCACCGCCCAAATCCCCGCGCCGCCACCGCCCCCAAATCGCCGCCCTGCCCCGTCGCCTCCCTCACCGAAGCCGTCTCAGTAGCCGCCGGCGCCGAATCGGGAGGCGGCAGCGGTGGATTAAGCGCCTCCGTGATCGGCTGCCCATGTAGGCCTCCGCCGTCCTTAGGGTTGCTCATTGGCCCGCCCGTTGCCACCGCCTCCGGCCCCGCCGCCCGCCCCTTGACCAACCAGCTGCCTTGCTGCGGCCCGTCTGGCGATGCGTGCCGCTTTCGTGGTGTTCGCGTCATTTCTTGCCGCCTCTATCGCTGCTGGCCGGCAAAGGAGCATGTACAAGGGAGCTCGGGCTCTGGCCATGGCGATCAGGAACGAGCACGGGAGCGGTACAAACGACACCGACCGAAGGGAAAAAATAGGGGGATTGGGAGAGGAGCTCATCACGGGGAGGATGGCGCGCTCGGGGACGTCGGGGAGAGCTTGATGGCGACGGATTTGACGAAGGCGGCCGACGTCCCGAGGTTGAAGAAGACGATCAAGGCGATTTTACATCTTCATTTTGGACCATCTGTTGGAGTTGCTCTTTTGGACCATCAATTTGGACCATCTGTTGGAGTTGAGCTTTTTTCGGAGCTCCAAACACTACAAGAAATATGTCAACTAGTGACCTTCTGTCAGTGACCCTGGAAGAATTGGTCATAAATCTACGACCATTTAAGACCAATTGGTCAAAAGCTGCTCGGGGGGCTCCAAACCCTCAACTATATCGACCATTTTGGCCATAAAGGTCGTAATTTCCTTGCATGAAATGGTCATAAAGCAGATAGCACTGATCCGCTGCCTTATTTCTAGCTGATCACGACCAATATAGATGGTCATAACCTTGTAAATTATGGTGGATTGCTATGACTAGGTACCACCTCACCAGTTTTGCCCATGTGTCATGTCCATGTGTCAATTTTTGCCCTAGGTTGTGAAGCAACCTATATTTCTGTCATTCCCAAAATTCCCAAAAAAATTGGGCATTCTTTACTATCCAAATCATTGCCTCAGGACAATATCCAACTCCATTTGCCTGGTAAATCTTCCTCGGCAAATTTCCAAAGTTTTTGTTCAACTCGAACTGTTGTGAAGGAAGTACTAGCTAGGCATATCCTAATGAGCTGAATTTTTGCCACATCTTCTATATTCCAAAATCATAGCTCTCCACAAAATTTGAGCCCCATCTAACAATACATGTGAGTGTGGCTTCAACATTCATATTTCTGTCCGGTGGTGATGCGTTGCAAAGCAAGTGACACCTAGGCTCCTCCATTTGAGCTGCAAATTTTTCAAGATAGTGTCCTTAGTAGATGATCATCCTCGGCCAAAACTCAGGCCCATTGGCCATGCGCATTTCCCGTACCACGAATCAAACACTTGGGTGCTAATTCATGTTTGAGCTCAGTTCAGTCTCCTCGTGAGATTCTTCTATTGCCTTCTTCTTCCTGACACCTATCAGGGGAGTGCCCAACCCACTAGACATGCCTAGGCCGCCCGGAACGCGTGGCAACACCACGGTCACGCGGTGACCACGCGGCGGGCATGCGAGTCTACGCGCTTTGGAGTTGGGGCCCTGGGCCACCATCCAAACCTCAACGTATCGCCACCAAACCATGTATTTCTGATTAAATAGATACTTATGTACCTATAAATGATTTTTGAAAAAAATAAAGAGCAAACTATGAGGCAGCTGTAGTTCAAATTTGACCCACGCCCTCTTGAATCGACGGAAATTTGTCATTTTCACCAAAGGTGTATAGGTACTTTTGACAACCAACCATTTTGTCAATTGTACATTAAATATGGCCTAATATATTATAAAAATGACCTGGTCCCATTTTGCAACAAATATATGGTAGGTCCTTCACAAAAAAAAACTCATTTTGGGGACTCGAAAAATGGAAAATTGATTTTTCATCCAAAGAAAATGAAAACTCCCTTAGGCAACTGTTTGCCATTACAATATGAACCCTTGTGCACAATATGAGATCATTTGAACAAACTATGCCATGAATGTGGCCATAAGATTGATCATTTGGCTTTAAAGCCATGAATCTTCAAAGATGATAGCTCATTTCTGAAAATACTTTTTTTAAAAGAATTGCCGTATTACAAGTTTATTATTTTTCCTGGTAACTTGGTCACATATAATGACACAATGCGAAGGTTTTCCAAATTTTTGTTTTTTTTTTGAATTTTTTATGCCCGTATCAAAATGCGGTCAAAACGGCGGGAATGACCGTTCCTAGCTAGTGGTTGAATCTTGGAATTTTTTGGTGTTTCTTTGATTAAATAGATACTTTTGTACCTAGAAATAATTTTTTGAAAAAATAAATATCAAACTATGAGGCAGCCGCAGTTCAAATTTGACCCGCTTCCTACTGAAACGGCAGAAATTTGTCTTTTTCACGAGAGATTGATCAAAACTTTTGACACCCAAGCATTTGATCAATTGTGCATTAAATATGGCCTAGTATTTTAGAAAATTGATTTGGTTCAATTTTGCAACAAATAAATGTTAGGTCCTTCACAAAAAAACTCATTTTGAGCACTCGAAAAATGGAAAATTGATTTTTCGTCCAAAGAAAATGAAAACTCCCTTAGACAACATTGTTTGCCATTCCAATATGCACCTTTATGCACAATATGAGATCATCTGAACAAACTATGCCATGAATGTGGCCATAAGATTGATCATTTGGCTTGAAAGCCATGAATCTTCAGAGATGATAGCTCATTTCTGAGAACACTTTTTAAAAAGAATTACCGTATTACAAGTTTATTATTTTTCCTTCTAACTTGGTCACATATAATGACACATTGCGAAAGTTTTCCAATTTTTTTCATTTTTTTTAAATTTATGCCCGTTTCAAAATGCGGTCGAAACGGCGGGAATGACCGTTCCTAGCTAGTGGTTGAATCTTGGAATTTTTTTGGTGTTTCTCTGATTAAATAGATACTTTTGTACCTAGAAATGATTTTTGGAAAAAGTAAATAGCAAACTATGAGGCAGCCGCAGTTCATATTTGACTCGCTTCCAGCTGAAACGGCGGAAATTTGTCTTTTTCACTAGAGGTGGATCAAAACTGTTTACACCCAACCATTTGGTTAATTGTGCATTAAATATGGCCTAGTATTTGATAAAAATGATTTGTTACAATTTTGCAATAAATATATGGTAGGTCCTTCACAAAAAAACTCGCTTTGGGCACTCGAAAAAATGGAAAAATGAATTTTCATTCAAAAAAAAAATGAAAACTTCCTTAGGCAACATTGTTTTCCATTCCGAGATGCACCCTTGTGCACAATACGAGATAATTTGAACAAACTATGCCATTCGAAGATGCACCCTTGTGCAAAAAATACAAGAGAAACAAATAGATAAAACACAATTACATAAGTTTTGTTCTCATTGGTTGAAACGTTTGTGCCATGGATCGATGACATGACATTCATCCATCCATCACATTTATCTAAAAAAAAACCCACCCGCAGCCCAACCACCCAAACCCTAACTCAGATCCCCTCCCACTCTATCGCCGCCGCCCCTTCTCCCCTAGATCCAATCGCTCTCCTCCCCGACCCACTCCAGTGCCGCCTCCCCCTTCTCCCCCAGATCCAATCGCCCTCATCCCCCTCGTCCACCGGCCCCTTCCTCCCGTCACCACACCTTGCCGCCGGCCTCACTCTCCCCCTCTCTTCTCCGCCCCACCCCACTCCCTCCACCTACCGCGTCCACAGAGCCAGAACCCCTCGCCCCTGCGTGCCCTCGTCGGCTCTGCCGCGATAATCTCCGCCATGTCCTCGTCGGCCCATGGGTTCCCATCGAGGCGGAGCTGCCCAACAGGGAGGAGATCGAGGATGCCGCACGTTTTCCTTCTCCTCTTTCTCGTTGCGCTGTCGCGCGTTTTCCTTCTCCTCTTTCTCGTTGCGCTGTCGCGTTCAAGTAGAATGACCTGACGCTGACGCCGACGCCGATGCCAAGTGGTTATGCTTGCAGGCCCGGGAGCGACGCCGACGGAGACGAGGATGACGAAGCCGTGATGGAGGTCGATGGCGCTGAGGTCGAGGAGGCCGCCCAGGACAAGGCCGCTGCCAAGGCGCTCGGGACCAAGATCAGCTCGGGCTCGGGTGCCATCAGGGCGCTCGTGCTCCCGTGGCTGACCCCTCCCGGGGACCTCGATAAGGGTATGGTTCCCTCCTCATCTCCTCTTCTTCTGGCTTTCTTATTCGCCGCATCTGATGCGTACATGCGTTGCATGTGCAGTTTGGGGGCCAGGGAGAAGCTGCTCAATCTGACGAGTTCGGGTGCCCGCCAAGGTCACCACCATCTCTTGATGCCAAGAGGCGACGAAATTTTATAGTTACGGATTTATACAGTTGTTGACAATACTAGTATGCAATAAGCGGGCTTAGCTTTGATTTTCTTTTTGTACGAATTGTTGAATATTTTCAGCTAAGACCTTCAGTTGGCTAGCTATGCCACCTGGGTGGGCATGTGGTACTTCCGTTTCATTCAACCAGAAGTTTAAACCTGTGAACCTTTTGAAACAAAAGAAGCCACTTATCAATGTTGGAAATAAACCTTGCGGCTCCAGAAACTTTCATTCTGTAGGTTCAGTTTCAGGTGTCGTTTTCATCAGTTTCGTCAGTTGGCGGATTAGTTAGTTAGAACTTATAAGGTTTAGCTGGCAGGCTTAACACCCTGTAGTGGATGAGGCCGGATACCGCATAGTCGCGGCCACAAGCCCCATTTTCTTTTCTGTAATCTGAATAAATAGAAGAGAAGAAAGAGGAGAAAAGCCGCGGAAGTTTGAGCAGCCCAAAACTTCTTCTACCTCCCGCACTTTTGCTATGAAACCGAAATGCATCCTGAGCCCGCTCAATAAGATAGCATGCCAAATGATATGCCGAAGACTTAGTCATTAGTCAACGGTAGAAGTAAAAGAAACTGAAGCCACTGAAACTGAATTTCCTCAAAAATAAATAAAAGCCACTGAAACTTAAGCACTTCCCCTGGAAAGCAATGTTTGCATTCTTGAGGAGCATCTCATCATACTGCTCGGTTAAAAAATAGCTATAGATCGGTTAAAAATGCCCAAATATTGACTGCTTGAATTTTCAGAATTTCTGTTCTTGTTTTCTTCAGCGCATCATACTGATCATTAATTTTCTGATGGCTGGATTTTGAACCTTTAAGCTACTGTTTTGACATTAAGTGGATTACATAAATCAGTTTGGTAATATTTTGGTGTTGCCTTTGCTTTAAACTAGTCTCACTTTCTCATGGTCACTTGTATTTGCTGATTGTAAGGGTTTTCTTCAGGGAAAGAAAAATATCAGCAGATTCCCTATTTTCTTGCTGACGTACCATGGTAACTATAGGTTATTAGTATTGTTGATCCTGGCCATGAACTTCATTTGGGTAAAATCCCCCTTTTCGCATCTTAATTGGGCCAGTACCTGCATATGTACATACTAGAGCTGAGTATTTTGTCTATTTTTCTGGGTTTCACTGATTGTTCAGAGCTGGAGGGTTTCAATTCCTGATGTAAATCTACTGCTCAAGAGTTTCCACTGCCAAGTTCCTGATGTAAATTCTTGCTTGTATCATTTCTTGTTCAAACTCAAAAACTAGAGGCCTCAACCAGGGGATTGTTGATAGCTAGTCTCTTCATTGCTATACATGTTTCTCCTCCTCTACTGTTTAGTAGGTAGGCAGAATACCATGAGAACTGGTTAGCCAAAGGCTCTCTGAAAACTGGTTGATACACAAAAAACTGAATTTGTTTTGTTGTTCAATATTTACACATGAGCGAAAAAACCCTGATTCTTACCACTATAAATAATTGTCTTCAAAAAGGATGTACTGTATTTCCTTTTTGATCTGCAATCTGCATCGCCTAGTAATTAATAGTACAACTCATTTTGGAGGCATTGTGTGTGGTTGCTTTGCAGGCACTAACTGTACATGCCTGTGATTGAGCACCAACCAGCTTAATTACCTGGGTCCCTCTGCTTGTGTCTCTATGGGCGCGTTTTAAGATAACTGATTTTTGTTATTTTATGCCATGGTACGATTATGATTGGAAGGGTAGCCACTTAACATGTTAGAATGTACTGATTGTTTGTGCTGATTCCTGGTCTGTATCAGGGGTATAAGTTTATTACTTTCTATCTAGGTTTCTTAGCAATGGATGATTGCAGTGATGATCTTCTAAATTTGAAAGATAAATGGTATGTTCCTAGTTCTCACCTATGAGTAGGTGTGATATTGTGTTAAGATTCATTTGTTTTGTTAAAGTTTTCATCACACGAGATGTTGTTCCTTAGATGGAAATGAGTTATCAAGGAAATGGTTTTAGGTAAACCAGCACCTCTCATCAGTCTTTCTTACTCAGTGTTATCATCTGCTTGGTTTTAGGTGACGGACTCATTTCCCGTGGTGGTTCTGCTTGGGTTTTCCTGATGTTGTTTTGCGTTGGGTTCTGATCCGCTTTGCTGCTATTGTTTCTGTGGTGATGCAGACTTGTGAAGAAGAGCAAGGCCAAGAAAGACTCCAACAAGCCCAAGCGCCCCCCTGAGCGCCGTCTTAGTCCTCATGTGAGCCTTGGATTTGATTTGTTGTTGTGGTTCGATTCACGTTGTTTCTATGGCGCGGTGACGCGTCCTGACTGGGGCCCATTTTGGTTCTGTTTTCGCAGGGACAACTTCAGGAACGTCTCCAACATCAAGCAGGTCTCCATGGTAAGCATCTTGGTTCCCTTTGCTCCCGCCCCTATCTCCTTGTTCTTATTCGAACTGGTGCTGTGATAGTTTTCCTTGCAAATCCTGTGTCCTGATTTGTGTTCAAATCACAGGTTTGCAAGGTTGGTGGTGAGAAGTGGAAGTATCTTGAGTGATGTTGTAAGTTACACGCTCCCCCATTATAACGCCCTCGATGCGGCTATATCTCCCACGTGTCGAGGCACGACTTAGAGGCATAACCGCATTGAAAGCAATGTCGCAAGTGAGGTAATCTTCACACAACCCATGTAATACATAAGGGAAAGAGATACATAGTTGGCTTACAGTCGCCACTTCACACAATACATAAATAAACATCCATCATTCAGAGTACACTCAAGGTCCGACTACGGAACCAAAATAGAAGAAGATACCCCAAATGCTACACAGATCCCCGATCGTCCCAACTGGGCACCACTACTGATCATCAGGAAAAGACACATAGTAACGACCACGTTCCTCGTCGAACTCCCACTTGAGCTCGGTTGAGTCACCTGCACTGGCATCGTCGGCACCTGCAACTGTTTTGGGAAGTATCACGTGAGTCACGGGGACTCAGCAATCTCACACCAGCGAGATCAAGACTATTTAAGCTTATAGGAAGGACAGAGTAGTATAGTGGAGCTGCATCAAGCGTCTAGCTTATATGGTGGCTACTTCGCAAAAGAGAGCGAGAAGAGGAGCAAAGCACGGTCATGAAGCTAGTAGCGATCAAGAAGTGATCCTGAACTACTTACGTCAGACATAACTCCAACACCGTGTTCACTTCCCGGACTCCGCCGAGAAGAGACCATCACGGTTACACACGCGGTTGATGTGTATTTTATTTGAGGTCAACTTCGGGTTTTCTACAACCGGACATTAACAAATTCCCATCTGCCTCATAACGCGGGCACGGCTTTGAAAGATATTACCCTGCAGGGTGTCCCAACTTAGCCCATTATAAGCTCTCTCGGTCAACGAAGGATATTCCTTCTACCGGGAAGACCCGATCAATCTCGGAATCCCGGACTACAAGACATTTCGACAGCAATAAAACAAGACCACCAAAGCCGCCCGATTGTGCCGACAAATCCCGATAGGAGCTGCACATATCTCGTTCTCAGGGCACATCCGGATGAGACTAGCTACGAGTAAAACCAAGCCTCGAGTTTCCCCGTGGTGGCCCCTTGCAGTAGCTCGATTCGGGCCAGCACTCGAAGGAGCACTGGTCCGGGGTTAAAATAAAGATGACCCTTGGGCTCGCGAAAACCCGGGGGAAAAAGGCTTAGGTGGCAACTGGTAAGACCAAAGTTGGGCCTTCTTTGGAGGAGTCTTCTTCAAAGCGAACTGTCAAGGGGTCCCATAAATCACCCAACCGTGTAAGGAACGCGAAATCAAGGAACATAACACCGGTATGGCCGGAAACTAGGGTGGCAAGAGTGGAACAAAACACCAGGCATAAGGCCGAGCCTTCCACCCTTTACCAAGTATATAGATGTATTAATTATAGCAGATATATATATATTGTGATATCCCCAACAAGTAAACATGTCCCAACAAGGAACAACATCTCCATGTTCCAAAAGGAACACAACTTCATCTTCACCTGCAACTAGCAACGCTATAAGAGGGGCTGAGCAAAGCGGTAACATAGCCAATCAACGGTTTGCTAGGAAAGGATGGTTAGGGGCTGACATGGCAATATGGGTGGCATGATATAGCAAGTGGTAGGCATCGTAGCATAGGCATAGCAAAAGAGCGAGCATCTAGCATAGCAAAGATAGAAGTGATTTCGAGGGTATGGTCATCTTGCACGCAATGTTCTCGAGTTGTCGAAAGCTTGATCCTCGTAAGCGTTCTCAACAGGTTTCTCGTTCACGTACTGCGTCTCCGGCTCTACCCAAAGCAACAACACAAACAAAGGAACCACAATAAATCACGGTGCAATGCACAATCAACATGATGCAAAACATGGCATGATATGCGGGATGTGAAATGCAATGCGTATGGCGCTCCGGAAGGTAAATGATGAACCAGGCATCAACTTGTCAAACCAAGTATGCCACTGGAAAGATGAGATGATTTCGGTTGAAATCGATATAAAGATCACCGGAATCGGATGCACGGTTTGGAAATGACAAGCAAAACAAGAATGGCACAAATCTGCCATTAACAGCATGATGCCACTTAGCAAGCAACAAGAAATTAAGCTACTGCACCCAAACGTAAGTATATGGCAGTGATCTACACAAGATGCTTGACAAAAGATGAGCACTGAGCTTCGGCTAAATCACATCATAACAGGTTCAAACAAGCATGGCAAAAGTGCACAAAATATCAGGCTGGACATGGCAAAAACAGCATCAGGTTGCAATGTTTAGAGCAACAAAACTACATGCTACAGGAACTTAAAATAGCTAAACAAGGCATGGCATGAATCGACTCAAAGCATAGAACAAAAGTCCCTTACTGACCATAAGCCAAAAAGGATCCGAAAATATAGTAACACCCATGTCAATATTGAAAGTTCCGTTAACAGATTCAGCAACATGGCATGTCAAAAACTGATAACAAGTAGGCATGTTTAAGAGCTCGATGCACTCACTACAGAGCCTTATATGATAAACTAGGCATACATACATCAATAAGACATGGCATAGAAGACATACATGGCAAGAACAATAACATAGCATACATGGATCAACCACAACAACCTTGGCAAAATTGAATAACATGTAAACAATCTGGCAGGAAACGTTTTATAGCAAAAGTAGAGCTCGATTGACTCAAGCTATGGTACTCCATAATTGCAAACAAGGGCATGGATGGATAGAGCAAGACATGTTTGACAAAACATCCTTACTGAAGTATCTCAAAATATGCATGGATCTCTCGGTAGCATCAAGTTAACATGGCATCAAAATATCAGCTAAACAGGGCTGAAAACAGCAACATCAGGACACCTACTTTGCATGCTTGTGCTAGTCACCACATAGATCAAAAAAATACATGGAATACACCCCTGGAAAGATGGCATGGCATATTACAAAACACATGTAGGACTCAAATTCATAGGGTGCACACATTAATCATGGCAAAAATAACAAAAGTGCAAGTTCTGTTAAGAAACAGAAACTAAAAACACAGAGCACTCTTCCAACAGAATTTCGGGCGTCAAGATGAGCTCAAATGAAAATGATGCAATGAGATGAAATGATCTACTCTTCGAGGCGAACATTTCGACATATTATACGCGCAAAATGGATCATCAAATGCGAAGATATACCACTTTGAAAATGACACAAAACATCATGAGATTAAGGACTTGGAAGAAAAAGTGAGGGGGAGAAGTCAACGGGCGCACGCGACCCGAGGCCGGATCGGGCCGGGATCGGACGAGGGCGGAGGCTGCTCGCTGGCTCACGGAGGGAGGAGGAGGCGCCGGCGGGTCGACCGGAGCGGGCCGGCAGCGAGGCGCTGGCGCCGGGCGGCGCTGGGCGCGCGGCGGGCGAGGCGGCGTCTTGTTGCAAGGGCGGCGGTACTGCCGGGCGAGGGCGGGCGGGCGGTCGCCAGAGGGAGGCGGCCGGGCGGCGGCGCTGGGCCGGGCGGCGCGGGATGCGGCCGAGGCGGCGAGGCCGGGCGCGGCGGGCGATGCGGGTTCGGAGGGCTGACGCCCCTGGCCGGCGCGGCGGCGACGAATCGGGACCGGCGCTGCCACGTGGCACGCCCCGGTTACGGCGGCGGCGTGACGTGTCCGCCCGACCGGACACGTCCCGGCGCGCGGAGGAAAATTTGCTAGGGTTTGGGGAGGATGATCCGGATTTGGAGTGGGGGTTGCTTAAATAGGCATAGAGGGAGCTAGGAGAGTCCAAATGAGGTGTAGTTTTCGCCACACGATCGTGATCGAATGACGGAGAGCATGGAAGTGACTTAGATGGGTTATTGGGCTGTTTTGGAGGGTGTTGGGCTGCAACTTAAAAGAGGCCTTTGCGAGTGCGGTTAACCGTTGGAGTACCAAACGAGCTCCAAATGACCCGAAACTTGACCGGTGGTCTACGGGTGGTATACCAAGGCCACTAGACAAAACTCGGTCCATTTCGAGAAGGTTTAATACCCGCACACGGAAAAACGTAAAAGGGGACGCCGGGGAAGATAGGAGTGCCGGATTGCAAAACGGACAATGGAAAAAATGCTCGGAAACATGAGACGAACACGTATGCAAATGCGATGCACATGATGACATGATATGAAATGCATGACATGGACAAAAAGCAAAATGAAGAAAAACCCAACCACGGAGGAATATCATATCACAATGCCGAAAATGGCAAGAGTTGGAGTTACAAATATGGAAAGTTACATCCGGGGTGTTACAACACTCCACCACTACAAGAGGATCTCGTCCGAGATCTAGGACTGAAAGAACTCCGGATATTCGAACGGAGGTGATCCTCGCGCTCCCGTGTAGCTTCTCGGTCGGAATGGTGTGACCACTTCACTTTCAGGAATTTGATTGACTTGTTGCGAGTCTTGCGCTCGGTTTCTTCAAGAATAGCAACGAGGTGCTCATGATAAGAGAGATCTTCTTGAAGGTCAATTTCTTCGAAGTTGATAGTGCGTTCAGGAGTCTTGAAGCACTTGCGAAGCTGTGACACGTGAAACACATCGTGCACGTTTGCAAAGTTGGATGGAAGCTCAAGTTGATAGGCGAGATCGCCTCTTTTCCCAATGATCTTGAAAGGACCCACATATCTAGGGGCAAGCTTCCCTTTAATACCGAAGCGACGAGTGCCTTTCATTGGAGAGGCGGAGGTAGACATGGTCTCCGATTTCAAAAGCCACATCACGGTGCTTATCATCATAATAGCTCTTCTGGCGCGATTATGCGGCTTTGAGATTCTCACGAATGACTTGGCACATTTCTTACGCTTCGTGATCAAGTCATTGCCAAGAAGTTACGTTCACCTGTCTCAGACCAATTGAGAGGAGTACGACACTTTCTGCCATAGAGAATTTCGAATGGGGCCTTGCCCGAACTCGCTTGGAAGCTGTTGTTGTAGGAGAACTCGGCATATGGAAGACAATCTTCCCACTTCATGCCGAAAGAAATGACACAAGCCCTGAGCATATCTTCAAGGATTTGATTGACTCGCTCGACTTGGCCACTTGTTTGAGGATGGAAAGCTGTCTTTGAAAGCGAATGTTGGTGCCCATGGCCTTCGAAAAGAATCCCAAAACTTGGAGGTAAAGATGCTGCCACGGTCCAAGAGATCACTTTTGGAATGCCGTGCAAGGAGACAATCCTGGAGGTGTAAAGCTCTGCCAACTGAGCTGCTGTGATAGATTCTTTGATAGGAAGAAAATGAGCCACTTTAGTAAGCTTGTCAATGACAACGAAGATAGCATCATTTCCACGCTTGGACTTAGGAAAACCAGTCACGAAGTCCATCTCGATATGATCAAACTTCCATTCAGGAATAGCAAGAGGTTGGAGGAGACCAGCTGGTCTTTGGTGTTCTGCTTTCACTCTTCTGCAGACATCACACTCATTCACGAATTGAGCAATTTCTCGCTTCATTCGAGTCCACCAATATGAATGCTTGAGATCCTGGTCCCGCGTCGTACTTCCGGGATGAATGGATAGAAGCGAATTGTGAGCCTCGTTCATAATGACTTTTCTCGAGATCACCCTTAGGAACCACAATCCGGTCCTCAAAGAAAAGAGTGTCTTTGTCATCGGCGTGGAAGCACCTGTACTTGGAAATGCCCTTGTCGATACCACGTTTCACCTTTTTCACCATGGTATCCGAAGTTGAGCCTCACGAATCTGATCTTCCAAAGTAGGAGAGACTATGAGGTTGGCAAGAAGGCCTTGAGGAACAACTTGAAGATTCAGCTTATGGAAAGCTTCACAGAGATCCGGTGAAAGGGCTTGAGGATTAGACTGTTGCGATAAGCCTTCCTGCTCAAAGCATCTGCAAAGACATTGGCCTTGCCCGGAGTATATTCAATACTTGGGTTGTACTCTTGAATCATTTCGACCCATCGAGTCTGCCTGAGGTTGAGGTTGGGCTGAGTGAAAATGTACTTGAGACTCTTGTGATCGGTGAAAATGTCCACTTTCCTTCCCAACAAGAGATGTCTCCACGTTATCAATGCATGGACAACTGCCGCCAACTCAAGATCGTGAGTGGGGTAGTTCTTTTCGTTGGGCTTCAATGGCGAGAGGTATAAGCCACAACTCTCTTCTCTTGCATTAACACAGACCGAGACCTTGAAGAGAAGCATCACAGAAAACTTGAATGGCTTGGATTCATCGAGAGGAGTCAAGACAGGAGCTGTGACGAGTTTCTCTTTGAGGGTATTGAAAGCAACGTCACACTCGGGAGACCGGACATACTTCACATGCTTCGGAGGAGGTTGGAAAGAGGCTTTGCAATCTTGGAGAAATTCTCAACGAATCTTGACAATAGCTTGCAAGACCAAGAAAATCATGGAGCTGCTTGACATTCTGAGGAGGTTCCCAATTCACAATTGCGGACACCTTCTCGGGATTAACAGCGATGCCCTTGGCGGAGATGATATGACCAAGATAAAGCACTTCATCGAGCCAAAATTCACATTTGGAGAACTTCGCATAGAGTTGATACTCTCGAGCTTGTCTAGCACCAATCGCAAATGTTTGGCATGATCCTTCTTATTCTTGGAGAAGACCAAAATATCATCAAGATAGACCAAGACGAATTCATTGGTGTAGGGATTGAAGATGAAGTTCATCATCCGAGAGAATGTTGGAGGAGCATTGACGAGGCGAAAGACATGACAGTATATTCATAAGAACCAAAGCTTGTTCTGAATGCTGTCTTGGGAATATCTTGTTCACGAATGCGAATCTGATGATAACCCATACGAAGGTCAAGCTTGGAGAACAACTGTAGCACCTTTGAGTTGCTCGAAAAGCTCATTGATGTTGGGAAGTGGATACTTGTTCTTGATTGTCTTCTTATTCAATGGACGGTAATCGGCGCAAAAGTCGGTCCGTGCCATCCTTCTTCCGGACAAAAAGAACACCACAACCCCAAGGAGATGAACTCGGTCCGATCAAACCCAGACACTCTTGTTCATCGAAATGCTTCTTCAATTCCTTCAGCTCATTAGGTCCAAGCTTGTATGGGCGCTTGCAAGCGGGTTCGATGCCGGGCTCAAGATCGATAACGAACTCAAGCGGCCGATGAGGAGGCATACCCGGAAGCTCTTCCGAAAGACATCTTGGTACTCACACACGATCGAATCGAGAGATAGCATTCAGTTCGCCCTTCTCATTGAGAGAAAACAACCGAATGGTTTCATCACGAAGCGGCATAGATGATCACATCATTAGAAGAGTGAGTCAATTGAATTTCCACGGCAGCACAATCAAGCTGAGCTTTGTGCTGAGAAAGCCAGTCCATTCCGAGAATAAGATCAATATCCGAGTCACCAAGAACAATTGGTTTAGCCAGAAATCTATAATCGCCCATCTTGATACCGACATTCGCAACCATCATGCTAGAGCTCAAACGCTTAGCCGGAGAAATAACTTGCATAGCTTTAGGTAATGCCTCTGTCTCAAAATTGTGCTTCGATGCAAAAGGATATGACATGAAAGAATGCGATGCACCAGTATCAAATAAGACTTTTGCAGGAATATCATTAACTGGAAGATTACCCATGATCACATCAGAAGATTCCTCTGCTTGAGCTGCATTCATCATATTCACCTTGGCAGACTTGGGATTATGCTTGACCACTGCATTGCTTGAAGATTTCACAGGAGGAGGAGGCGGAAGGCGCCTCTGGTTGAAGCATTTGTTCGCATAGTGACCTTTCTGCTGACATTTGTTGCAAGTCACCTCAGAGAGCGGACGGTGGTAAGGAGCACTTGACCTTGGAGCTTGAGAATTAGACTTGTTACGATAGCTTGGGTTGGGTGGGTGGGAAGATCCACGGCCACCTGAGTTCTTCTCACGATAAGGCTGACGGAACGGAGGAGGAGGAAGGTAAAACTTCTGCTTAGCTGCCATTTGAGAGGAAGAAGAAGACTGAACTGCATCCCTGATTCTCTTCTTAGAAGCCTCACATTTGAGCTGGGCAGCTTCTTGCTTCGGTGCCATGTTGTAGAAATCATCATACTTAATCGGCTCAAAAAGCACAAGAGCTAATTGCGGATCTTCTCTCGCACCACCTCTGAATTGATAGATCATACTCTTTTCATCGTGCACGCGTCTTGCTTAGCAAAACCAGCGAGCTTCTGGAACTGGATATTGTATTGATAGACAGACATGTTGCCCTGCTTGAGATTGCGGAACTCCTCACGCTTGCTCTCAACAACACTTTTCGGAATGTGATGAGCTCTGAAATCACGGCGGAACTCATCCCAGGTAATGACACGACCTCCTCTCGAATCTTTGTATTGCCGGTACCACTCAAAGCAGCTTGATCCTTGAGTTGAAACGATGCAAACTTGACAAAGTCCTCGTGTCCGACATTGCTACAATCAAAATGCTTGCAGATGTCCACAAGCCAATCGTCAGCGTCTGTGGCCTCGACACAGAAACTGAAAGACTTCGGCTGATTAGCGAGGAACTGACTGAGAGTAGCAAAATGCGGCTGATTGTTGCCTTGACCTTGATTGCCTTGATTGCCTTGCCCTTGAGTACGTTCTTGCAAGAGCTGCAAAATCATCTGAGCATTGGCATTGGTGGCTGCCATGATAGCTTGCCGTGCCTCCGGAGGCGGAGGTGGAGGTGGAGGTGGAGGTTCGATCGATCCCCATCATTACGATCCGGATTCGGGCCACGTTGGCGGAGCCATCCTGGAGAGGGTGACATCCGTTAGTCCTTTGATAGACAAATAGTCAAGTAGAATCAAACGTATAGAAATTGCAACATATAGTCTTCACAATAAACATTCGAACAAGAATGAACGAATGAATTCCAAAGTTAATCATCACACGTCCATTAAGGTGAGAAGCCACTTAGATAAAGGTATGGAAACATCATCTGTCTTTGAAACAATTCGAATATCACAACTGAAAACAAAAGCTTGGCTTCTAGAATGAGCCGGAACAAACACATGATAGAGATTTCGCCCAAAGTGTTCGTGGTGGGTCCCACACGGACCTGACGATAGCGGCAAATCACGAATGACAAACAAGACGTCCCGAATCAGCATAGCCAAGGATTCTTTAAGACGCCTCGCGACCACTATAAATCGACCGTGAATGGGCGGACCACTAGACGTTGGACCCCAATCTCAAATCATACATCTGTCGGAAAGATATCCTGTAAGCTACTAGAATTCCCACCTATAAACTCCCGAAACTTTCTGGTTATGCAATCTGGTGTTGGGGATACGGGGACACAAAATATATCACCCAAACTAACAATACCTAGATCCATTTGTATCCATCCGTCAACACATAACCAAGAAATCCTCGGAAATCGTGTACCTCGACCTTGAAAAACATCCGTTATACAAGTCATGGCAATACTCCCTTTTCGCCTCGATCTTTGGGCTATCGTGGTTATCTCACCAACAACTGCACAAAAGAGATTTCGATGTCGGCAAAACTCGGTATTCCAGAATCGCAACGATAAAATTGTGACGACAACACCTCGGAGCTCAACTCCCGGGACACCGCCACAACCCCTAAATGTCGGGAGGCACCAAGAACAATGTTCTCGTCACAAAACCATCGGAACGATTCCAAGATACCCACGTGATCCTAAAAATTTTTTAGTGAAATTTGAGGAGAGAAGAGTCAAAACACTACGTCGGGATACCTCACAGAGCGGCAGAAGGGAAGGAAGTAAAAAGAATCCTACTCTCGATATATATAATCCTAAGACTCAAACATTTTTCCATTCTAGACTCAACAACGCCAAGAAACAATCAAGTAGGGGCTCCTAAGTCGGGAAGGCTCTGATTACCAACTTATAACGCCCTCGATGCGGCTATATCTCCCACGTGTCGAGGCACGACTTAGAGGCATAACCGCATTGAAAGCAATGTCGCAAGTGAGGTAATCTTCACACAACCCATGTAATACATAAGGGAAAGAGATACATAGTTGGCTTACAAATGCCACTTCACACAATACATAAATAAACATCCATCATTCAGAGTACACTCAAGGTCCGACTACGGAACCAAAATAAAAGAAGATACCCCAAATGCTACAGATCCCCGATCGTCCCAACTGGGCACCACTACTCGATCATCGAGGAAAAAGACACATAGTAACGACCACGTTCCTCGTCGAACTCCCACTTGAGCTCGGTTGAGTCACCTGCACCGGCATCGTCGGCACCTGCAAGCTGTTTTGGGAAGTGAGTCACGGACTCGACAATCTCACACCATGAGATCAAGACTATTTAAGCTTATAGGAAGGACAGAGTAGTATAGTGGAGCTGCAGCAAGCGACTAGCATATATGGTGGCTACTTCAAGAAAGAGAGTGAGAAGAGGAGCAAAGCACGGTCGTGAAGCTAGTAGCGATCAAGAAGTGATCCTGAACTACTTACGTCAGACATAACTCCAACACCGTGTTCACTTCCCGGACTCCGCCGAGAAGAGACCATCACGGTTACACACGCGATTGATGTGTATTTTATTTGAGGTCAACTTCGGGTTTTCTACAACCGACATTAACAAATTCCCATCTGCCTCATAACCGCGGGCACGGCTTTGAAAAGATATTACCCTGCGGGTGTCCCAACTTAGCCCATTATAAGCTCTCACGGTCAACGAAGGATATTCCTTCTACCGGGAAGACCCGATCAATCTCGGAATCCCGGACTACAAGACATTTCGACAGCAATAAAACAAGACCAGCAAAGCCGCCCGATTGTGCCGACAAATCCCGATAGGAGCTGCACATATCTCGTTCTCAGGGCACATCCGGATGAGACTAGCTACGAGTAAAACCAAGCCTCGAGTTTCCCCGTGGTGGCCCCGCAGGAAGCTCAGTTTGGGCCAGCACTCAAAGGAGCACTGGTCCGGGGGGGGGGGTTAAAATAAAGATGACCCTCGGGCTCGCGAAAACCGGGGAAAAAGGCTTAGGTGGCAACCGGTAAGACCAAAGTTGGGCCTTCTTTGGAGGAGTCTTATTCAAAGCTATATGTCATGGGGTCCCATAAATCACCCATCCGTGTAAGGAACGCGAAATCAAGGAACATAACACCGGTATGACGGAAACTAGGGTGGCAAGAGTGGAACAAAACACCAGGCATAAGGCCGAGCCTTCCACCCTTTACCAAGTATATAGATGTATTAATTATAGCAGATATATATATTGTGATATCCCCAACAAGTAAACATGTCTCAACAAGGAACAACATCTCCATGTTCCAAAAGGAACACAACTTCATCTTCACCTGCAACTAGCAACGCTATAAGAGGGGCTGAGCAAAGCGGTAACATAGCCAATCAACGGTTTGCTAGGAAAGGATGGTTAGGGGCTGACATGGCAATATGGGTGGCATGATATAGCAAGTGATAGGCATCGTAGCATAGGCATAGCAAAAGAGCGAGCATCTAGCATAGCAAAGATAGAAGTGATTTCGAGGGTATGGTCATCTTGCACTGCAATGTTCTCGAGTTGTCGAAAGCTTGATCCTCGTGGCGTTCTCAACAGGGTCCTCGTTCACGTACTCGTCTCCCGGCTCTACCCAAAGCAACAACACAAACAAAGGAACCACAATAAATCACGGTGCAATGCACAATCAACATGATGCAAAACATGGCATGATATGCGGGATGTGAAATGCAATGCGTATGGCGCTCCGGAAGGTAAATGATGAACCAGGCATCAACTTGTCAAACCAAGTATGCCACTGGAAAGATGAGATGATTTCGGTTGAAATCGATATAAAGATCACCGAATCGGATGCACGGTTTGGAAATGACAAGCAAAACAAGAATGGCACAAATCTGCCATTAACAGCATGATGCCACTTAGCAAGCAACAAGAAATTAAGCTACTGCACCCAAACGTATCAAAAAAGTATATGGCAGTGATCTACACAAGATTCTTGACAAAAGATGAGCGCTGAGCTTCGGCTAAATCACATCATAACAGGTTCAAACAAGCATGGCAAAAGTGCACAAAATATCAGGCTGGACATGGCAAAAACAGCATCAGGTTGCAATGTTTAGAGCAACCAAACTACATGCTACAGGAACTTAAAATAGCTAAACAAGGCATGGCATGAATCTACTCAAAGCATAGAACAAAAGTCCCTTAATGACCATAAGCCAAAAAGGATCCGAAAATATAGTAACGCCCATGTCAATATTGAAAGTTTCGTTAACAGATTCAGCAACATGGCATGTCAAAAACTGATAACAAGTAGGCATGTTTAAGAGCTCGATGCACTCACTACAGAGACTTATATGATAAACTAGGCATACATACATCAAGAAGACATGGCATAGAAGACATAAATGGCAAGAACAATAACATAGCATACATGGATCAACCACAACAACCTTGGCAAAATTGAATAACATGTAAACAATCTGGCAGGAAACGTTTTATAGCAAAAGTAGAGCTCGATAAGCTATGGTACTCCATAATTGCAAACAAGGGCATGGATGGATAGAGCAAGACATGTTTGACAAAACATCCTTACTGAAGTATCTCAAAATATGCATGGATCTCTCGGTAGCATCAAGTTAACATGGCATCAAAATATCAGCTAAACAGGCCTGAAAACAGCAACATCAGGACACCTACTTTGCATGCTTGTGCTAGTCACCACATAGATCACAAAAATACATGGAATACACCCCTGGAAATATGGCATGGCATATTACAAAACACATGTAGGACTCAAATTCATAGGATGCACACATTAATCATGGCAAAAATAACAAAAGTGCAAGTTCTGTTAAGAAACAGAAACTAACAACACATAGCACTCTTCCAACAGCATTTCGGGCATCAAGATGAGCTCAAATGAAAATGATGCAATGAGATGAAGTGATCGACTCTTCGAGGCGAACATTTCTACATATTATACGCGCAAAATGGATCTACATATGCGAAGATATACCACTTTGAAAATGACACAAAACATCATGAGATTAAGGACTTAGAAGAAAAAGTGAGGGGGAGAAGTCAACGGGCGCACGCGACCCGAGGCCGGATCAGGCCGGGATCGGACGAGGGCGGAGGCTGCTCAGCTGGCTCGCCGAGGGAGGAGGAGGCGCCAGCGGGTCGACCGAGCGGGCCGATGTCGGCGGAGGCGCTGCGCCGGGCGGCGTGCTGGCGCGGCCGAGGCGGCGTCTTGCCAAGGCTGGCGGTACCGGCGAGGGCGGCGGCGGTCGGCCGGAGGGAGGCGGCCGGGCGGCGGCGCTGGGCCGGCGGCGGGAGGCGCTGGGCGCTGGCGGGCGAGCGGGGCCCGAGGGTGCTGGCCCCTGGGGCGGCGGCGACGACCGGGGACCGGCGCTGCCACGTGGCACGCCTGGTTGGCGGCGGCGACGTGTCCGCCCGAATCGGACACGTCCGTGGCGCGGAGGAAAATTTGCTAGGGTTTCGGGAGGATGATCCGGATTTGGAGTGGGGTTGCTTAAATAGGCATAGAGGGAGCTAGGAGAGTCCAAATGAGGTGTAGTTTTCGGCCACACGATCGTGATAGAACGACGGAGAGCATGGAAGTGACTTAGATGTGTTATTGGGCTGTTTTGGAGGGGTGTTGGGCTGCAACTTAAAAGAGGCCTTTGCGAGTCACGGTTAACCGTTGGAGTACCAAACGAGCTCCAAATGACCGAAACTTGACCGGTGGTCTACGGGTGGTATACCAAGGCCACTAGACAAAACTCGGTCCATTTCGAGAAGGTTTAATACCCGCACACGGAAAAACGTAAAAGGGGACGCCGGGGAAGATAGGAGTGCCGGATTGCAAAACGGACAATGGGAAAAATGCTCAGAAACATGAGACGAACACGTATACAAATGCGATGCACATGATGACATGATATGAAATGCATGACATGGACAAAAAGCAAAATGAAGAAAAACCCAACCACGGAGGGAATATCATATCACAATGCCGAAAATGGCAAGAGTTGGAGTTACAAATATGGAAAGTTACATCCGGGGTGTTACACCCATCCCGTCTCTGTTACCGCTCTATTCGGTGTTGGTCTCTTCCGCCTGATCTCAGTGTTTGCTCGGTGATGCGATGGAATTTTGGCGGACTGTGTGTTGGTTTCTCCCATGTTTCTGTGTAGCTGCACCGCGTCATTTGGGTATTGTTCGACCCAGTTGGTCAATGATATTTAGAATTTAGTCGCTATGCAATTGTTTATCTACTTCCTATTCTGGTTGTTCAAATTTATGGTGTCTTGTGTTCAAAAGTCTGTAGCCTTGTAGCCTTGTTAGAATCTGTATAGTCTGTGCTCATTGATTCAAACTGCTGCTCGAATGTTAGTTTCCAAATCCACCATGCCATTTCGCACGATTTGTTCAACTATTCTTCCGTAATATTTATCATGTAATCTATCGCCTTGCACCACACTAACATTTGCTCCATGATTCCCTGACTGCTCAACATGTTGATCTGTTCTGAACATCTGAATTTTTTGTGTGTAGGGGGACGCGGCACGTAAACAGCAGCAAGGGGAGGGGGTCTCTGAAATGTTGCCGCCGCTGATGGATGGTTGCTGTTAGTTTAGCTCCTTGGTAGTACCTCCTTGTCTTTCTGGCGGCTGCTGCTGTTGGTAGAAATGGTAGCTACAGTCCTATGTACTTCCTGTGCTCGGATTGCCCTTTGTTGAATGTACGTACTGTTGTACCCGTGGCTGTTTAAGGAATCCTTTTGTGTTGAAAGAAATAAAATTGTCACCCGTGGCTGTTTAAGATAAATGCTTGTTTGAATTCCCTCTGTTTCACTGTCGCTGGAACAACTTTGTTATGGAGGCCCAAAATTGAAATGGACTATAAAAAGTTTGAGGCCCAAAAAAGAAATGAACTGTAGAAGGCCGTGTCCTAGAAAATAAAAAGGCTGAATTCTTGGTCTCGGGCCATGTAGCTGACATAAATTGCTAAAAATAAATAAATTAATGGGCTTGGCCCATATAGACACTGAACTGGACCGGGCTGAATCTTATCAACGTCCTTCTCAATTGGTCGCAATTTTGCCCCATCAGATTGCCATGTCGGATCTGACGTGGCCTGCGTAGACAGTCAGCGACCAAAATAGAAGGTCATAGAATCTATGACCTTTTGTTTTGGTCGTGGCCTTCCACTATGATAAGGTCGTTAATTTCAGTTTACGACCGCCAGCTTTTGACCATTTGTTTTTGGTCAAAAAAGCCGCAAATGAAAAACAATGACCTTTCAGTGACTAATAGTGATGGTCGCAAGACATATTTCTTATAGTGAAAACGTACTTTTTGACGGTCCAAATTTTACATCTCCGATTTTGGACCGCCAAATTTTGGACCATCTATTGGAGATGCTCTAACATCAGCAGGAGAGGAGCATGCCTTGAGATAAAAAAAACACCAGCATATTTTTTTGAGCAAAAAGAGAAGACTTTTTTTGATTCATTCTGCTACGTCGTCGTTGTGTGATCCACCAGGCGCCCACGCATTTTCCCCCAAAACCGCTGCCGCCGCCACCCATCTCCTCTGCTCCTGTCGGCTCCGGCGACGGGCCGTCAACCCAACCCCTACCCCTCCCTCCTCCTCGGCGTGCTCTTCCATCCCCGCCGCACGGTCCGCCAGCCATGGGGACGGAGGCAGGCACCCCTAGTCCTAGCTCGAGGAAGAGGAAAGCGCTGGTGCCCGCGGCTACAGAAGCGGAAGACCCGGGAACGCCCCTTCCCGGAATGGATGGGGACGGGGGAGGTGCCGGCGCCGGCGGCGACCGCAACACCGACCTCCCCGGCGCCGTCCTCGTGGACATCGTTGTCAGGCCCACTACAACCCCAGGCCCTCTCCTCGTCAAGCACACGGCCTCGGGCGTGGCCCGGCCCATGAGGCGAAGGAAGCCCAACCCGCGGAACCAAGGCCCTGAGTGGGTGTGACCTAACGGAGGCGCCAACCACTTAAGGGCACGCACGCAGAAGCTCAAGCCATCCAGTGGATCACGGCACCCGGCGGCGGCGGCGGCTCCTGTTCCTCTCCCGATCCCCTTTTCCATTCGTGTACCTCTCCTTGTAATCGCTACCAGATACTCGAATTCGTGAGCAAGTGTAATAGATCGTGCGATATACTACCTGGGTGCTAACATCTGGTATTCAGAGCCTTGGATTTGAGGCTGGCGCACCTCGAGACGCGGCGGCAAAAATCGATCAGAGATCGAATCAGCGCCATGGATCCCGCCTTCAAGGACTACTTCGACAAGTTGACCTCCTCGTTGGACGGAATCCAAAGCGAATATCCGTTCGACGGCGGCCAAATTGGAGGATCTGGTCGCCTGGCGCCCGGAGCTGGAACGACGCGTCGATCGGCTCTCCACCGCGGTCGCCGTACTCCAACAGGCGCGACCCGTGGCAGAGGAGGAGCAGGTGCCCGCGCCCAAGACTGCTCCAACGCTCGCTCCCCTACGTGACCCACCGGACGACAACAACGCTCCGGGGGGCAGCGGCGCAACAGGGCCAATCGGCCACGGCATCGACATCCTACCGCGGGGTTTGGCACCGGCGTTCGCGTCGGTGTCCACCCCGGCCAACGGTCAGTCCGCTTCCCTGTCTCCCGCGCCTCTACCATCTCCTTATGCGCGTGCGAGTCAGCTGCTCGCGGGGATCGGCCAGACGCATCCATCGATTGCGTTTCCCCAGTTCTCTGCCGAGAACCCGCGCTTATGGAAGACGTTGTGCGAGCAACATTTTCATATGTTTGCGATTCAGGACAGTTTCTAGGTTCCCATGGCCACGCTCAATTTTTCGGGCACGGCCTCGGTGTGGCTGCAGTCGGTTCAGAAGAAACTCTCTGAATACGACTGGGAATCCTTCTCCTCCCTGTTGTGCACCCGTTTTGGCGAGATCGCCATCAACTGCTCATCCGTCAATTTTACACACTTGCTCAAACAACAACTATGGCAGATTACATTGAGCGATTTGAGCAAATCATCAGTCACTTGTCTGCTTATTCTGATTCCATCCATCCTTATTATTATCTCACTCGTTTTGTGGAGGGGCTTCGAGCGGACATCCGGGCGATTGTGCTGGTGCAGCGGCCGCCTGACCTGGACACGGCATGCGTGCTAGCACTGCTGCAAGAGGAAGTGGGGGACGGCGGTACCTGGGAGCGGCCTCGCCAACCACCACGGCTCGAGCGGCGGACCTGGCGACGCGAGCGCATGCGGGCATACCCATGCCGCTCCCGCCTCCACCACCACAGGGGCGGCTTCCTACGACACCGACTGCGCCCGAGCGCCAGACCAGCGACACTAACCGCAGCGACAACTCCAAGATCAAGGCGCTGCGCGAGTATCGGCGAGCTCGTGGGCTTTGCTTCAAGTGCGGCGAGCGCTGGGGGCAGGATCACACTTGCCCCACGAGCGTGCAGCTTCAGGTCGTCGAAGAGCTGCTGGAGCTCTTCGGCATGGAAGGGAACGAGGAGCTCCCAAACGCTCCAACCAAGACGGTGATGGCAATTTCACGACAAGCTCTCACGGGTGGCACTCCTCCAAAAGCCGTTAAGCTTCAAGCGTGGCTCCAAGGCCGCGCTATTCTCCTCTTGGTGGATTCCGGCAGTTCAACCTCCTTCATCGACGCGCAATTGGCAGCCTCGCTGTCAGGGGTTGCACCTCTCACCCGTCCTTGTCGAGTCAAGGTGGCTGATGGGGGGGAGCTTTGTTGTGTGTCTCACATACCCAAGTGCCGCTGGTCTGTTCAGGAACAAGAGTTCAGCACGGACATGAAAATCCTTCTGTTGGGAGTTTATGATGCCATTTTTGGGCATGGACTGGCTCGAAGAGCACAGCCCCATGAAGTGGATTGGCGCGGTAAGCAGCTCTGGATCACCACTCCGACAGGGACAGTGCACCTTCAGGGCCAGATTGAGGGGGTTGCGAGTTGCACGGAGAACAGTCTGCAACTGCAGTGCATGCAGCGTCAGGGGGAAGTGGCTCAAGTCGTGCAGCTGTACCAGGTCTGCGAGTCGAATGAGATCTTCACCCTGACCCCAGGCAACATCCAGGCAGTGATTGATCAGTTCAAGGACATCTTTGAGGAACCCAAAGGTTTACCGCCAAGGCGCATGTGTGATCACCGCATCCCGCTCATGCCCGGAGCGCAACCGGTGAATCTGAGGCCCTACCGTTACAAACCCGAGCACAAGTCAGAGATTGAGAAACAAGTTAAGGAGCTGTTGGATCAAGGCGTCATTCAGAAAAGTCATAGTCCCTTCTCGTCCCCGGTGATTCCGGTCAAGAAGAAGGATGGAACATGGCGACTTTGCATCGATTACCGCCACTTGAATGCCATGACAGTGGTGGGAAAGTATCCAGCACCGGTGATCGAGGAGCTATTGGATGAGCTGCATGGTGCTCAATGGTTCTCAAAACTGGATTTATGTGCAGGCTACCACCAGATTCGCCTGGCAGAGGGGGAGGAGTACAAGACGGCCTTTCAAACCCATACATGTCATTTCGAGTTCTTGGTGGTCTCGTTCGGGTTGGCTGGGGCTCCGGGCACCTTCAATGGGGGTATGACAGAAACCTTACATCCACTTATCAGAGAGTGTGTGCTGGCATTTTTCGACGACATCCTTGTCTTCAGCAAGACTCTGCAAGACCATGTTCAGCATCTGCAGCAAGTGTTCAGTCTGCTCTGGCGAGACCAATGGAAGGTGAAGATGAATAAATGTGCCTTTGGTCAGCAGCGCATATCGTATCCGGGAGCACGTCATCGGTAGCAGAGGGGGTTGCCACAGACCCTACCAAGATTCAAGCTATTCGCGACTGGCCAACGCCAACAAACATCAAGGAAGTCTGTCAGTTCTTGGGTCTGGCTGGTTACTACCGGCGATTCGTGCGACAGTTTGGGGTGCTGGCTCGACCCTTGTTCAACCTATTGAAAAAGGGCTCTCCGTTCGTCTGGACTGACAACACCAAGCAAAGCTTTCAGGTGCTCAAGTAGGGTCTAACCTCGGCTCCGGTGCTAGCACTACCTAACTTCCAGAAACCATTCACTATTGAGACGGATGCGTGTGACGTGGGCATCGGGGCAATCTTACAGCAAGAGGGACATCCAATCGCTTTCATGAGCAAATCGCTTTGTCAGAAATACCGCGGGCTGTCCACATATGAGAAGGAGTACCTCGCAATCATCGCGGCAGTCGATCAATGGCGCCCTTACTTGCAGTCGGCAGAATTTGTGATCAAAACTGATCAACGCAGCTTGGTGCACTTGCAAGAACATCGGCTGGTCACCCCATGGCAGCAGCGAGCCTTTACTAAACTCCTCGGGTTGCAGTACTGCATCGTCTACAACAAAGGATCGGAGAACGGGGCTGCTGATGCTCTTTCTCGGCTGCCCAAAGCGGAAACACTGTTTGGGATCTCCACTTGTCAGCCAGCATGGATTGAAGACGTGCACGCAAGCTACAACTGCAACCCGCACACTCAGAAGCTTTTGGAACAGCTGGCAATCAGACCTGACCCCAAGAAGCGCTTCACCCTGGCGCAGGGTATCATCCGTTTCAGAGATCGCATATGGCTGGGAGGCAGCACCGAGCTACAGCAGAAAATTATGACAGCCTTCCATGACAGCCCCGTCGGAGGACACTCCGGGTTTCCAGTGACTTATAAGCGCATCCGCAGGTTATTTGCTTGGCCCAAGATGAATACGCACATTGAGCAATATGTCAAGTGTTGCCAGATATGCCAACAAGCCAAAACTGAGAGAGTGGCATTACCAGGGCTGCTGCAACCTTTTCCCGTACCACAAGCTTCGTGGGATATGATAACAATGGACTTCATCGATGGATTACCTCAATCAGGTCAGCATAATTGCATATGGGTTTTAGTCGACCGGATGACTAAGTTCGCTCATTTTCTGCCTCTTGCCCACCCTTACACCGCTTCTCGAGTGGCTCAACTGTTCATGCAGCGCATCTACCCAATTCATGGGTTTCCTCAGGCCATTGTCTCTGATCGGGATCCGATTTTCACGAGTCACTTTTGGCAAGAACTTTTTCGCTACGCCGGCACTGAACTGCGCTTGAGCACCGCCAACCATCCTCAAACGGACGGGCAGTCAGAACGAGTGAACCAATGCCTCGAAACCTTTCTCCGTTGCTTCACTCACGCCTACCCCAAGCGATGGAGTCATTGGCTTCCCCTTGCTCAATTCTTGTTCAATTTTCCCCCCATTCTTCCATTGGCATGACTCCATTCAAGGCCATGTTTGGGCATGAACCCCGACATTGGGGGATCACTACAACTACGGCATGCTCGGTGCCGTCACTTCAATCCTGGTTGGATGAGCGCGCTGTCATCCAGGACCTGCTGCAGCAGCATTTGCAGCGTGCTCGGCTCCGCATGAAGCAATAGGCTGACCGGAAGCGTTCTGAGCGCAGTTTGGAAGTGTGGGACATGGTGTTTCTGAAACTGCAACCTTATGTCCAGACGTTAGTGGCAAAACGGGCTAATCACAAGCCTTGTTTCGGTTCTATGGTCCTTTTCCTATCATCAGCAAGATCAACGAGGTGGCGTATAAGCTGGAACTGCCTCCGCAAGCCACAATCCACCCTGTCTTTCACGTCTCCATGCTGCGCCGCGCGGTGCTCCCAGGTACGCCGGTTGAACCAGTGCTTCCTATTCTCTCTGATGTACCAGCGGTGCCTCAAGCCATCCTCGACACTCGCTGGAAGCACAAGCAAGGAGCCATGATGGAACAGGTCCTGGTGCGCTGGTCGGATCAAACCAAGATCGATGACACCTGGGAAGACAAGAAGGAGCTGCAAGCACGTTTTTCGGCGGCTGAGGCTTGGGGTCAAGCCTCTTCTCAAGAAGGAGGGGATGTCAGGCCCACTACAACCCCAGGCCCTTTCCTCGTCAAGCACACGGCCTCAGGCGTGGCCGGCCCGCGAGGCGATGGAAGCCCAACCCGTGGAACCAAGGCCCAGAGTGGGTGTGACCTAACGGAGGCGCCAGCCACTTAAGGGCACGCACGCAGAAGCTCAAGCCATCCAGTGGATCACGGCACCCGGCGGCGGCGGCTCCCTGTTCCTCTCCCGATCCCCTTTTCCATTCGTGTACCTCTC
This sequence comes from Aegilops bicornis, assembly GCA_021605145.1. Lineage (NCBI taxonomy): Eukaryota > Viridiplantae > Streptophyta > Magnoliopsida > Poales > Poaceae > Aegilops > Aegilops bicornis. Next base: position 679,891,690 of record CM038669.1, on the reverse strand, counting down.
CTTGTAATCGCTACCAGATACTCGAATTCGTGAGCAAGTGTAATAGATCATGCGATATACTACCTAGGTGCTAACAATTGTCTCTCTCAGGCCGCCGGCGATGGGGATGGAAACGGAGGCGGCGACTGCAGATTGGCACGGCTCGGATTCTACGGCGGAGGACCAGGAACCGCCGCTCCCCGGAGAGGACCGCCTCAGCGGCCTCCACGACGGCGTGCTCGGGGACATCATCTCGCTCCTCCCCACCCGGGAAGGCGCCCGCACCCAGGTCCTCGCCTCCCGGTGGCGCCACCTCTGGCGCTCCGCCCCCTCAACCTTGACTACCATCCGTTCCTGTTTGGCCAGGAGGGCCTCGATGCCACCATATCGCGCGTTCTCGCCGCCCACCGGGGCCCCGGCCGCCGCTTCTGCACGCCCGTCTACCAACTCCCCGTCGGCCGAGCCGACGCCTGGCTCAGCTCCCCCGCCCTCGACAACCTCCACGAGCTCGAGCTTTGCTGCAACCGGATTTTCTTATCGTCTCCACCGCAAACACCGCAGCCAGCCGCCTTCCGCTTCTCTGACACACTGTGTCGCCATCATCGGAGATTGCCACGTTACCGACAACACCTTCCAAACGCTTCACTTCCCTAAGCTTCAGAAGCTCACGCTTAGAAAAGTCAGCATCTCAGAATGCTCGCTGCACACCATGATTGATGGTTGCCCCGCTCTGGAGTGCTTGCTGATTTGCCGCAGCTCTGGCTTCCGTTGTGTCTGAATCAACTCCATCAGCCTTAGAAGCATAGGTGTGGGAGGTTCTAAGTTATCGGAGAGAGCTCAGTTTGAGGAACTCATTATCGAGAATGCCCCTTGTCTTGAAAGCTTGCTCCAACTTGGTTCATGTGAGTGGCATCTTATATCAATAATCTCTGTGCCTAAACTGAAGACCTTAGGCTACCTTTCTTCTATTTCTAGTACCAGACTGGCGTTTGACTCCACAGTTATGAAGGTAGCTATGCCTTCTCTACTTATCCACATTTCTATGTGACGATGAGTTGCATATTGTTTGCACTTATAGATGCTCTAATCTCTTCTTCCATGCTTCTTGAAAGGATTGCGTGTTGATAGCCCGGCGCCAGCGGTGTGCACTGTCAAGATTTTAGCTATTGATATGCATGCCCTTAGTCTGGATGATGTTATTGACTTGATGAGATGCTTTCCGTGCTTAGAAAAGCTGTACATTCAGGTGACAATTCTTGTGTGTTGGTTCATAGTATTCAGTGTATTTGATCTATTTACTACTCTGAATGATTAGTTTTGTCTATGTTCTTTTTAGTCAATTGGACCAGGGAAAACCAACTGTTGGCATCGTAAACACCAGGATCTTATAAGATCTCATGACATCTGTCTGAAGACAATTGTCTGGCGATATTATCGGGGCATCAAGTCACATGTTGACTTTGCCACATTCTTTGTACTAAACGCTGGAGTACTGGAATTAATGACTTTTGAGTTAATCAGGGAGATTACAACGAGGCGTTTTCTTGCACAACAACGTAAGTTGCTTCAGGTGGATAAGGGTTTAGGGTTTAGGGTTTAGGGTTTAGTCGGATGGGGCAGCCCGCGACGCAAATCATCTGCCCGCTTCTTCTTCCTCACTTTCGTTCTCGTCCTCGTCCGCCCGCCTCTTCCTCCTCCCTCCTCGTTCGCCCGCCGCCTGCCCCTCCGTCCCACCGCCTCATCCAGATCCAACACGGCGCCCCTCCCTCTCATGCTCCTCCTCCAGATCCGCCGATCGTCGCCGCCGTCCCTCCCATGCTCCTCCTCCTCAAGATCCCGCCCGTCCCCGCCCGTCCTCCTCCTTCCGATCCCGCTCGCCGCCCCGTCCTGTTGTCATCGTCCTCCTCCTCCAGATCTCACCCACCGCCCTCCCTCCCGTCCTCGTCCTCCGCCCGCCGCCGCCGCCCCTTTCCTTCTGTCCTCCTCCTTCAGCTCCTCCGCCCATCGCCGCCGCACCCTCCCTCCCATCCTCCTCCTCCGCCCGCTGCCCGCCGTGTAACGACCCCAATCTGTAAACCCGTTATATATATATATATATATATATATATATATATATATATATATATATATATATATATATATATATGTATGTGTGTGTGTGTGCTAAGTATTGAATCGATAGGATGCACATCATGGCATCATTGCATTATCACAAAGAGATAAAACTAAGCCAAAAATAGCTAAGAAATAAAATCTTTAAAATTTGATCTAGAAGCAAACCAATTACAAACCATGTAACAAAACTTCTTCAAAGTCAAGTGTAATAATTTTAACATGCTCTATATACTCTCCAGCAGGCCTAATTAAAAATGTCAAGAGGATTGGGACTACAAATGGATGATAATTTCCATAAAACCGAAATTAGGCATTAAGCTAGGAGGACTGCTATATTGTAGTAGGAAGGATTCCTTGAGATAAAATTCATGAAGGTTCATATCCGAGCGCTGGTATTGCTCTTCTTATGAGATATGGAATTTTCCATGAATTTAGGATCTACCTTCCCCTACCCTCAGTCCAAACCGAAAATTGAGTTATAATGGTAATTGAGTTAATTAGCAGTCAACTAAGCTTTGTAAATTCATGAGAAAATTCAGGGGGATGGGAAATTCCCTAGGTGACCCCTGCAAAATTTCCAGAATTTTACGAAGTGAATTGAATCACCTACAAATTAGAAATACAAATTGGTATCAGAAAAATAAAGGAAAAAGGATTAACCCTAAGACCCCTAACCCCTCCTCTGGGCCGGCCAATTTCTTCTTCCTTCGGACCATCTTTCTTTTTCTCCCAGCCTGCTCTCTTTTGCACAACGTCCAGCCCACCTCTCCTTCCCCGTTGGGCCAGCCCATCCTCTCTCTCCTTTCCTTCTCTCTCCCTATCCACTGGCCTCTAGCCCAACCACGCCTCGCCCCGGGCCTCGGCCTGCCAAGCCCATACCATCCCCCGCCGCATCCGCGCACTTCCCTATTCCCGCCTTTCCCTTCTGTTGGCGCCTCGATCTTTCCCACTTACCCTGCGAGCCCGCACCATTCCTTCTCCCGCTTCTCCTCCTCTCACCGGCCAGGCCCCTCATCTCCGATGCCGTGCATGCCCGCCACCACGCGGCCTCGCCTGCCGAAGGGTGCCGTCGCCGTGTCGTCTCCCCGAGTCTCCCTGGGACACGCGACTGTCCTCTCCATTCACCACATGTGCCGGCAGGCGCCACCTCACTCCCCCTCCCCTCCCCTATGTTGAATGTCACCGCCTTCCTTTTATCCTCTTCCCGACCGGCGCCTTGTCCCCTTTTCGATTTCTTCTCAATCCGTCACCTCCATCCCCAATCAACCACGTCATCATTGTCACCTTGCTCCCGCGCAGATCCCTTGTGTACATTGGAGAAACCCCGTCGCTTTGGTGGTCGGGAACACCTGCGGTAGAGGATGTTGGCCGACGCGGCCATTGGCGCCGCCACCCTTCTCCCACTGTCCCCGGTGAGCTTAGGACCCCTCTAGCGTGCGCACGAGCTCTGCCATCTTACCCTTGCCCTCCCTGACCGATTGAGTTTTCCAGGTTTGCTCGAGAGACCCTAACACTGGAGCCCCGCTCCACCATTCGACTTCTTGGCGAAGTCTTCCTCCGGGGACCCCCTAGCCTCGGCCGACCCTTCCATAAGCTTCGTGGTGAGCTGCCAGTTCTCTTGCGCCCCTCCAATTGCCTTTCTCCCATCTACTATGCTCTCTCATCGATACCCCGCACTCGGCTGCCATCAGCGAGCTCCTCGCCACCGCCCTGGTTGACCTCCGATGTCCCCGACCACTGGGTCAAACTCACGGCACCTCCAGCATCCGAACGCAACAAAAACAAAACTGAATGGTAGCCGGGAACCCTTTTACCCCTTCTCATCGCGAAACGGTGCCGTGCGAGCCCGCCAACATTCAAACGCCGGTGAGGTTGACACTGTGGTCTCATCCATCATACGCACAAAAGGAAAATAGGAAAAATAGAGACAATAGACCTCTGGGCCCCATTTGTCATAGACTGGCCGGAAGGATAAAATGAAAATTAATAAGAAAATAGAAATTTCCCTCGGTCCCACAAGTCATACGCAGTGGCTAGAGTCGACTGAGTAAGAAAAATAAATCCCATATATCCGAATTTCAGGTTTTTTCAGAATTAATTTAAAACACTAAAATTTTGTAAAATCCCTAGGAAATTCATAGAAGCTCCAAATAAAGTAATTATTTTTGGTTAATTCATAATTTGGCTTGTAGAATTTTATGAGATAGATATAATCATATTATAGTAGGTGAAAATGGTAAAAGCGACTAAAATTCCTTTTGATATAAATTCAAAAATATGGATTATAGGCAATTTAAAAATACAGTTTATGGAGCCCATTTATGTCTAGATAGTTTATTTCATGTCTGGACCATAACCTCCTTCACTCCCATATCACTATAGATAAAACTTGTAAAATCCCATGAATGCCACTTAGGGTAAAAATTCCAATCAAAAGTTTGGGTAAGATTTGAACTAAATTGTATGGGAAAAATGCACTCAGATCCATTACCTCAATTGCACTGTACCAGGATATCATTTATGTCCATGTCATAATAACGTAGGATGTCCGAACAACAAACACGCCATTCTCCCATACACCAAAAATCTAATATCGTAGAAATTGCAAACAAAATTTACAATCACCCTTATACCACGATTCATAACCTAACAAATACCCTAATAAGGTTAATTTCACCCTTGTTACCATAAGGTCAATGAGAAAATACTAACCAAGACCTCCCCGCCTAGAGTTAAATATGACCATTTAAAGAACTTTGTAACACCTTATGGAGTAACTCAGTTCCTAAAGTCCATATTTCATCATGCCACCATTCTCTCCATCCCCTTGCATTATGCATCTCCACCTAATTGCTAGAGCAAACAATCCTAAAGATGTCATATATAGAGCCAATAAAACCCCTAACTGTATTTCCTTAGCCCCAACTATACGAGTCCCAATTGTAATAGCTTCCTACTTATTGTCTCCATCATTTTAGCATGCATTTCATGCATCATTTAGCCTCCGATGCATTTAGTAGTGATCGCTTATCTTTCTTTGTTGTTTGTTGGTTTCTTCGGTAGTTTCTGCGTTACGGCCTAATACCGACGAAGGACCTTACTAGCTCAGTCCTTCGTATGCCTGCTATCACCTCCAATCAGGCAAGCTCTATAGCTCGCTAAGATTCCTAAGTTTAATTTAAGTATGGTTTGGAATGAGATCTTATGCTTCATTATATGTATAAGTTGTGGAAACTATGTGTTGATATGAAATACTAGTATGTCAGGAAATTAAGTGTGTTCGTTGGTGTTGATCATGATGTTTGGTTGATGATATATGTTTTGTTCGATCACATGTGCTATGTTTGATCGTAAGAGTTATGTGATGACTTGAAAATCCTTGGTTGGATGAATAGTAAGATGGTAATTGGAAGTAAGTTGGTGATGATGTGTTAATTGGATTAGTGAACATACGCACCACAGTCGTCTTGGCAGGCGAGGTGTATATGTGCACCCCAGTCATCCATACGGGCGGTGACATATGCACCCCAGTCGTGCTGTTAGGCGAGGTGAACGTATGCACCCTAGTCGTATCGACAGGCGAGGTGAACATGTGCACCCTAGCCGTCCCTATGGGCGAGGTGACATGTGCACCCTAGTCATGCTGTCGAACGAGGTGAACCTGTGCACCCCAGTCTTGCTGACATACGAGGTGAAGTGTACACCCCAGTCGTATTGTCGGTGAGGTGAATCTAAAGCACCCTAGTCGTACTGTCAGGCGAGGTGAACTTATGCACCCCAATCGTCCAGTCGGGCGAGGTGAACTTATGCACCCCAATCGTCCAGTCAGGCGAGGTGACATATGCACCCCAGTCGTCCTGTTCGACAAGGTGAATGTATACACCCCAGTCGCCGGAATAGGCGAGGTGAAATGATATGCGATTAAGTCTTGGTTGACTTAATCTGAAAGTTCTTGTGATTCGGCCGGGGTTGGCTTAATCTGAAAATTGGTATGTTGGTTGTTTCCATGTGACGAAATATGAAGGAATTAAGTTGAACTTGGTAGGATTATAGCTCTGAAAATGTGAAATGTTCATTGAGAATTAGAGAATTATATGCTTACTTGCTTTATGAATGCTAAAGGTAGTAGTAGTTGACGAATCGGATAATGCTTTCACTAATTTCTTGTTCTAAGTCACACTTAAGTTAAATTTGGATGAGCTATTACATCTTGCAAGTACGAAAGTACTTAGGAATTCTATTCCCAACTATTGCAGGTGATCCTAGTGTAGGAAAGACTCTACCACGTTGATCTGATGATTTCTCTGAGTAGCTGCTAAGTTTGCTTTATCGGTGAATTAGTTGGTTAGATGGGCATGTTTATGGGATGGTTGTGCTGCCATCTCGGGGTCTTTCATATTCCTCTCGCTGCTGTTTTTGTTATGTTTTTGGTGTTGTACCGACCCATGAGTCGGGAGTTTGTAATATCAGTAGTTGTCCAGGTATAGACTAGTCATATGTATTATGTAAATCTGCTCTTGTAGTGTTTGTGTTGTGATATGCAAGTTGTTCCTGAGGCTTCTCGTATACCGTGGGTGTATGTTTGAAGTATATGAGGAGCCGGTAGCAGAGTTAGAGTAGTTCTCCTGTGACTCGTTAGGTATGGATGATTTGGTTGACTGATCCGCTAGCCGTGTGCGTTGGCCGGCTAGGCAGGGTGAGGGTGATCTTACTTGGCCTTCGGGCGACCCACTAGCCTTCGAGCTAGGTTAGGGTGAGGGCATGATCACCGGGCTCCTCCAGAGCTCGCCATACTTATCAAATTCGGAGAACTTTTTCGGGCAAGTGATCAACGGCCGCCTCCGCATGACTCCCACTCCCGTGCGGCTCCACAGGCCGCACCGGGGCGCCCCAGATCCGGCCGCCAGGGCCACGCCCTCCTTCTCCTCTCCCCTTACCGTCGCCCGGGCGATGTCGGCGGCGGTGGGGCCGTTTCGCCGCACCATAAGATACAATGACCTAGGGCCAAAGCCATCCAAACCAAACCATAGCCAGGAGAAAAGAAAGAAGCAGAGGAAAGCTAGCTATAGCAATGGCAGTGAGTAAGGTGGCAGTGTTGATCATGGTGGTGTTTGTGACGGCGGCTTCGGCGTCGACCACGGCCATCGACAACCTGGACCTAGTGGCGAAGGTCGGTGTGAGAAGGCTTTTGCAAGATGTCTGCATTCCTCCTGGTGGTCTTTGCTGCAGTCGGTGATGGCCCTCGCCGTTCGAGAGTTTTAATGACATCAACTGTTGTGAACCAGATACATATGTTTGTGGTATAGATTTCTCAGTTGGTACGGCTGTTGAATTTTGTGTGCGTCGGGATGGTACTACGAATACGTCTCGATGAGGGGTCAATCAGTTTTAATCTAGGGCCAGTACGTACTGGCTGGCTCGCTCTCCTTTACATCAAGAGGGAATGAATCAAACCTTATCATGTTTGTTTGTAATTTCAATTGTTGTACTCGATGCTGCCATGACCCTTGAATAAAAATAATCCAGAAAGAAAGAAGGAAAGATTTGCTCTTGTTTTTCTTTCTGTGTTTTCCCTCTTGTGTATACTCTTGGTCGATTTCTTTTCAGCCCACTTTGGCAATAAATAGCACGCCCGTGTTCATGTCAAAACAAAAAAAAATAGCACACCGTGTTGCTTCGTACAAAAGAAGGAAAAATTTAAGGAATACGTTTTATCCTGGATGTAATGTACACGCGTATTACTTTCTCTGAGTCGTATGTTTCTAATTATTCTCTTCTAATTTTTGTAAGGCCATGAGCGTTGCCCAGTGTGTATCACAGGGCAATAAATGTTTCCATTTCAAAAATCTATTCCGATTCCATTTCTAGAAGAGAAAACAGGTTCAACGCATTATAACCATTTTAAATAAACCTTGCATGATACAGTTTTGCAGGTGATATTAGGCTAACAAACTAGAGAAGTGTAATTTCCACGCGCAAACAACATAACGACAAATTGTATTTCCTCCTACTTAATCATCTAGTTTCGTTGGCAAACAAACGTGTTTTAATTCCTTATACGGATACAATATCATGTACATACAACCCGGCAAATAGAAAACTAATTTTTGTGTACTGGTCTAATTAATACTATTACTTATATATATATATATATTCCTCATACATATGTAATATCACGAAAAGTCGATGACCGCTCGCCCTCTTCCATTTGGTTTTTCTTTCTCGTCGTGATTATATATGCTAGACCATATTCATACTCTATGCTAGGCGTTTAAAGCGGATCAGATCACATGTAATTAAGTTAGCTCATGATTCCCCGCTAATTGAGATGACTAAATATCTGTTTATTTTCTTAACAATACACGCTGGCACCGGCTCCTCCTCCGGTGCGTTCACTTCATCTCTACCTGCTCTGCCGGTCCATGCATCCCGGCCGAGAACACGTTCGTTCTCGCCATTCTAGGTCATGGTACCCGGAAATGAAGGCCATGTGGCCAGGCTAATTTTCTAGACACACGTAAGTAGCTGTGCAGCTGTTGCACGCCATGTGCTAGCTAGTGCTAGAGGTTTGTATGGAGTTGACAAAAGTTTGGGGCTAAATGAAGTCGATCTGGCCTCTCGAATGAGGGAGAGGCAAAGGCAAGTGCATGCCGTTGACCTCTCGCACTAGCTAGCACATAGCATGCAACAGCTACTTACGTGAGTCTAGAAAATTAGCCTGGCGACATGGCCTTCATTTCCGGGTACCATGACCTAGGATGGCGAGAACGAACCTGTTCTCGGTCGGGATGCATGGACCGGCAGAGCAAGCAGAGATGAAGTGGACGCCCGAGGAGGAGCCGCGCCAGCGTATTGTTAAGAAAATGAACAGATATTTAGTCATCTCAATTAGTGGGGAATCGTGAGCTACCATAATTACATGTGATTTGATCCGCTTTTAAACGCCTAGCATAGATTATGAATATGGTCTATCATATATAATCGCGAGGAGAAAAAAAAATCAAATGGAAGAGGGCGAGCGGTCATCGACTGTACGTGATATTACATATGTATGAGGAATATATATACATATATATATAGGGAAAATCCATCCTACCACCTGGGGGTAGTTACCCCACATGTCTCATATACTATCTTATGGTAGTATATATCCTACTTTATCATTTTAAGTATGTTCATATACTATATATAAGATACTCCAAAGTGAGTTGCATGAAAAATTTCAAGTTGGCCCATGGTTTTATTATATTTATGTAAATACGTACATATTTGTACATAAAAGAGAGCATACTCAAAATATGATACATACTACCAAAAAATAGTATACATACTACCTAAACATTATTATATACTACATACTACGCGTACATACTCTCCGATTTGATAGATACTACATACTACATATAAAACTCAAGTGGTGGTAACTACCACTGGTGGTAGATAAAATTTGTCCTATATATATATATATATATATATATATATATATATATATAAGTAATATTAATTAGACCAGTACACGAAAATTAGTTTTCTATTTGCCGGGTAGTATGTACATGATATTGTTTCCATATAAGGAATTAAAACACGTTAGTTTGCCAACGAAACTAGATGATTAAGTAGGAGGAAATACAATTTGTCGTTAAGTACGTTTGCGCGTGGAAATTACACTTCTCTAGTTTGTTAGCCTAATATCACCTGCAAAATTGTATCATGCAAGGTTTATTTAAAATGTTTATAATGCGTTGAACCTGTTTTCTCTTCTAGAAATGGAATCCCGGAAAAGATTTTTGAAATGGAAACATTTATTGCCCTGTGATACACACTGGGCAACGCTCATGGCCTTACAAAAATTAGAAGAGAATAATTAGAAACATACGACTCAGATAAAGTAATACGCGTGTACATTACATCCAAGATAAAAGGCATTCCTTAAATTTTTCCTTCTTCTTCTGTACGAAGCAACACGGCGTGCTATTTTTATTTTAATTTTAGTTTTGACATGAACACGGGTGTGCTATTTATTGCCAAAGTGGGTTGAAAAGAAATCGACCAAGAGTATACACAAGAGGGAAAACAAAGAAAGAAAAACAAGAGCAAATCTTTCCTTCTTTCTTTTTGGAATTTTTTTTATTCAAGGGTCATGGCACCATCGATTACAACAATTGAAATTACAAACAAACATGACAAGGTTTGATTCATTCCCTCTTGGTGTAAAGGAGAGTGAGCCAACCAGTACGTACTGGCCCTAGATTACAACTGATTGACCCTTCATGGAGACGTATTCGTAGTACGATCCCGACACACACAAAATTCAACAGCCGTACCAAGACCAACTGAGAAATCTATACCACAAACATACGTATCTGGTTCACAACAGTTGGTTTCATTAAAACTCTCGAACGGCCAGGGCCAGCACCGACTGCAGCAAAGACCACCAGGAGGAATGCAGACATCTTGCAAAAGCCTTCTTACACCGACCTTCGCCGCCAGGTCATGGTTGTCGATGGCCGTGGTCGACGCTGAAGCCGCCGTCACAAACACCACCATGATCAACACTGCCACCTTACTCACTGCCATTGCAATTGCTAGCTTTCCTCTGCTTCTTTCTTTTCTCCTGGCTATGGTTTGGTTTGGATGGCTTTGGCCCTAGCTCATTGTATCTTATTTTTATAGCCCCTCCGCTCCAGAGTCAAACAAAACTGTGGCAATGGTGGAGTTGACAGGGAAGTTACGTAGCACTATCATGAGTACAGACGCTAATACAAAAGATGAGGGGGGGGGGGGGGATAGACTTTTCTCAATAATCAACCAGTGATCTAGGGGATTGTGGAGGGGGGGGGGCTGGCTATAAATATAAGATACGATGAGCTAGAGCCATAGCCATCCAAACCAAACCATAGCCCAGAGAAAAGAAAGAAGCAGAGGAAAGCTAGCAATAGCAATGGCAGTGATTAAGGTGGCAGTGTTGATCATGGTGGTGTTTGTGACGGCGGCTTCGGCGTCGACCACGGCCATCGACAACCGCGACCTGGGGGCGAAGGTCGGTGTGAGAAGGCTTTTGCAAGATGTCTGCATTCCTCCTGGTGGTCTTTGCTGCAGTCGGTGCTGGCCCTGGCCGTTCGAGAGTTTTAATGACACCAACTGTTGTGAACCAGATACATATGTTTGTGGTATAGATGTCTTAGTTGGTACGGCTGTTGAATTTTGTGTGCGTCAGGATGGTACTATGAATACGTCTCCATGAGTGGTCAATCAGTTGTAATCTAGGGCCAGTACGTACTGGCTGGCTCGCTCTCCTTTACACCAAGAAGGAATGAATCAAACCTTGTCCTGTTTGTTTGTAATTTCAATTGTTGTACTCGATGGTTCCATGATCCTTGAATAAAAAAAATTCCCAAAAAGAAAGAAGGAAAGATTTGCTCTTGTTTTCCTTTCTGTGTTTTCCCTCTTGTGTATACTCTTGGTCGATTTCTTTTCAGCCCACATTGGCAATAAATAGCATGCCCGTGTTCATGTCAAAAACTAAAAAAAAAATAGCACGCCATGATGCTTACACAGAAGAAGAAGGAAAAGTTTAAGGAATGCCTTTTATCTTGGATGTAATGTACACGCGTATTACTTTATCTAAGTTGTATGTTTCTAATTATTCTCTTCTAATTTTTGTAAGGCCATAAGCGTTGCCCAGTGTGTATCATAGGGCAATAAATGTTTCCATTTAAAAAATCAATTGCGGGATTCCATTTCTAGAAGAGAAAACAGTTTCAACGCATTATAACCATTTTAAATAAACTTTGCATGATACAGTTTTGCAGGTGATATTAGGCTAACAAACTAGAGAAGTGTAATTTCCACGCGCAAACAACTTAACGACAAATTATATTTCCTCCTACTTAATCATCTAGTTTAGATTTGGCAAACAAACATGTTTTAATTCCTTATATGGATACAATATCATGTACATACGACCGGCAAATAGAAAACTAATTTTTGTGTACTGGTCTAATTAATATTACTTATATATATATATATATATATATATATATATATATATATATTCCTCATACATATGTAATATCACGCATAGCCCATTTACCGCCGCCTCTTCCATTTGGTTTTTCTTTTTCGTCGCGATTATATATGCTAGACCATATTCATACTCTATGCTAGGCGTTTAAAGCGGATCAGATCACATGTAATTAAGTTAGCTCACGATTCCCCACTAATTGAGATGACTAAATATCTGTTCATTTTCTTAACAATACGCGCTGGCGCCGGCTCCTCCTCCGGTGCGTTCACTTCATCTCTGCCTGCTTTGCCGGTCCATGCATCCCGGCCGAGAACACGTTCGTTCTCGCCATTCTAGATCATGATACCGGAAATGAAGGCCATGTGGCCAGGTTAATTTTCTAGACTCACGTAAGTAGCTGTTGCATGCCATGTGCTAGCTAGTGCTAGAGGTTTGAATGGAGTTGACTAAAGTTGGTGATAAATGAAGTCGATCTGGCCTCTCGAATGAGGGAGAGGCAAAGGCAAGTGCATGCCGTTGACCTCTCGCACTAGCTAGCACATAGCGTGCAACAGCTACTTACGTGAGTCTAGAAAATTAGCCTGGCGACATGGCCTTCATTTCCGGGTACCATGACCTAGGATGGCGAGAACGAACCTGTTCTCGGCCGGGATGCATGGACCGGCAGAGCAGGCAGAGATGAAGTGGACGCACCGGAGGAGCAGCCGGCTCCAGCGTGTATTGTTAAGAAAATGAATAAATATTTAGTCATCTTAATTAGTGGGGAATCGTGAGCTACCACAATTACATGTGATTTGATCCACTTTAAACGCCTAGCATAGAGTATGAATATGGTCTAGCATATACAATCGTGAGGAGAAAGAAAAACCAAATGGAAGAAGGCGAGCGGTCGTCGACTGTACGTGATATTACATATGTATGAGGAATATATATATAAGTAATATTAATTAGACCAGTACATGAAAATTAGTTTTCTATTTGCCGGGTCGTATGTACATGATATTGTTTCCGTATAAGGAATTAAAACACGTTTGTTCGCCAACGAAACTAGATGATTAAGTAGGAGGAAATACAATTTGTCGTTAAGTTGTTTGCGCGTGGAAATTACACTTCTCTAGTTTGTTAGCCTAATATCACCTGCAAAACTGTATCATGCAAGGTTTATTTCAAATGGTTATAATGCGTTGAACCTGTTTTCTCTTCTAGAAATGGAATCCCAGAATTGATTTTTGAAACGGAAACATTTATTGCCCTGTGATACACACTAGGCAACGCTCATGGCCTTACAAAAATTAGAGGAGAATAACTAGAAACATACAACTCAGATAAAGTAATACGCGTGTACATTACATCCAAGATAAAAGGCATTCCTTAAAAATTTTCTTCTTCTTCTATACGAAGCAATACGGCGTGCTATTCTTTTTATAGTTTTGACATGAACACGGGCGTGCTATTCATCCTCGACCAAAACTCAGGCCCATTGGCCATGCGCATTTCCCGTACCACTAATCAAACACTTGGGTGCTAATTCATGTTTGAGCTCAGTTCAGTCTCCTCGTGAGATTCTTCTATTGCCTTCTTCTTCCTGACACCTATCAGGGGAGTGCCCAACCCACTAGACATGCCTAGGTCAGCCCAAACGCTGCGTGGCAACACCACGGTCACGCTGGTGACCACGCTGACGGGCATGCGAAGTTCACGACTTTGGAGTTGGGGCCCAGGGCCACCATCCAAACCTCAACGTATCGCTACCAAACCATGTATTTCTGATTAAATAGATACTTATGTACCTAAAAATTATTTTTGGAAAAAATAAAGAGCAAACTATGAGGCAGTTGTAGTTCAAATTTGACCCGCTGCCTACTGAATCGACGGAAATTTGTCATTTTCACCAAAGGTGTATAGGTACTTTTGACAACCAACCATTTTTTCAATTGTACATTAAATATGGCCTAATATATTATAAAAATGACCTGGTCCCATTTTGCAACAAATATATGGTAGGTCCTTCACAAAAAAAACTCATTTTGGGGACTCGAAAAATGGAAAATTGAAAGCCATGAATCTTCAAAGATGATAGCTCATTTCTGAAAACACTTTTTTTAAAAGAATTGCCGTATTACCAGTTTACAAGTTTATTATTTTTCCTGGTAACTTGGTCACATATAATGACACAATGCGAAGGTTTTCCAATTTTTTGTTTTTTTGAATTTTTTATGCCCGTATCAAAATGCGGTCAAAACGGCGGGAATGACCGTTCCTAGCTAGTGGTTGAATCTTGGATTTTTTTGGTGTTTCTTTGATTAAATAGATACTTTTGTACCTAGAAATGATTTTTTGAAAAAATAAATATCAAACTATGAGGCAGCCACAGTTCAAATTTGACCCGCTTCCTACTGAAACGGCAGAAATTTGTCTTTTTCACGAGAGATTGATCAAAAATTTTGACACCCAAGCATTTTGTCAATTGTGCATTAAATATGGCCTAGTATTTTAGAAAATTGATTTGGTTCAATTTTGCAACAAATATATGGTAGGTCCTTCACAAAAAAACTCATTTTGGGCACTCGAAAAATGGAAAATTGATTTTTCGTACAAAGAAAATGAAAACTCCCTTAGACAACATTGTTTGCCATTCCAATATGCACCTTTGTGCACAATATGAGATCATCTGAACAAACTATGCCATGAATGTGGCCATAAGATTGATCATTTGGCTTGAAAGCCATGAATCTTCGTGAGATGATAGCTCATTTCGAGAACAATTTTTAAAAGAATTACCGTATTACAAGTTTATTATTTTTCCTTCTAACTTGGTCACATATAATGACACATTGTGAAAGTTTTCCAATTTTTTTGATTTTTTTTTAAATTTATGCCTGTTTCAAAATGCGGTCGAAACGGCGGGAATGACCGCTCCTAGCTAGTGGTTGAATCTTGGAATTTTTTGGTGTTTCTCTGATTAAATAGATACTTTTGTACCTAGAAATGATTTTTGGAAAAAATAAATAGCAAACTATGAGGCAGCCGCAGTTCATATTTGACTCGCTTCCAGCTGAAACGGCGGAAATTTGTCTTTTTCACTAGAGGTGGATCAAAACTGTTTACACCCAACCATTTGGTTAATTGTGCATTAAATATGGCCTAGTATTTGATAAAAATGATTTGTTACAATTTTGCAATAAATATATGGTAGGTCCTTCACAAAAAAACTCGCTTTGGGCACTCGGAAAAATGGAAAAATGAATTTTCATTCAAAAAAAATGAAAACTTCCTTAGGCAACATTGTTTTCCATTCCGAGATGCACCCTTGTGCACAATACAAGATAATTTGAATAAACTATGCCATTCGAAGATGCACCCTTGTGCAAAAAATACAAGAGAAACAAATAGATAAAACACAATTACATAAGTTTTGTTCTCATTGGTTGAAACGTTTGTGCCATGGATCGATGACATGACATCCATCCATCCATCACATTTATCTAAAAAAAAACCCACCCGCAGCCCAACCACCCAAACCCTAACTCAGATCCCCTCCCACTCTATCGCCGCCGCCCCTTCTCCCCCAGATCCAATCGCTCTCCTCCCCGTCCCACTCCATTGCCGCCTCCCCCTTCTCCCCCAGATCCAATCGCCCTCATCCCCCTCGTCCACCGGCCCCTTCCTCCCGTCACCACACCTCGCCGCCGGCCTCACTCTCCCCCTCTCTTCTCCGCCCCACCCCCCACCCACCACCAACCGCCGCCACAGAGCCAGAACCCTCGCCTGCGTGCCCTCGTCGGCTCTGCCGCGATAATCTCCGCCATGTCCTCGCTGCCCATGGGTTCCCATCGAGGCGGAGCTGCCCAACAGGGAGGAGATCGAGGATGCCGTGACGCTTCCTTCTCCTCTTTCTCGTTGCGCTGTCGCTGCTTTTCCTTCTCCTCTTTCGCTGCTGTCGCTGCTCAAGTAGAATGACCTGACGCTGACGCCGACGCTGATGCCAAGTGGTTATGCTTGCAGGCCCGGGAGCGACGCCGACGGAGACGAGGATGACGACGCCGTGATGGAGGTCGATGGCGCCGAGGTCGAGGAGGTCGCCTGCCGAACGGTGCCGTCGCCGTGTCGTCTCCCCGAGTCTCCCTGGGACACGCGACTGTCCTCTCCATTCACCACATGTGCCGGCAGGCGCCACCTCACTCCCCCTCCCCTCCCCTATGTTGAATGCCACCGCCTTCCTTTTATCCTCTTCCCGACCGGCGCCTTGTCCCCTTTTTGATTTCTTCTCAATCCGTCACCTCCATCCCCAATCAACCGCGTCATCATTTTCACCTTGCTCCTTGCCAAGAGATCCCTTGTGTACATTGGAGAAACCCCGTCGCTTTGGTGGTCGGGAACACCTGCGGTAGAGGACGTTGGCCGACGCGGCCATTGGCGCCGCCGCCCTTCTCCCACTGTCCCCGGTGAGCTTAGGACCCCTCTAGCGTGCGCACGAGCTCTGCCATCTTACCCTTGCCCTCCCTGACCGATTGAGTTTTCCAGGTTTGCTCCCGAGAGACCTAACACTGGAGCCCCCGCTCCACCATTCGACTTTGCCGGCGAAGTCTTCCTCCGGGGACCCCCTAGCCTCGGCCGACCCTTCCATAAGCTTCGTGGTGAGCTGCCAGTTCTCTTGCGCCCCTCCAATTGCCTTTCTCCCATCTACTATGCTCTCTCATCGATACCCCTTTTCGGCTGCCATCAGTGAAGCCTCGCCACCGCCTGGTTGACCTCCGATGTCCCCGACCACTTTGGGTCAAACTCACGGCACCTCCAAAGATCCGAACGCAACAAAACAAAACTGAATGGTAGCCGGGAACCCTTTTACCCCTTCTCATCGCGAAACGGTGCCGTGCGAGCCCGCCAACATTCAAACGCTGGTGAGGTTGACACTGTGGTCTCATCCATCATACGCACAAAAGGAAAATAGGAAAAATAGAGACAATAGACCTCTGGGCCCCATTTGTCATAGACTGGCCGGAAGGATAAAATGAAAATTAATAAGAAAATAGAAATTTCCCTCGGTCCCACAAGTCATACGCAGTGGCTAGAGTCGATCGAGTAAGAAAAATAAATCCCATATATCCGAATTTCAGGTTTTTTTAGAATTAATTTAAAACACTAAAATTTTGTAAAATCCCTAGGAAATTCATAGAAGCTCCAAATAAAGTAATTATTTTTGGTTAATTCATAATTTGGCTTGTAGAATTTTATGAGATAGATAAAATCATATTATAGTAGGTGAAAATGGTAAAACGACTAAAATTCCCTTTTTGATATAAATTCAAAAATATGGATTATAGGCAATTTAAAAATACAGTTTATGGAGCCCATTTATGTCTAGATAGTTTATTTCATGTCGGGACCATAACCTCCTTCACTCCCATATCACTATAGATAAAACTTGTAAAATCCCATGAATGCCACTTAGGGTAAAAATTCCAATCAAAAGTTTGGGTAAGATTTGAACTAAATTGTATGGGAAAAAATGCACTCAGATCCATTAACTCAATTGCACTGTACCAGGATATCATTTATGTCCATGTCATAATAACGTAGGATGTCCGAACAACAAACACGCCATTCTCCCATACACCAAAAATCTAATATCAGAGAAATTGCAAACAAAATTTACAATCACCCTTATACCACGATTCATAACCTAACCAATACCCTAATAAGGTTAATTTCACCCTTGTTACCATAAGGTCAATGAGAAAATACTAACCAAGACCTCCCCGCCTAGAGTTAAATATGACCATTTAAAGAACTTTGTAACACCTTATGGAGTAACTCAGTTCCTAAAGTCCATATTTCATCATGCCACCATTCTCTCCATCCCCTTGCATTATGCATCTCCACCTAATTGCTAGAGCAAACAATCCTAAAGATGTCATATATAGAGCCAATAAAACCCCTAACTGTATTTCCTTAGCCCCAACTATACGAGTCCCAATTGTAATAGCTTCCTACTTATTGTCTCCATCATTTTAGCATGCATTTCATGCATCATTTAGCCTCCGATGCATTTAGTAGTGATCGCTATCTTTCTTTGTTGTTTGTCGGTTTCTTCGTTGTTTCTACAAGCTACGGCCTAATACCGACGAAGGACCTTACTAGCTCAGTCCTTCGTATGCCTGCGATCACCTCCAATCAGGCAAGCTCTATAGCTCGCTAAGATTCCTAAGTTTAATTTAAGTATGGTTTGGAATAAGATCTTATGCTTCATTATATGTATAAGTTGTGGAAACTATGTGTTGATATGAAATACTAGTATGTCAGGAAATTAAGTGTGTTCATTGGTGTTGATCATGATGTTTGGTTGATGATACATGTTTTGTTCGATCACATGTGCTATGTTTGATCGTAAGAGTTATGTGATGACTTGAAAATCCTTGGTTGGATGAATAGTAAGATGGTAATTGGAAGTAAGTTGGTGATGATGTGTTAATTGGATTAGTGAACATACGCACCACAGTCGTCTTCGCAGGCGAGGTGTATATGTGCACCCCAGTCATCCATACGGGCGAGGTGACATATGCACCCCAGTCGTGCTGTTAGGCGAGGTGAAAGTATGCACCCAAGTCGGATCGACAGGCGAGGTGAACATGTGCACCCTAGTCATCCCTATGGGCGAGGTGACATGTGCACCCTAGTCATGCTGTCGAACGAGGTGAACCTGTGCACCCCAGTCTTGCTGACATACGAGGTGAAGTGTACACCCCAGTCGTATTGTCAGGTGAGGTGAATCTAAAGCACCCTAGTCGTACTGTCAGGCGAGGTGAACTTATGCACCCCAATCGTCCAGTCGGGCGAGGTGAACTTATGCACCCCAATCGTCCAGTCGGGCGAGGTGACATATGCACCCCAGTCGTCCTGTTCGACAAGGTGAATGTATACACCCCAGTCGCCGGAATAGGCGAGGTGAAATGATATGCGATTAAGTCTTGGTTGACTTAATCTGAAAGTTGCGCGGTTCGGCCGGGGTTGGCTTAATCTGAAAATTGGTATGTTGGTTGTTTCCATGTGACGAAATATGAAGGAATTAAGTTGAACTTGGTAGGATTATAGCTCTGAAAATGTGAAATGTTCATTGAGAATTAGAGAATTATATGCTTACTTGCTTTATGAATGCTAAAGGTAGTAGTAGTTGACGAATCGGATAATGCTTTCACTAATTTCTTGTTCTAAGTCACACTTAAGTTAAATTTGGATGAGCTATTACATCTTGCAAGTACGAAAGTACTTAGGGGAATTCTATTCCCAACTATTGCAGGTGATCCTAGTGTAGGAAAGACTCTACCACGTTGATCTGATGATTTCTCTGAGTAGCTGCTAAGTTTGCTTTATCGGTGAATTAGTTGGTTAGATGGGCATGTTTATGGGATGGTTGTGCTGCCATCTCGGGGTCTTTCATATTCCTCTCGCTGCTGTTTTTGTTATGTTTTTGGTGTTGTACCGACCCATGAGTCGGGAGTTTGTAATATCAGTAGTTGTCCAGGTATAGACTAGTCATATGTATTATGTAAATCTGCTCTTGTAGTGTTTGTGTTGTGATATGCAAGTTGTTCCTGAGGCTTCTCATATACCGTGGGTGTATGTTTGAAGTATATGAGGAGCCGGTAGCAGAGTTAGAGTAGTTCTCCTGTGACTCGTTAGGTATGGATGATTTGGTTGAGTGATCCGCTAGCCGTGTGCGTTGGCCGGCTAGGCAGGGTGAGGGTGATCTTACTTGGCCTTCGGGCGACCCACTAGCCTTCGAGCTAGGTTAGGGTGAGGGCATGATCACCGGGCTCCTCCAGAGCTCGCCATACTTATCAAATTCGAGAACTTTTTTCGGCAAGTGATCAACGGTCCGCCTCAAGATGACTCCCACTCCCGTGCGGCTCCACAGGCCGCACTGGGCGCCCCAGATCCGGCCGCCAGGGCCACGCCTCCTTCTCCTCTCCCCTTACTGTCGCCTGGGCGATGTCGGCGGCGGTGGGGCCGTTTCGCCGCACCATAAGATACAATGACCTAGGGCCAAAGCCATCCAAACCAAACCATAGCCAGGAGAAAAGAAAGAAGCAGAGGAAAGCTAGCTATAGCAATGGCAGTGAGTAAGGTGGCAGTGTTGATCATGGTGGTGTTTGTGACGGCGGCTTCGGCGTCGACCACGGCCATCGACAACCTGGACCTAGTGGCGAAGGTCGGTGTGAGAAGGCTTTGCAAGATGTCTGCATTCCTCCTGGTGGTCTTTGCTGCAGTCGGTGATGGCCCTCGCCGTTCGAGAGTTTTAATGACACCAACTGTTGTGAACCAGATACATATGTTTGTGGTATAGATTTCTCAGTTGGTACGGCTGTTGAATTTTGTGTGCGTCGGGATGGTACTACGAATACGTCTCCATGAGGGGTCAATCAGTTTTAATCTAGGGCCAGTACGTACTGGCTGGCTCGCTCTCCTTTACATCAAGAGGGAATGAATCAAACCTTATCATGTTTGTTTGTAATTTCAATTGTTGTACTCGATGCTGCCATGACCCTTGAATAAAATAATCCAGAAAGAAAGAAGGAAAGATTTGCTCTTGTTTTTCTTTCTGTGTTTTCCCTCTTGTGTATACTCTTGGTCGATTTCTTTTCAGCCCACTTTGGCAATAAATAGCACGCCCGTGTTCATGTCAAAACAAAAAATAGCACACCGTGTTGCTTCGCATAAAAGAAGGAAAAATTTAAGGAATACGTTTTATCCTGGATGTAATGTACACGCCAGATTACTTTCTCTGAGTCGTATGTTTCTAATTATTCTCTTCTAATTTTTGTAAGGCCATGAGCGTTGCCCAGTGTGTATCACAGGGCAATAAATGTTTCCATTTCAAAAATCTATTCCGGGATTCCATTTCTAGAAGAGAAAACAGGTTCAACGCATTATAACCATTTTAAATAAACCTTGCATGATACAGTTTTGCAGGTGATATTAGGCTAACAAACTAGAGAAGTGTAATTTCCACGCGCAAACAACATAACGACAAATTGTATTTCCTCCTACTTAATCATCTAGTTTCGTTGGCAAACAAACGTGTTTTAATTCCTTATACGGATACAATATCATGTACATACAACCCGGCAAATAGAAAACTAATTTTTGTGTACTGGTTTAATTAATACTATTACTTATATATATATATATTCCTCATACATATGTAATATCACGAAAAGTCGATGACCGCTCGCCCTCTTCCATTTGGTTTTTCTTTCTCGTCGTGATTATATATGCTAGACCATATTCATACTCTATGCTAGGCGTTTAAAGCGGATCAGATCACATGTAATTAAGTTAGCTCATGATTCCCCGCTAATTGAGATGACTAAATATCTGTTTATTTTCTTAACAATACACGCTGGCACCGGCTCCTCCTCCGGTGCGTTCACTTCATTTCTACCTGCTCTGCCGGTCCATGCATCCCGGCCGAGAACACGTTCGTTCTCGCCATTCTAGGTCATGGTACCCGGAAATGAAGGCCATGTGGCCAGGCTAATTTTCTAGACACACGTAAGTAGCTGTTGCACGCCATGTGCTAGCTAGTGCTAGAGGTTTGTATGGAGTTGACAAAAGTTTGGGGATAAATGAAGTCGATCTGGCCTCTCGAATGAGGGAGAGGCAAAGTCAAGTGCATGCCGTTGACCTCTCGCACTAGCTAGCACATAGCATGCAACAGCTACTTACGTGAGTCTAGAAAATTAGCCTGGCGACATGGCCTTCATTTCCGGGTACCATGACCTAGGATGGCGAGAACGAACCTGTTCTCGGTCGGGATGCATGGACCGGCAGAGCAAGCAGAGATGAAGTGGACGCACCGGAGGAGGAGCCGGCGCCAGCGCGTATTGTTAAGAAAATGAACAGATATTTAGTCATCTCAATTAGTGGGGAATCGTGAGCTACCATAATTACATGTGATTTGATCCGCTTTAAACGCCTAGCATAGAGTATGAATATGGTCTATCATATATAATCGCGAGGAGAAAAAAAAATCAAATGGAAGAGGGCGAGCGGTCATCGACTGTACGTGATATTACATATGTATGAGGAATATATATACATATATATATATATATATAAGTAATATTAATTAGACCAGTACACGAAAATTAGTTTTCTATTTGCCGGGTAGTATGTACATGATATTGTTTCCATATAAGGAATTAAAACACGTTTGTTTGCCAACGAAACTAGATGATTAAGTAGGAGGAAATACAATTTGTCGTTAAGTACGTTTGCGCGTGGAAATTACACTTCTCTAGTTTGTTAGCCTAATATCACCTGCAAAATTGTATCATGCAAGGTTTATTTAAAATGTTTATAATGCGTTGAACCTGTTTTCTTCTAGAAATGGAATCCCGAAAAGATTTTTGAAATGGAAACATTTATTGCCCTGTGATCCACACTGGGCAACGCTACGGGCCTGACACAAATTAGAAGAGAATAATTAGAAACATACGACTCAGATAAAGTAATACGCGTGTACATTACAACCAAGATAAAAGGCATTCCTTAAATTTTTCCTTCTTCTTCTGTACGAAGCAACACGGCGTGCTATTTTTATTTTAATTTTAGTTTTGACATGAACACGGGTGTGCTATTTATTGCCAAAGTGGGTTGAAAAGAAATCGACCAAGAGTATACACAAGAGGGAAAACAAAAAAAGAAAAACAAGAGCAAATCTTTCCTTCTTTCTTTTTGGAATTTTTTTTATTCAAGGGTCATGGCACCATCGATTACAACAATTGAAATTACAAACAAATATGACAAGGTTTGATTCATTCCCTCTTGGTGTAAAGGAGAGTGAGCCAACCAGTACGTACGGGCCCTAGATTACAACTGATTGACCCTTCATGGAGACGTATTCAGTAATGCGATCCCGACACACACAAAATTCAACAGCCGTACCAAGACCAACTGAGAAATCTATACCACAAACATACGTATCTGGTTCACAACAGTTGGTTTCATTAAAACTCTCGAACCGCCAGGGCCAGCACCGACTGCAGCAAAGACCACCAGGAGGAATGCAGACATCTTGCAAAAGCCTTCTTACACCGACCTTCGCCGCCAGGTCATGGTTGTCGATGGCCGTGGTCGACGCTGAAGCCGTCACAAACACCACCATGATCAACACTGCCACCTTACTCACTGCCATTGCAATTGCTAGCTTTCCTCTGCTTCTTTCTTTTCTCCTGGCTATGGTTTGGTTTGGATGGCTTTGGCCCTAGCTCATTGTATCTTATTTTTATAGCCCCTCCGCTCCAGAGTCAAACAAAACTGTGGCAATGGTGGAGTTGACAGGGAAGTTACGTAGCACTATCATGAGTACGGACGCTAATCCAAAAGATGAGGGGGGGGGATAGACTTTTCTCAATAATCAACCAGTGATCTAGGGGATTGTGGAGGGGGGGGGGGGGGGTCTGGCTATAAATATAAGATACGATGAGCTAGAGCCATAGCCATCCAAACCAAACCATAGCCCAGAGAAAAGAAAGAAGCAGAGGAAAGCTAGCAATAGCAATGGCAGTGATTAAGGTGGCAGTGTTGATCATGGTGGTGTTTGTGACGGCTTCAAGGCCGACCACGGCCATCGACAACCGCGACCTGGGGCGAAGGTCGGTGTGAGAAGGCTTTGCAAGATGTCTGCATTCCTCCTGGTGGTCTTTGCTGCAGTCGGTGCTGGCCCTGGCCGCTCGAGAGTTTTAATGACACCAACTGTTGTGAACCAGATACATATGTTTGTGGTATAGATGTCTTAGTTGGTACGGCTGTTGAATTTTGTGTGCGTCGGGATGGTACTATGAATACGTCTCCATGAGTGGTCAATCAGTTGTAATCTAGGGCCAGTACGTACTGGCTGGCTCGCTCTCCTTTACACCAAGAAGGAATGAATCAAACCTTGTCATGTTTGTTTGTAATTTCAATTGTTGTACTCGATGGTTCCATGATCCTTGAATAAAAAAAATTCCAAAAAAGAAAGAAGGAAAGATTTGCTCTTGTTTTCCTTTCTGTGTTTTCCCTCTTGTGTATACTCTTGGTCGATTTCTTTTCAGCTCACATTGGCAATAAATAGCATGCCCGTGTTCATGTCAAAAACTAAAAAAAAATAGCACGCCATGATGCTTCGTACAGAAGAAGAAGGAAAAGTTTAAGGAATGCCTTTTATCTTGGATGTAATGTACACGCGTATTACTTTATCTAAGTTGTATGTTTCTAATTATTCTCTTCTAATTTTTGTAAGGCCATAAGCGTTGCCCAGTGTGTATCATAGGGCAATAAATGTTTCCATTTAAAAAATCAATTGCGGGATTCCATTTCTAGAAGAGAAAACAGTTTCAACGCATTATAACCATTTTAAATAAACCTTGCATGATACAGTTTTGCAGGTGATATTAGGCTAACAAACTAGAGAAGTGTAATTTCCACGCGCAAACAACTTAACGACAAATTATATTTCCTCCTACTTAATCATCTAGTTTCGTTGGCAAACAAACATGTTTTAATTCCTTATATGGATACAATATCATGTACATACGACCCGGCAAATAGAAAACTAATTTTTGTGTACTGGTCTAATTAATATTACTTATATATATATATATATATATATAGGGAAAATCCATCCTACCACCCGGTGGTAGTTACCCCACATATCTCATATACTACCAAGTGGTACTATATATACTATTTTATTATTTTAAATATGTTCATATACTATATCTAAGATATTTAAAAGCAAGTTACGTGAAAAAATTGCATATGAGCCCATAGTTTTTGTTATATTTATGAAATACATTACATATTTGTACGTAAAAAGAGCATACTCAAAAATGGTACATACTACCTAAAAATTAGTATATATACTACCTAATCATTGTTATATACTACATACTACACATACATACTCTCGGTTTCGACAGATACTACATACAACATACAAAACGCAAGTGGTGGTAACTACCACTGCTTGTAGGAAACATTTGTCCTATATATATATATATATATATATATATATATATATATATATATATATATTCCTCATACATATGTAATATCACGCATAGCCCATTTACCGCCGCCTCTTCCATTTGGTTTTTCTTTTCGTCATGATTATATATGCTAGACCATATTCATACTCTATGCTAGGCGTTTAAAGCGGATCAGATCACATGTAATTAAGTTAGCTCACGATTCCCCACTAATTGAGATGACTAAATATCTGTTCATTTTCTTAACAATACGCGCTGGCGCCGGCTCCTCCTCCGGTGCGTTCACTTCATCTCTGCCTGCTTTGCCGGTCCATGCATCCCGGCCGAGAACACGTTCGTTCTCGCCATTCTAGATCATGATACCCGGAAATGAAGGCCATGTGGCCAGGTTAATTTTCTAGACTCACGTAAGTAGCTGTTGCATGCCATGTGCTAGCTAGTGCTAGAGGTTTGAATGGAGTTGACTAAAGTTGGTGATAAATGAAGTCGATCTGGCCTCTCGAATGAGGGAGAGGCAAAGGCAAGTGCATGCCGTTGACCTCTCGCACTAGCTAGCACATAGCGTGCAACAGCTACTTACGTGAGTCTAGAAAATTAGCCTGGCGACATGGCCTTCATTTCCGGGTACCATGACCTAGGATGGCGAGAACGAACCTGTTCTCGGCCGGGATGCATGGACCGGCAGAGCAGGCAGAGATGAAGTGGACGCACCGGAGGAGCAGCCGGCGCCAGCGCGTATTGTTAAGAAAATGAATAAATATTTAGTCATCTTAATTAGTGGGGAATCGTGAGCTACCACAATTACATGTGATTTGATCCACTTTAAACGCCTAGCATAGAGTATGAATATGGTCTAGCATATACAATCGTGAGGAGAAAGAAAAACCAAATGGAAGAAGGCGAGCGGTCGTCGACTGTACGTGATATTACATATGTATGAGGAATATATATATATAAGTAATATTAATTAGACCAGTACACGAAAATTAGTTTTCTATTTGCCGGGTCGTATGTACATGATATTGTTTCCGTATAAGGAATTAAAACACGTTTGTTTGCCAACGAAACTAGATGATTAAGTAGGAGGAAATACAATTTGTCGTTAAGTTGTTTGCGCGTGGAAATTACACTTCTCTAGTTTGTTAGCCTAATATCACCTGCAAAACTGTATCATGTAAGGTTTATTTCAAATGGTTATAATGCGTTGAACCTGTTTTCTCTTCTAGAAATGGAATCCCAGAATTGATTTTTGAAACGGAAACATTTATTGCCCTGTGATACACACTAGGCAACGCTCATGGCCTTACAAAAATTAGAGGAGAATAACTAGAAACATACAACTCAG
This sequence comes from Aegilops bicornis, assembly GCA_021605145.1. Taxonomy (NCBI): domain Eukaryota; kingdom Viridiplantae; phylum Streptophyta; class Magnoliopsida; order Poales; family Poaceae; genus Aegilops; species Aegilops bicornis. The sequence continues at coordinate 679,865,193 of CM038669.1, read as the reverse complement.
ATAAAGTAATACGCGTGTACATTACATCCAAGATAAAAGGCATTCCTTAAAAATTTTCTTCTTCTTCTATACGAAGCAATACGGCGTGCTATTCTTTTTATAGTTTTGACATGAACACGGGCGTGCTATTCATCCTCGACCAAAACTCAGGCCCATTGGCCATGCGTATTTCCCGTACCACGAATCAAACACTTGGGTGCTAATTCATGTTTGAGCTCAGTTCAGTCTCCTCGTGAGATTCTTCTATTGCCTTCTTCTTCCTGACACCTATCAGGGGAGTGCCCAACCCACTAGACATGCCTAGGCCGCCCGAAACGCGTGGCAACACCACGGTCACGCGGTGACCACGCGACGGGCATGCGAGTCTACGCACTTTGGAGTTGGGGCCCTGGGCCACCATCCAAACCTCAACGTATCGCCACCAAACCATGTATTTCTGATTAAATAGATACTTATGTACCTAAAAATTATTTTTGGAAAAAATAAAGAGCAAACTATGAGGCAGTTGTAGTTCAAATTTGACCCGCTGCCTACTGAATCGACGGAAATTTGTCATTTTCACCAAAGGTGTATAGGTACTTTTGACAACCAACCATTTTGTCAATTGTACATTAAATATGGCCTAATATATTATAAAAATGACCTGGTCCCATTTTGCAACAAATATATGGTAGGTCCTTCACAAAAAAAAACTCATTTTGGGGACTCGAAAAATGGAAAATTGAAAGCCATGAATCTTCAAAGATGATAGCTCATTTCTGAAAACACTTTTTTTAAAAGAATTGCCGTATTACAAGTTTACAAGTTTATTATTTTTCCTGGTAACTTGGTCACATATAATGACACAATGCGAAGGTTATCCAATTTTTTGTTTTTTTGAATTTTTTATGCCCGTATCAAAATGCGGTCAAAACGGCGGGAATGACCGTTCCTAGCTAGTGGTTGAATCTTGGATTTTTTTGGTGTTTCTTTGATTAAATAGATACTTTTGTACCTAGAAATGATTTTTTGAAAAAATAAATATCAAACTATGAGGCAGCCACAGTTCAAATTTGACCCGCTTCCACCAAACGGCAGAAATTTGTCTTTTTCACGAGAGATTGATCAAAAATTTTGACACCCAAGCATTTTGTCAATTGTGCATTAAATATGGCCTAGTATTTTAGAAAATTGATTTGGTTCAATTTTGCAACAAATATATGGTAGGTCCTTCACAAAAAAACTCATTTTGGGCACTCGAAAAATGGAAAATTGATTTTTCGTACAAAGAAAATGAAAACTCCCTTAGACAACATTGTTTGCCATTCTAATATGCACCTTTGTGCACAATATGAGATCATCTGAACAAACTATGCCATGAATGTGGCCATAAGATTGATCATTTGGCTTGAAAGCCATGAATCTTCAGAGATGATAGCTCATTTCTGAGAACAATTTTTTAAAAGAATTACCGTATTACAAGTTTATTATTTTTCCTTCTAACTTGGTCACATATAATGACACATTGTGAAAGTTTTCCAATTTTTTTGATTTTTTTTTAAATTTATGCCTGTTTCAAAATGCGGTCGAAACGGCGGGAATGACCGTTCCTAGCTAGTGGTTGAATCTTGGAATTTTTTTGGTGTTTCTCTGATTAAATAGATACTTTTGTACCTAGAAATGATTTTTGGAAAAAATAAATAGCAAACTATGAGGCAGCCGCAGTTCATATTTGACTCGCTTCAAATTAAACGGCGGAAATTTGTCTTTTTCACTAGAGGTGGATCAAAACTGTTTACACCCAACCATTTGGTTAATTGTGCATTAAATATGGCCTAGTATTTGATAAAATGATTTGTTACAATTTTGCAATAAATATATGGTAGGTCCTTCACAAAAAACTTCGCTTTGGGCACTTTCGGAAAATGGAAAATGAATTTTCATTCAAAAAAAAATGAAAACTTCCTTAGGCAACATTGTTTTCCATTCCGAGTGCACCCTTGTGCACAATACAAGATAATTTGAATAAACTATGCCATTCGAAGATGCACCCTTGTGCAAAAAATACAAGAGAAACAAATAGATAAAACACAATTACATAAGTTTTGTTCTCATTGGTTGAAACGTTTGTGCCATGGATCGATGACATGACATCCATCCATCCATCACATTTATCTAAAAAACCCACCCGCAGCCCAACCACCCAAACCCTAACTCAGATCCCTCCCACTCTATCGCCACGCCCTTCTCCCCTAGATCCAATCGCTCTCCTCCCCGTCCCACTCCATTGCCGCCTCCCCTTCTCCCCAGATCCAATCGCCTCATCCCCTCGTCCACCGCCCCTTCCTCCCTTCACCACACCTTGCCGCCGGCTCACTCCCCCCTCTTCTCCGCCCCACCCCACTCCCTCCACCTACCAAGGCCCACAGAGCCAGAACCCTCGCCTCTGCGTGCCCTCGTCGGCTCTGCCGCTGAATCTCCGCCATGTCCTCGTCGGCCCATGGGTTCCCATCGAGGCGGAGCTGCCCAACAGGGAGGAGATCGAGGATGCCGCACGTTTTCCTTCTCCTCTTTCTCGTTGCGCTGTCGCGCGTTTTCCTTCTCCTCTTTCTCGTTGCGCTGTCGCGTTCAAGTAGAATGACCTGACGCTGACGCCAACGCCGATGCCAAGTGGTTATGCTTGCAGGCCCGGGAGCGACGCCGACGGAGACGAGGATGACGACGCCGTGATGGAGGTCGATGGCGCCGAGGTCGAGGAGGCCGCCCAGGACAAGGCCGCTGCAAAGGCGCTCGGGACCAAGATCAGCTCGGCCTCGGGTGCCGTCGGGGCGCTCGTGCTCCCGTGGCTGACCCCTCCCGGGGACCTCGACAAGGGTATGATTCCCTCCTCTTCTCCTCTTCTTCTAGCTTTCTTCTTCGCCGCATCTGATGCGTACATGCTTTGCGTTTGCAGTTTGGGGGCCAGGGAGAAGCTGCTCAATCTGACGAGTTCGGGTGCCCGCCAAGGTCAACACCATCTCTTGATGCCAAGAGGCGACGAAATTTTATAGTTACAGATTTATACAGTTGTTGACAATACTAGTATGCAATAAGCGGGCTTAGCTTTGATTTTCTTTTTGTACGAATTGTTGAATATTTTCAGCTAAGACCTTCAGTTGGCTAGCTATGCCACCTGGGTGGGCATGTGGTACTTCCGTTTCATTCAACCAGAAGTTTAAACCTGTGAACCTTTTGAAACAAAAGAAGCCACTTATCAATGTTGGAAATAAACCTTGCGGCTCCAGAAACTTTCATTCTGTAGGTTCAGTTTCAGGTGTCGTTTTCATCAGTTTCGTCAGTTGGCGGATTAGTTAGTTAGAACTTATAAGGTTTAGCTAGCAGGCTTAACACCCTGTAGTGGATGAGGCCGGATACCGCATAGTCGCGCCACAAGCCCCATTTTCTTTTCTGTAATCTGAATAAATAGAAGAGAAGAAAGAGGAGAAAAGCCATGGAAGTTTGAGCAGCCCAAAACTTCTTCTACCTCCCGCACTTTTGCTATGAAACCGAAATGCATCCTGAGCCCGCTCAATAAGATAGCATGCCAAATGATATGCCGAAGACTTAGTCATTAGTCAACGGTAGAAGTAAAAGAAACTGAAGCCACTGAAACTGAATTTCCTCAAAAAATAAATAAAAGCCACTGAAACTTAAGCACTTCCCCTGGAAAGCAATGTTTGCATTCTTGAGGAGCATCTCATCATACTGCTCGGTTAAAAAATAGCTATAGATCGGTTAAAAATGCCCAAATATTGACTGCTTGAATTTTCAGAAGTTCTGTTCTTGTTTTCTTCAGCGCATCATACTGATCATTAATTTTCTGATGGCTGGATTTTGAACCTTTAAGCTACTGTTTTGACATTAAGCGGATTACATAAATCAGTTTGGTACTATTTCGGTGTTGCCTTTGCTTTAAACTAGTCTCACTTTCTCATGGTCACTTGTATTTGCTGATTGTAAGGGTTTTCTTCAGGGAAAGAAAAATATCAGCAGATTCCCTATTTTCTTGCTGACGTACCATGGTAACTATAGGTTATTAGTATTGTTGATCCTGGCCATGAACTTCATTTGGGTAAAATCCCCCTTTTCGCATCTTAATTGGGCCAGTACCTGCATATGTACATACTAGAGCTGAATATTTTGTCTATTTTTCTGGGTTTCACTGATTGTTCAGAGCTGGAGGGTTTCAATTCCTGATGTAAATCTACTGCTCAAGAGTTTCCACTGCCAAGTTCCTGATGTAAATTCTTGCTGGTATCATTTCTTGTTCAAACTCAAAAACTAGAGGCCTCAACCAGGGGATTGTTGATAGCTAGTCTCTTCATTGCTATACATGTTTCTCCTCCTCTACTGTTTAGTAGGTAGGCAGAATACCATGAGAACTGGTTAGCCAAAGGCTCTCTGAAAACTGGTTGATACACAAAAACTGAATTTGTTTTATTGTTCAATATTTACACATGAGCGAAAAAACCCTGATTCTTACCACTATAAATAATTGTCTTCAAAAAGGATGTACTGTATTTCCTTTTTGATCTGCAATCTGCATCGCCTAGTAATTAATAGTACAACTCATTTTGGAGGCATTGTGTGTGGTTGCTTTGCAGGCACTAACTGTACATGCCTGTGATTGAGCACCAACCAGCTTAATTACCTGGGTCCCTCTGCTTGTGTCTCTATGGGCGCGTTTTAAGATAACTGATTTTTGTTATTTTATGCCATGGTACGATTATGATTGGAAGGGTAGCCACTTAACATGTTAGAATGTACTGATTGTTTGTGCTGGTTCCTGGTCTGTATCAGGGGTATAAGTTTATTACTTTCTATCTAGGTTTCTTAGCAATGGATGATTGCAGTGATGATCTTCTAAATTTGAAAGATAAATGGCATGTTCCTAGTTCTCACCTATGAGTAGGTGTGATATTGTGTTAAGATTCATTTGTTTTGTTAAAGTTTTCATCACACGAGATGTTGTTCCTTAGATGGAAATGAGTTATCAAGGAAATGGTTTTAGGTAAACCAGCACCTCTCATCAGTCTTTCTTACTCAGTGTTATCATCTGCTTGGTTTTAGGTGATGGACTCATTTCCCGTGGTGGTTCTGCTTGGGTTTTCCTGATGTTGTTTTGCGTTGGGTTCTGATCCGCTTTGCTGCTATTGTTTATGTGGTGATGCAGACTTGTGAAGAAGAGCAAGGCCAAGAAAGACTCCAACAATCCCAAGCGCCCCCCCTGAGCGCCGTCTTAGTCCTCATGTGAGCCTCGGATTTGATTTGTTGTTGTGGTTCGATTCACGTTGTTTCTGTGGCGCGGTGACGCGTCCTGACTGGGGCCCATTTTGGTTCTGTTTTCGCAGGGACAACTTCACGAACGTCTCCACCATCAAGCAGGTCTCCATGGTAAGCATCTTGGTTCCCTTTGCTCCCGCCCCTATCTCCTTGTTCTTATTCGAACTGGTGCTGTGATAGTTTTCCTTGCAAATCCTGTGTCCTGATTTGTGTTCAAATCACAGGTTTGCAAGGTCGGTGGTGAGAAGTGGAAGTATCTTGAGTGATGTTGTAAGTTACCCGCTCCCCCATCCCCTCTCTGTTACCGCTCTATTCGGTGTTGGTCTCTTCCGCCTGATCTCAGTGTTTGCTCGGTGATGCGATGGAATTTTGGCGAACTGTGTGTTGGTTTCTCCCATGTTTCTGTGTAGCTGCACCGCGTCATTTGGGTATTGTTCGACCCAGTTGGTCAATGATATTTAGAATTTAGTCGCTATGCAATTGTTGATCTACTTCCTATTCTGGTTGTTCAAATTTATGGTGTCTTGTGTTCAAAAGTCTGTAGCCTTGTAGCCTTGTTAGAATCTGTATAGTCTGTGCTCATTGATTCAAACTGCTGCTCGAATGTTAGTTTCCAAATCCACCATGCCATTTCGCACGATTTGTTCAACTATTCTTCTGTAATATTTATCATGTAATCTATCGCCTTGCACCACACTAACATTTCCTCCATGATTCCCTGACTGCTCAACATGTTGATCTGTTCTGAACATCTGAATTTTTTGTGTGTAGGGGGACGCGGCACGCCAAACAGCAGCAAGGGGAGGGGGTCTCTGAAATGTTGCCGCCGCTGATGGATGGTTGCTGTTAGTTTAGCTCCTTGGTAGTACCTCCTTGTCTTTCTGGCGGCTGCTGCTGCTGGTAGAAATGGTAGCTACAGTCCTATGTACTTCCTGTGCTCGGATTGCCCTTTGTTGAATGTAATGCACTGTTGTACCCGTGGCTGTTTAAGGAATCCTTTTGTGTTGAAAGAAATAAAATTGTCACCCGTGGCTGTTTAAGATAAATGCTTGTTTGAATTCCCTCTGTTTCACTGTCGCTGGAACAACTTTGTTATGGAGGCCCAAAATTGAAATGGACTATAAAAAGTTTGAGGCCCAAAAAAGAAATGAACTGTAGAAGGCCGTGTCCTAGAAAATAAAAAGGCTGAATTCTTGGTCTCGGGCCATGTAGCTGACATAAATTGCTAAAAATAAATAAATTAATGGGCTTGGCCCATATAGACACTGAACTGGACTGGGCTGAATCTTATCAACGTCCTTCTCAATTGGTCGCAATTTTGCCCCATCAGATTGCCACGTCGGATCTGACGTGGCCTGCGTAGACAGTCAGCGACCAAAATAGAAGGTCATAGAATCTATGACCTTTTGTTTTGGTCGTGGCCTTCCACTATGAGAAGGTCGTTAATTTCAGTTTATGACCGCCAGCTTTTGACCATTTGTTTTTGGTCAAAAAAAGCCGCAAATGAAAAACAATGACCTTTCAGTGACTAATAGTGATGGTCGCAAGACATATTTCTTATAGTGAAAACGTACTTTTTGACGGTCCAAATTTTACATCTCTGATTTTGGACCGCCAAATTTTGGACCATCTATTGCAGATGCTCTAACATCAGCAGGAGAGGAGCATGCCTTGAGATAAAAAAACCAGCATATTTTTTTGAGCAAAAAAAGAAGACTTTTTTTATTCATTCTGCTACGTCATCGTTGTGTGATCCACCAGGCGCCCATGCATTTTCTCCCAAAACCGCTGCCGCCGCCGCCCATCTCCTCTGCTCCTGTCGGCTCCGGCGACGGGCCGTCAACCCAACCCCTACCCCTCCCTCCTCCTCGGCGTGCTCTTCCATCCCCGCCGCACGGTCCGCCAGCCATGGGGACGGAGGCAGGCACCCCTAGTCCTAGCTCGAGGAAGAGGAAAGCGCCGGTGCCCGCGGCTCAGAAGCGAAGACCCGGAACGCCTTCCCGGAATGGATGGGGACGGGAGGTGCCGGCGCCACGGGCGACCGCAACACCGACCTCCCCGGGCGCCGTCCTCGTGGACATCGTTGTCGTGCCCACTACAACCCTGTGCCCTCTCCTCGTCAAGCACGGCCTCGGGCGTGGCCCGGCCCATGAGGCGAAGGAAGCCCAACCCGCGGAACCAAGGCCCAGAGTGGGTGTGACCTAACGGAGGCGCCAACCACTTAAGGGCACGCACGCAGAAGCTCAAGCCATCCAGTGGATCACGGCACCCGGCGGCGGCGGCGGCTCCCTGTTCCTCTCCCGATCCCCTTTTCCATTCGTGTACCTCTCCTTGTAATCGCTACCAGATACTCGAATTCGTGAGCAAGTGTAATAGATCGTGCGATATACTACCTGGGTGCTAACATATGGTATTCAGAGCCTTGGATTTGAGGCCGGCGCACCTCATCGAGACGCGGCGGCAAAAATCGATCAGAGATCGAATCAGCGCCATGGATCCCGCCTTCAAGGACTATTTCGACAAGTTGACCTCCTCGTTGGACGAAATCCACGCGGATATCCGTTCGACGGCGGCCAAATTGGAGGATCTGGTCGCCTGGCGCCCGGAGCTGGAACGACGCGTCGATCGGCTCTGCACCGCGGTCGCCGTACTCCAACAGGCGCGACCCGTGGCAGAGGAGGAGCAGGCGCCCGCGCCCAAGACTGCTCCAACGCTCGCTCCCCTACGTGACCCACCGGACGACAACAACGCTCCGGGGGGCAGCGGCAACAGGCCAATCGCCACGGCATCGACATCCTACCGCGGGGTTTGGCACCGGCGTTCGCGTCGGTGCCCACCCCGGCCAACGGTCAGTCCACTTCCCTGTCTCCCGCGCCTCTACCATCTCCTTATGCGCATGCGAGTCAACTGCTCGCGGGGATCGGCCAGACGCATCCATCGATTGCGTTTCCCCAGTTCTCTGCCGAGAACCCGCGCTTATGGAAGACGTTGTGCGAGCAACATTTTCATATGTTTGCGATTCAGGAGAGTTTCTAGGTTCCCATGGCCACGCTCAATTTTTCGGGCACGGCCTCGGTGTGGCTGCAGTCGATTCAGAAGAAACTCTCTGAATACGACTGGGAATACTTCTCCTCCCTGTTGTGCACCCGTTTTGGCGAGATCGCCATCAACTGCTCATCCGTCAGTTTTACACACTTGCTCAAACAACAACTATGGCAGATTACATTGAGCGATTTGAGCAAATCATCAGTCACTTGTCTGCTTATTCTGATTCCATCCATCCTTATTATTATCTCACCTGCTTTGTGGAGGGGCTTCGAGCGGACATCCGGGCGATTGTGCTGGTGCAGCGGCCGCCTGACCTGGACACGGCATGCGTGCTAGCACTGCTGCAAGAGGATGTGGCGGACGGCGGTACCTGGGAGCGGCCTCGCCAACCCACCACGGCTCGAGTGGCGGACCTGGCGACGCGAGCGCATGCGGGCATACCCATGCCGCTCCCGCCTCCACCACCACAGGGGCGGCTTCCTACGACACCGACTGCGCCCGAGCGCCGGACCGGCGACACTAACCGCAGCGACAACTCCAAGATCAAGGCGCTGCGCGAGTATCGGCGAGCTCGTGGGCTTTGCTTCAAGTGCGGCGAGCGCTGGGGGCAGGACCACACTTGCCCCACGAAAGGCAGTAGCCAGGTCGTCAAGAGCTGCTGGAGCTCTTCGGCATGGAAGGGAACGAGGAGCTCCCAAACGCTCCAACCAAGACGGTGATGGCAATTTCACGACAAGCTCTCACGGGTGGCACTCCTCCAAAAGCCGTTAAGCTTCAAGCGTGGCTCCAAGGCCGCTTATTCTCCTCTTGGTGGATTCCGCAGTTCAACCTCCTTCATCGACGCGCAATTGGCAGCCTCATTGCCGTGGTTGCACCTCTCACCCGTCCTTGTCGAGTCAAGGTGGCTGATGGGGGGGAGCTTTGTTGTGTGTCTCACATACCCAAGTGCCGCTGGTCTGTTCAGGAACAGGAGTTCAGCACGGACATGAAAATCCTTCTGTTGGGAGTTTATGATGCCATTTTGGGCATGGACTGGCTCGAAGAGCACAGCCCCATGAATGTGGATTGGCGCGGTAAGCAGCTCTGGATCACCACTCCGACAGGGACAGTGCACCTTCAGGGCCAGATTGAGGGGGTTGCGAGTTGCACGGAGAATACCGCAATCGCAAGCATGCAGCGTCAGGGGGAAGTGGCTCAAGTCGTGCAGCTGTACCAGGTCTGCGAGTCGGATGAGATCTTCACCCCGACCCCAGGCAACATCCCGGCAGTGATTGATCAGTTCAAGGACATCTTTGAGGAACCCAAAGGTTTACCGCCAAGGCGCATGTGTGATCACCGCATCCCGCTCATGCCTGGAGCGCAACCGGTGAATCTGAGGCCCTACCGTTACAAACCCGAGCACAAGTCAAAGATTGAGAAACAAGTTAAGGAGCTGTTGGATCAAGGCGTCATTCAGAAAAGTCATAGTCCCTTCTCGTCCCCGGTGATTCCGGTCAAGAAGAAGGATGGAACATGGCGACTTTGCATCGATTACCGCCACTTGAACGCCATGATGACAGCAGGGCAAGTATCCAAAGCACCGTGATCGAGGAGCTATTGGATGAGCTGCATGGTGCTCGATGGTTCTCAAAACTGGATTTACGTGCAGGCTACCACCAGATTCGCCTGGCAGAGGGGGAGGAGTACAAGACGGCCTTTCAAACCCATACAGGTCATTTCGAGTTCTTGGTGGTCTCGTTCGGGTTGGTCAGGCTCCGCACCTTCAATGGGGGTATGACAGAAACCTTACATCCACTTATCGAGAGTGTGTCTTTGGCATTTTCGACGACATCCTTGTCTTCAGCAAGACTCTGCAAGACCATGTTCAGCATCTGCAGCAAGTGTTCAGTCTGCTCTGGCGAGACCAATGGAAGGTGAAGATGAATAAATGTGCCTTTGGTCAGCAGCGCATATCGTATCCGGGGCACGTCATCAGCGCAGAGGGGGTTGCCACAGACCCTACCAAGATTCAAGCTATTCGCGACTGGCCAACGCCAACAAACATCAAGGAAGTCTGTCAGTTCTTGGGTCTGGCTGGTTACTACCGGCGATTCAGGCGATAGCTTAGTGCTGGCTCGACCCTTGTTCAACCTATTGAAAAAGGGCTCTCCGTTCGTCTGGACTCACAACACCAAGCAAAGCTTTCAGGTGCTCAAGCAGGGTCTAACCTCGGCTCCGGTGCTAGCACTACCTAACTTCCAGAAACCATTCACTATCGAGACGGATGCGTGTGACGTGGGCATCGGGGCAATCTTACAGCAAGAGGGACATCCAATCGCTTTCATGAGCAAATCGCTTTGTCAGAAATACCACAGGCTGTCCACATATGAGAAGGAGTACCTCGCAATAATCGCGGCAGTCGATCAATGGCGCCCTTACTTGCAGTCGGCAGAATTTGTGATCAAAACTGATCAACGCAGCTTGGTGCACTTGCAAGAACAGCGGCTGGTCACCCCATGGCAGCAGCGAGCCTTTACTAAACTCCTCGGGTTGCAGTACTGCATCGTCTACAACAAAGGATCGGAGAACGGGGCCGTTGATGCTCTTTCTCGGCTGCCCAAAGCAGAAACACTGTTTGGGATCTCCACTTGTCAGCCAACATGGATTGAAGACGTGCTCGCAAGCTACAACTGCAACCCGCACACTCAGAAGCTTTTGGAACAGCTGGCAATCAGACCTGACCCCAAGAAGCGCTTCACCCTGGCGCAGGGTATCATCCGTTTCAGAGATCGTGATATGGCTGGGAGGCAGCACCGAGCTACAGCAGAAAATTATGACAGCCTTCCATGACAGCCCGTCGGAGGACACTCCGGGTTTCCAGTGACTTATAAGCGCATCCGCGGGTTATTTGCTTGGCCCAAGATGAATACGCACATTGAGCAATATGTCAAGTGTTGCCAGATATGCCAACAAGCCAAAACTGAGAGAGTGGCATCACCAGGGCTGCTGCAACCTTTTCCCGTACCACAAGCTTCGTGGGATATGATAACAATGGACTTCATCGATGGATTACCTCAATCAGGTCAGCATAATTGCATATGGGTTTTAGTCGACCGGATGACTAAGTTCGCTCATTTTCTGCCTCTTGCCCACCCATACACCGCTTCTCGAGTGGCTCAACTGTTCATGCAGCGCATCTACCCGATCCATGGGTTTCCTCAGGCCATTGTCTCTGACCGGGATCCGGTTTTCACGAGTCACTTCTGCCAAGAACTTTTTCGCTACGCCGGCACTGAACTGCGCTTGAGCACCGCCAACCATCCTCAAACGGACGGGCAGTCAGAACGAGTGAACCAATGCCTCGAAACCTTTCTCCGTTGCTTCACTCACGCCTACCCCAAGCGATGGAGTCATTGGCTTCCCCTTGCTCAATTCTGGTACAATTCTTCCCCCCATTCTTCCATTGGCATGACTCCATTCAAGGCCATGTTTGGGCATGAACGCCGACATTGGGGGATCACTACAACTACGGCATGCTCGGTGTCGTCACTTCAATCCTGGTTGGACGAGCGCGCTGTCATCCAGGACCTGCTGCTCAAACACCAGGATCTTATAAGATCTCATGACATCTGTCTGAAGACAATTGTCTGGCGATATTATCGGGCCATCAAGTCACATGTTGACTTCGCCACATTCTTTGTACTAAACGCTGGAGTACTGGAATTAATGACTTTTGAGTTAATCAGGGAGATTACAACGAGGCGTTTTTTTGCACAACAACGTAAGTTGCTTCAGGTGGATAACAGGGCCTCAAGAGGTGCTTGGCTTCGTTTTACATCAGCTTGGTCTTGTAGCTACACTAAGGAATCTAGTGTGCATGAGCTGGGTGACGTTGATCCCTTTGGAAGGACATACCCTTTGGAAGAAGGTACCAATTTTGTGCTTTGCTAACTGTTAGTAATTCTCACATTGGTAGTTTGTTTAAGTTCATATTATCATGGAATCTTATGACAGTTAAGTTAGTTCTGTTGAAACCAACTTGTGTTGATATGCACTTCTTTGATGAGAAAGCACAAATCTGTATGGCATCTGAACATCAAATGTGTTTGTATGTTCATTAGGATGCGTTTGGATGGGTGGATGAAGCTGGATGGGAGATGGCGATCCAGTTTTTTGAGGCGTTTGGTTGGAGGGCAGGTGAGAGATGGGGTGGCCAAGTAGGAATATTTCCTCAAGATTCTGGATAAGGGGAGCTGGGAAAATTAGTCGGATGGGGCAGCCCGCGACGCCAATCGTCTGCCCGCTTCTTCTTCCTCGCTCTCGTTCTCGTCCTCGTCCGCCCGCCTCTTCCTCCTCCCTCCTCGTTCGCCCGCCGCCTGCCCCTCCGTCCCACCGCCTCATCCAGATCCAACACGGCGCCCCTCCCTCTCATGCTCCTCCTCCAGATCCGCCGATCGTCGCCGCCGTCCCTCCCATGCTCCTCCTCCTCAAGATCCCGCCCGTCCCCGCCCGTCCTCCTCCTCCCGATCCCGCCACGCCCTGGCCCTGTTGTCATCGTCCTCCTCCTCCAGATCTCACCCACCGCCCTTCCTCCCGTCCTCGTCCTCCGCCCCGCCCGCCGCCTTTCCTTCTGTCCTCCTCCTTCAGCTCCTCCGCCCATCGCCCGCACCTCCCTCCCATCCTCCTCCTCCGCCGCTGCCCGCCGTGTAACGACCCCAATCTGTAAACCCGTTATATATATATATATATATATATATATATATATATGTGTGTGTGTGTGTGTGTGTGTGTGTGTGTGTGTGTGTGTGTGTGTGTGTGTGTGCTAAGTATTGAATCGATAGGATGCACATCATGGCATCATTGCATTATCACAAAGAGATAAAACTAAGCCAGAAATAGCTAAGAAATAAAATCTTTAAAATTTGATCTAGAAGCAAACCAATTACAAACCATGTAACAAAACTTCTTCAAAGTCAAGTGTAATAATTTTAACATGCTCTATATACTCTCCAGCAGGCCTAATTAAAAATGTCAAGAGGATTGGGACTACAAATGGATGATAATTTCCATAAAACCGAAATTAGGCATTAAGCTAGGAGGACTGCTATATTGTAGTAGGAAGGATTCCTTGAGATAAAATTCATGAAGGTTCATATCCGAGCGCTGGTATTGCTCTTCTTATGAGATATGGAATTTTCCATGAATTTAGGATCTACCTTCCCCTACCCTCAGTCCAAACCGAAAATTGAGTTATAATGGTAATTGAGTTAATTAGCAGTCAACTAAGCTTTGTAAATTCATGAGAAAATTCAGGGGGATGGGAAATTCCCTAGGTGACCCCTGCAAAAATTTCCAGAATTTTACGAAGTGAATTGAATCACCTACAAATTAGAAATACAAATTGGTATCAGAAAAATAAAGGAAAAAGGATTAACCCTAAGACCCCTAACCCCTCCTCTGGGCCGGCCAATTTCTTCTTCCTTCGGACCATCTTTCTTTTTCTCCCAGCCTGCTCTCTTTTGCACAGCGTCCAGCCCACCTCTCCTTCCCCGTTGGGCCAGCCCATCCTCTCTCTCCTTTCCTTCTCTCTCCCTATCCACTGGCCTCTAGCCCAACCACGCCTCGCCCCAGGCCTCGGCCTGCCAAGCCCATACCATCCCCCACCGCATCCGCGCACTTCCCTATTCCCGCCTTTCCCTTCTGTTGGCGCCTCGCTCTTTCCCGCTTCCCCTGCGAGCCCGCACCATTCCTTCTCCCGCTTCTCCTCCTCTCACCGGCCAGGCCCCTCATCTCCGATGTCGTGCATGCCCGCCACCACGCGGCCTCGCCTGCCGAAGGGTGCCGTCGCCGTGTCGTCTCCCGAGTCTCCCCACACGCGACCTGTCCTCTCCATTCACCATACAAAGCCGGGCAGCGCCACCTCACTCCCCCTCCCCTCCCCTATGTTGAATGCCACCGCCTTCCTTTTATCCTCTTCCCGACCGGCGCCTTGTCCCCTTTTTGATTTCTTCTCAATCCGTCACCTCCATCCCCAATCAACCGCGTCATCATTTTCACCTTGCTCCCGCATAGATCCCTTGTGTACATTGGAGAAACCCCGTCGCTTTGGTGGTCGGGAACACCTGCGGTAGAGGACGTTGGCCGACGCGGCCATTGGCGCCGCCGCCCTTCTCCCACTGTCCCCGGTGAGCTTAGGACCCCTCTAGCGTGCGCACGAGCTCTGCCATCTTACCCTTGCCCTCCCTGACCGATTGAGTTTTCCAGGTTTGCTCCCGAGAGACCTAACACTGGAGCCCCCGCTCCACCATTCGACTTTGCCGGCGAAGTCTTCCTCCGGGGACCCCCTAGCCTCGGCCGACCCTTCCATAAGCTTTGTGGTGAGCTGCCAGTTCTCTTGCGCCCCTCCAATTGCCTTTCTCCCATCTACTATGCTCTCTCATCGATACCCCGCACTCGGCTGCCATCAGCGAGCTCCTCGCCACCGCCCTGGTTGACCTCCGATGTCCCCGACCACCGGGTCAAACTAACGGCACCTCCAGCATCCGAAGCAACAAAAACAAAACTGAATGGTAGCCGGGAACCCTTTTACCCCTTCTCATCGCGAAACGGTGCCGTGCGAGCCCGCCAACATTCAAACGCCGGTGAGGTTGACACTGTGGTCTCATCCATCATACGCACAAAAGGAAAATAGGAAAAATAGAGACAATAGACCTCTGGGCCCCATTTGTCATAGACTGGCCGGAAGGATAAAATGAAAATTAATAAGAAAATAGAAATTTCCCTCGGTCCCAGAAGTCATACGCAGTGGCTAGAGTCGACTGAGTAAGAAAAATAAATCCCATATATCTGAATTTCAGGTTTTTTCAGAATTAATTTAAAACACTAAAATTTTGTAAAATCCCTAGGAAATTCATAGAAGCTCCAAATAAAGTAATTATTTTTGGTTAATTCATAATTTGGCTTGTAGAATTTTATGAGATAGATAAAATCATATTATAGTAGGTGAAAATGGTAAAACAACTAAAATTCCCTTTTTGATATAAATTCAAAAATATGGATTATAGGCAATTTAAAAATACAGTTTATGGAGCCCATTTATGTCTAGATAGTTTATTTCATGTCTGGACCATAACCTCCTTTACTCGCATATCATTATAGATAAAACTTGTAAAATCCCATGAATGCCACTTAGGGTAAAAATTCCAATCAAAAGTTTGGGTAAGATTTGAACTAAATTGTATGGGAAAAAATGCACTCAGATCCATTACCTCAATTGCACTGTACCAGGATATCATTTATGTCCATGTCATAATAACGTAGGATGTCCGAACAACAAACACGCCATTCTCCCATACAGCAAAAATCTAATATCAGAGAAATTGCAAACAAAATTTACAATCACCCTTATACCACGATTCATAACCTAACCAATACCCTAATAAGGTTAATTTCACCCTTGTTACCATAAGGTCAATGAGAAAATACTAACCAAGACCTCCCCGCCTAGAGTTAAATATGACCATTTAAAGAACTTTGTAACACCTTATGGAGTAACTCAGTTCCTAAAGTCCATATTTCATCATGCCACCATTCTCTCCATCCCCTTGCATTATGCATCTCCACCTAATTGCTAGAGCAAACAATCCTAAAGATGTCATATATAGAGCCAATAAAACCCCTAACTGTATTTCCTTAGCCCCAACTATACGAGTCCCAATTGTAATAGCTTCCTACTTATTGTCTCCATCATTTTAGCATGCATTTCATGCATCATTTAGCCTCCGATGCATTTAGTAGTGATCGCTTATCTTTCTTTGTTGTTTGTCGGTTTCTTCGGTTGTTTCTGCGTTACGGCCTAATACCGACGAAGGACCTTACTAGCTCAGTCCTTCGTATGCCTGTGATCACCTCCAATCAGGCAAGCTCTATAGCTCGCTAAGATTCCTAAGTTTAATTTAAGTATGGTTTGGAATGAGATCTTATGCTTCATTATATGTATAAGTTGTGGAAACTATGTGTTGATATGAAATACTAGTATGTCAGGAAATTAAGTCTGTTCGTTGGTGTTGATCATGATGTTTGGTTGATGATATATGTTTTGTTCGATCACATGTGCTATGTTTGATCGTAAGAGTTATGTGATGACTTGAAAATCCTTGGTTGGATGAATAGTAAGATGGTAATTGGAAGTAAGTTGGTGATGATGTGTTAATTGGATTAGTGAACATACGCACCACAGTCGTCTTGGCAGGCGAGGTGTATATGTGCACCCCAGTCATCCATACGGGCGAGGTGACATATGCACCCCAGTCGTGCTGTTAGGCGAGGTGAACGTATGCACCCTAGTCGTATCGACAGGCGAGGTGAACATGTGCACCCTAGCCGTCCCTATGGGCGAGGTGACATGTGCACCCTAGTCATGCTGTCGAACGAGGTGAACCTGTGCACCCCAGTCTTGCTGACATACGAGGTGAAGTGTACACCCCAGTCGTATTGTCAGGTGAGGTGAATCTAAAGCACCCTAGTCGTACTGTCAAAGTAGGTGAACTTATGCACCCCAATCGTCCAGTCGGTAGGTGAACTTATGCACCCCAATCGTCCAGTCGGGCGAGGTGACATATGCACCCCAGTCGTCCTGTTCGACAAGGTGAATGTATACACCCCAGTCGCCGGAATAGGCGAGGTGAAATGATATGCGATTAAGTCTTGGTTGACTTAATCTGAAAGTTGTGCGGTTCGGCCGGGGTTGGCTTAATCTGAAAATTGGTATGTTGGTTGTTTCCATGTGACGAAATATGAAGGAATTAAGTTGAACTTGGTAGGATTATAGCTCTGAAAATGTGAAATGTTCATTGAGAATTAGAGAATTATATGCTTACTTGCTTTATGAATGCTAAAGGTAGTAGTAGTTGACGAATCGGATAATGCTTTCACTAATTTCTTGTTCTAAGTCACACTTAAGTTAAATTTGGATGAGCTATTACATCTTGCAAGTACGAAAGTACTTAGGGGAATTCTATTCCCAACTATTGCAGGTGATCCTAGTGTAGGAAAGACTCTACCACGTTGATCTGATGATTTCTCTGAGTAGCTGCTAAGTTTGCTTTATCGGTGAATTAGTTGGTTAGATGGGCATGTTTATGGGATGGTTGTGCTGCCATCTCGGGGTCTTTCATCTTCCTTTCGCTGCTGTTTTTGTTATGTTTTTGGTGTTGTACCGACCCATGAGTCGGGAGTTTGTAATATCAGTAGTTGTCCAGGTATAGACTAGTCATATGTATTATGTAAATCTGCTCTTGTAGTGTTTGTGTTGTGATATGCAAGTTGTTCATGAGGCTTCTCATATACCGTGGGTGTATGTTTGAAGTATATGAGGAGCCGGTAGCAGAGTTAGAGTAGTTCTCCTGTGACTCGTGAGGTATGGATGATTTGGTTGAGTGATCCGCTAGCCGTGTGCGTTGGCCGGCTAGGCAGGGTGAGGGTGATCTTACTTGGCCTTCGGGCGACCCACTAGCCTTCGAGCTAGGTTAGGGTGAGGGCATGATCACCGGGCTCCTCCAGAGCTCGCCATACTTATCAAATTCGGAGAACTTTTTCGGGGAAGTGATCAACGGCCGCCTCCGCATGACTCCCGCTCCCGTGCGGCTCCACAGGCCGCACCGGGGCGCCCCAGATCCGGCCGCCAGGGCCACGCCCTCCTTCTCGTCTCCCCTTACCGTCGCCGGGGCAAAGCGCGGGCGATGTCGGCGGCGGTGGGGCCGTTTCGCCGCGTGGTGGGGGCGGATCTGCGCTCTTGGCGTCCGGCGATGCTGGTGGTCCTGGAGCTGTGCGCGCCGGCGAGTTGAAGGGCTGGCGGCCACGTGAGGTGGCGGCCATGGTGGGGTGCTGCGTGCGCCGCGGACGTGGGCTGGAGGTGTCTCTACAGGGGCGCGTGCGTGGCCGTCGTGGATCTGGCGAGACGAGGAAAGGCGTGAGGGCGGATCTGGCGCGACGGGCGCGGCTGCGGCGCTGCAGGGCAGGTTCTGGTGGTCCAAGGAGAGGGCGGCGCGGCGACGGGCTTCGTGCCGCGACGGAGGTGGCGTGGCGGCAGCGGTGTGCCATGGGAGAGGACGGCGACGTGGCGGCGTCGCACGGGACGGGGTGGCGTGCAGCTTCTCTGCTTCGCAGCCGGTGGTGGCGTGGCCGCACTTGTCCTCGCGGGAGGGGGTGTGGCAGCGCGTGGAGGGGCCTGCCAGCCCGGCGTGGTGCTAAGCGCGGATCTGCGGCCTGCTGGTCGCCTGCCCCGGCGTGGTGGAGGCCCAGCGGGGCACTTGGCAGAGGGGCTCGGGTGGCCTGTGTGGCGCTCGGGCTGCGTCTTCGGCCGCGAGGGGCGCGTTGATGCGCGGATCGAGGGCCCGGAATGGCGAGGAAGGGCGCCTCCAGCTGCGTTCTGGAGGTTGGCCGCCGGTGGCCTCCGCAAGGTGCGGTTGGCTATGGCGGATCTCGATGCTTCTTCTTCGTCGGTGGCAGCTCCGATGGTGGTGTTGGTTGGTGGGCTTGCCGACGCCGGTGCGGGATGATGTGCGGGTGAGGTGGTGTGGGAGCTTGGGTGAAGACCATGTCTCGGCCTTGTGTCGTGACCAGCGATGGCGGCGGCTGCGGCCGTCGTTTACCTTTCTGGAGGCATCGTTGCTTTGCGGCCGCACCCTTCCCGCGCGGATCCGGCCAATTCGGCCTCTCTGGGGGAAACCCTTGATCTGTGATCGGATGATGCAGCGCCTCGGTGTTGTATTCCCTCTTGGGGGCTTCGTCTTGGGAGCTCGGCTTCGGCTAGCAGTACCGGTGGATGGCGGCGGGTTGTGGCGGCTAGGCTTCTGTGGCAACAATGATGGTGGGAGCGATATCGGCGACGCGGCAATGGTTAAGGTAATCGGCTCTTCTCCGGCGTGTCCACGGGTTTGCCTCGGTTTGTCTATTGCTGTGAAGTCGAAGCTGCGGCGGCGGGGCCCTGTGGTATACAATGACAGGCTGCAGGTGGCCCTTTCGGCGATCTTCCGTGGCGCCAGCCGTGCCTGGTTTCGTCCTTCGTAGCTCTTCGTCAGAGTCGGAGCTGCGCTGTCTGTTCGTGGATGGCTGAGTTTTGGCGTGGATCTTCATGCAACCCTCACGACCTCTGCAGTGTGGGTTGACTCAATGACCGCCTACGGCGAAGTCGGAGTCGCTTGCTCAGTGTGTAGGGATGGCGATGACGCCTCTAGGGGAGGAGTGATGACGATGACGCCTGCGTGCTGTCTCGCCGACGCCCTCTTTGAAGCGGTTTGTGTGGGTTTTTCTTTTGTGTGCCGCTTAGCGGTTGTGATGGTTTTCGCCCGGTTTTTCATAATTAACTGCGCAATCTAGTTTTCGCTCGGTTTTCCCTAATTAACCGAGCAACTCTTTTCTTTTTAATGGATGCAGGATAACTGTCATTTTGAAAAGAAAAAAAATCAAAGAACTGTGCTAATTCTCTACAAGGGTCTTAGGATTTTATTTTACCTCTGCCAGGATGTTAGCCCTTGCCCGGCTTGGCCAACCGTGAGACATACGACTAGGAATGTCGTATGGTGCGTTGGCCCGATGTCGGACTGTCCGCTTGGTCTTACACGGCGCAGGTACCGTGTAGCCGGTGGGGCAGTTGCTCGGGTACTCGGCGTAACATCGAGCATTGGTAGAATGAAATCCCGGGTCCCGACACACCGCCCCTCCCTTCCTCCAGTACTCCTCTGTTCCGGACGACACCTACGCCGCCCCCTTCCTCCCATCCTCCTCCTCCACCTCCTCCGCCCGCCGCCAGCGCACCCTCCCTCCCGTCCTCCTCCCTCTCCTCCACCCGCTGCCCGCCACCTCCTCCCTCCCTCCAGCCTCCAGTACTTCTCCTCTGTTCGCAACGATGCCGACGCCGCCCCTGTCCACCACAGTGCATCTTCCCCGGATCTTAGGGCAAAAATGGAACCCTTAGAGGTCCATGTTCCCATCTATGGTCTCGGATTTTGAATTGGCCCGGTATGAATTTGGCTATAATTCTACCAAATTTGAATGTTTTTGCTATAACTTGCTCTTGGATACGTAAATTTGAATTTTTTAAATTGTATTAGCCTTGATATTACACCAGTAATGTATTCACATGAAGATTATACACTATAGCAATGTTTAACTATGAATTCAAGCAATACTTTAAAATATATGTGGAGAGGGGTACAGGCCATCCATTCTAATCCCTCCAACCAAACAAAAATTTGGCTCACCATATCCACTCTTATCCCTCCAGCCAAACAAAAAACTGGCTCATCCAACCAAACAAGAAACTGGCTCACCATATCCCTAAAAATCTGGACCGCCATATCCCATCCCACCTTGCCCGCGAACCAAACGGAACCATAAGGAATTAAAACACATTTGTTTGCCAACGAAACTAGATGGGTAAGTAGGTGGAAATACAATTTGTTGTTAAGTTGTTTGCACGTGGAAATTACACTTCTCTAGTTTGTTAGCCTAATATCACCTGCAAAACTGTATCATTCAAGATTTATTTAAAACGATTATAATGCGTTGAACCTGTTTTCTCTACCAGAAATGGAATCACGGCATTGATTTTTGAAATGGAAACATTTATTAACCTGTGATACACACTGGGCAACGCTCGTGACCTTACAAAAATTTGAAGAGAATAATTAGAAACATACGACTCAGATAAAGTAATACGCGCGTACATTACATCCAAGATCAAAGGCATTCCTTAAATCTTTCCTTCTTCTTTACGAAGCAACAGGGCGTGCTATTTTTTATTTTAATTTTAGTTTTGACATGAACACGGCGTGCTATTTATTGCCAAAGTGGGCTGAAAAGAAATCGACCAAGAGTATACACAAGAGGGAAAACACAGAAAGAAAAACAAGAGAAAATCTTTCCTTCTTTCTTTTTGGAATTTTTTTTATTCAAAGGTCATGGCACCATCGAGTACAACAATTGAAACTACAAACAAACATGACAAGGTTTGATTCATTCCCTCTTGGTGTAAAGGAGAGCGAGCCAGCCAGTACGTACTAGCCCTAGATTACAACTGATTGACCCCTCATGGAGACGTATTCGTAGTACCATCCCGACACACACAAAATTCAACAGCAGTACCAATTGAGAAATCTATACCACAAACATATGTATCTGGTTCACAACAGTTGGTGTCATTAAAACTCTCGAACGGCCAGGGCATGCACCGACTGCAGCAAAGACCACCAGGAGGAATGCAGACATCTTGCAAAAGCCTTCCCACACCGACCTTAGCCGCCAGGTCGCGATTGTCGATGGCCGTGGTCGACGCCGAAGCCGCCGTCACAAACACCACCATGATCAACACTGCCACCTTACTCACTGCCATTGCTATTGCTAGCTTTCCTCTGCTTCTTTCTTTTCTCCTGGCTATGGTTTGGTTTGGATGGCTATGGCTCTTGCTCATCGTATCTTATATTTATAGCCAGACCCCCCCCCCCCTCCACCATCCCCTAGATCACTGGTTGATTATTGAGAAAAGTCTATCCCCCCCCCCCCCCCTCACCTTTTGGATTAGCGTCCGTACTCACGATAGTGTTACGTAACTTCCCTGTCAACTCCACCATTGCCACAGTTTTGTTTGACTCTGGAGCGGAGGGGCTATAAAAATAAGATACAATGAGCTAGGGCCAAAGCCATCCAAACCAAACCATAGCCAGGAGAAAAGAAAGAAGCAAAGGAAAGCTAGCAATAGCAATGGCAGTGAGTAAGGTGGCAGTGTTGATCATGGTGGTGTTTGTGACGGCGGCTTCGGCGTCGACCACGGCCATCGACAACCGCGACCTGGCGGCGAAGGTCGGTGTGAGAAGGCTTTTGCAAGATGTCTGCATTCCTCCTGGTGGTCTTTGCTGCAGTCGGTGCTGGCCCTCGCCGTTCGAGAGTTTTAATGACACCAACTGTTGTGAACCAGATACATATGTTTGTGGTATAGATTTCTCAGTTGGTACGGCTGTTGAATTTTGTGTGCGTCGGGATGGTACTACGAATACGTCTCCATGAGGGGTCAATCAGTTTTAATCTAGGGCCAGTACGTACTGGCTGGCTCGCTCTCCTTTACATCAAGAGGGAATGAATCAAACCTTATCATATTTGTTTGTAATTTCAATTGTTGTACTCGATGCTGCCATGAACCTTGAATAAAAATAATCCAAAAAGAAAGAAGGAAAGATTTGCTCTTGTTTTTCTTTCTGTGTTTTCCCTCTTGTGTATACTCTTGGTCGATTTCTTTTCAGCCCACGTTGGCAATAAATAGCACGCCCGTGTTCATGTCAAAACTAAAAAAAAATTGCACGCTGTGTTGCTTCGTACAAAAGAAGGAAAAATTGAAGGAATGCGTTTTATCCTGGATGTAATGTACACGCGTATTACTTTCTCTGAGTCGTATGTTTCTAATTATTCTCTTCTAATTTTTGTAAGGCCATGAGCGTTGCCCAGTGTGTATTACAGGGCAATAAATGTTTCCATTTCAAAAATCTATTCCGGGATTCCATTTCTAGAAGAGAAAACAGGTTCAACGCATTATAACCATTTTAAATAAACCTTGCATGATACAGTTTTGCAGGTGATATTAGGCTAACAAACTAGAAGTGTAATTTCCAGCAAACAACATAACGACAAATTGTATTTCCTCCTACTTAATCATCTAGTTTCGATTGGCAAACAAACGTGTTTTAATTCCTTATCTGATACAATATCATGTACATACAACCCGGCAAATAGAAAACTAATTTTTGTGTACTGGTTTAATTAATACTATTACTTATATATATATATATTCCTCATACATATGTAATATCACGAAAAGTCGATGACCGCTCGCCCTCTTCCATTTGGTTTTTCTTTCTCGTCGTGATTATATATGCTAGACCATATTCATACTCTATGCTAGGCGTTTAAAGCGCATCAGATCACATGTGATTAAGTTAGCTCATGATTCCCCGCTAATTGAGATGACTAAATATCTGTTTATTTTCTTAACAATACACGCTGGCGCCGGCTCCTCCTCCGATGCGTTCACTTCATCTCTGCCTGCTCTGTCGGTCCATGCATCCCGGCCGAGAACACGTTCGTTCTCGCCATTCTAGGTCATGGTACCTGGAAATGAAGGCCATGTGGCCAGGCTAATTTTCTAGACACACGTAAGTAGCTGTTGCACGCCATGTGCTAGCTAGTGCTAGAGGTTTGTATGGAGTTGACAAAAGTTTGGGGATAAATGAAGTCGATCTGGCCTCTCGAATGAGGGAGAGGCAAAGGCAAGTGCATGCCGTTGACCTCTCGCACTAGCTAGCACATAGCGTGCAACAGCTACTTACGTGAGTCTAGAAAATTAGCCTGGCGACATGGCCTTCATTTCCGGGTACCATGACCTAGGATGGCGAGAACGAACCTGTTCTCGGTCGGGATGCATGGACCGGCAGAGCAGGCAGAGATGAAGTGGATGCACCGGAGGAGGAGCTGGCGCCAGCGCGTATTGTTAAGAAAATGAACAGATATTTAGTCATCTCAATTAGTGGGGAATCGTGAGCTACCATAATTACATGTGATTTGATCCGCTTTAAACGCCTAGCATAGAGTATGAATATGGTCTATCATATATAATCGCGAGGAGAGAAAAAAATCAAATGGAAGAGGGCGAGCGGTCATCGATTGTACGTGATATTACATATGTATGAGGAATATATATATATAAGTAATATTAATTAGACCAGTACACGAAAATTAGTTTTCTATTTGCCGGGTAGTACGTACATGATATTGTTTCCATATAAGGAATTAAAACACGTTTGTTTGCCAACGGAACTAGATGATTAAGTAGGAGGAAATACAATTTGTCGTTAAGTTGTTTGCACGTGAAAATTACACTTCTCTAGTTTGTTAGCCTAATATCACCTGCAAAACTGTATCATGCAAGGTTTATTTAAAATGTTTATAATGCGTTGAACCTGTTTTCTCTTCTAGAAATGGAATCCCGGAAAAGATTTTTGAAATGGAAACATTTATTGCCCTGTGATACACACTGGGCAACGCTCATGGCCTTACAAAAATTAGAAGAGAATAATTAGAAACATACGACTCAGATAAAGTAATACGCGTGTACATTACATCCAAGATAAAAGGCATTCCTTAAATTTTTCCTTCTTCTGTACGAAGCAACACGGCGTGCTATTTTTATTTTAATTTTAGTTTTGACATGAACACGGGTGTGCTATTTATTGCCAAAGTGGGTTGAAAAGAAATCGACCAAGAGTATACACAAGAGGGAAAACAAAAAAGAAAAACAAGAGCAAATCTTTCCTTCTTTCTTTTTGGAATTTTTTATTCAAGGGTCATGGCACCATCGATTACAACAATTGAAATTACAAACAAATATGACAAGGTTTGATTCATTCCCTCTTGGTGTAAAGGAGAGTGAGCCAACCAGTACGTACTGGCCCTAGATTACAACTGATTGACCCTTCATGGAGACGTATTCGTAGTACCATCCCGACACACACAAAATTCAACAGCCGTACCAAGACCAACTGAGAAATCTATACCACAAACATACATATCTGGTTCACAACAGTTGGTTTCATTAAAACTCTCGAACGGCCAGGGCCAGCACCGACTGCAGCAAAGACCACCAGGAGGAATGCAGACATCTTGCAAAAGCCTTCTTACACCAACCTTCGCCGCCAGGTCATGGTTGTCGATGGCTGTGGTCGACGCTGACGCCGCCGTCGCAAACACCACCATGATGAACACTGCCACCTTACTCACTGCCATTGCTATTGCTAGCTTTCCTCTGCTTCTTTCTTTTCTCCTGGCTATGGTTTGGTTTGGATGGCTTTGGCCCTAGCTCATTGTATCTTATTTTTATAGCCCCTCCGCTCCAGAGTCAAACAAAACTGTGGCAATGGTGGAGTTGACAGGGAAGTTACGTAGCACTATCATAAGTACGGACGCTAATCCAAAAGGTGAGGGGGGGGGGGATAGACTTTTCTCAATAATCAACCAGTGATCTAGGGGATGGTGGAGGGGGGGGGGGTCTGGCTATAAATATAAGATACGATGAGCAAGAGCCATAGCCATCCAAACCAAACCATAGCCAGGAGAAAAGAAAGAAGCAGAGGAAAGCTAGCAATAGCAATGGCAGTGATTAAGGTGGCAGTGTTGATCATGGTGGTGTTTGTGACGGCGGCTTCGGCGTCGACCACGGCCATCGACAACCGCGACCTGGGGGCGAAGGTCGGTGTGAGAAGGCTTTTGCAAGATGTCTGCATTCCTCCTGGTGGTCTTTGCTGCAGTCGGTGCTGGCCCTGGCCGTTCGAGAGTTTTAATGACACCAACTGTTGTGAACCAGATACATATGTTTGTGGTATAGATGTCTTAGTTGGTACGGCTGTTGAATTTTGTGTGCGTCGGGATGGTACTATGAATACGTCTCCATGAGTGGTCAATCAGTTGTAATCTCGGGCCAGTACGTACTGGCTGGCTCGCTCTCCTTTACACCAAGAGGGAATGAATCAAACCTTGTCATTATTGTTTGTAATTTCAATTGTTGTACTCGATGGTTCCATGATCCTTGAACAAAAAAATTTCCCAAAAAGAAAGAAGGAAAGATTTGCTCTTGTTTTCCTTTCTGTGTTTTCCCTCTTGTGTATACTCTTGGTCGATTTCTTTTCAGCCCACATTGGCAATAAATAGCATGCCCGTGTTCATGTCAAAAACTAAAAAAAAAATAGCACGCCATGATGCTTCGTACAGAAGAAGAAGGAAAAGTTTAAGGAATGCCTTTTATCTTGGATGTAATGTACACGCGTATTACTTTATCTAAGTTGTATGTTTCTAATTATTCTCTTGTAATTTTTGTAAGGCCATGAGCGTTGCCCAGTGTGTATCACAGGGCAATAAATATTTCATTTTAAAAAATCAACTCCGGGATTCCATTTGTAGAAGAGAAAACAGGTTCAACGCATTATAACCATTTTAAATAAACCTTGCATGATACAGTTTTGCAGGTGATATTAGGCTAACAAACTAGAGAAGTGTAATTTCCACGCGCAAACAACTTAACTAAAAATTGTATTTCCTCCTACTTAATCATCTAGTTTCGTTGGCAAACAAACGTGTTTTAATTCCTTATACGGATACAATATCATGTACATACAACCCGGCAAATAGAAAACTAATTTTTGTGAACTGGTCTAATTAAAGTAATACGAGTGTACATTACATCCAAGATAAAAGGCATTCCTTAAATTTTTCCTTCTTCTTCTGTACGAAGCAACACGGCGTGCTATATTTTTTTTAGTTTTGACATGAACACGGGCGTGCTATTTATTGCCAAAGTGGGCTGAAAAGAAATCTACCAAGAATATACACAAGAGGGAAAACACAGAAAGAAAAACAAGAGCAAATCTTTCCTTCTTTCTTTTTGGAATTTTTTTATTCAAGGGTCATGGCACCATCGAGTACAACAACTGAAATTACAAACAAACATGACAAGGTTTGATTCATTCCCTCTTGGTGTAAAGGAGAGCGAGCCAGCCAGTACGTACTGGCACTAGATTACAACTGATTGACCCCTCATGGAGACGTATTCATTGTACCATCCCGACGCACACAAAATTCAACAGACGTACCAACTGAGAAATCTATACCACAAACATATGTATCTGGTTCACAACAGTTGGTGTCATTAAAACTCTCGAACGGCCAGGGCCAGCACCGACTAGCTAGCACATAGCATGCAACAGCTACTTACGTGAGTCTAGAAAATTAGCCTGGCGACATGGCCTTCATTTCCAGGTACCATGACCTAGGATGGCGAGAACGAACCTGTTCTCGGCCGGGATGCATGGATCGGCAGAGCAGGCAGAGATGAAGTGGACGCACCGGAGGAGGAGCCGGCGCCAACGCGTATTGTTAAGAAAATGAACAGATATTTAGTCATCTCAATTAGTGGGGAATCGTGAGCTATCATAATTACATGTGATCTGATCCGCTTTAAACGCCTAGCATAGAGTATGAATATGGTCTAGCATATATAATCGTGAGGAGAAAGAAAAACCAAATGGAAGAGGGCGAGCGGTCGTCGACTGTACATGATATTACATACTCCCTCCGTCCAAAAAATCTTGTCCCAAGCTTGACCAGTACACAAAAATTAGTTTCCTATTTGCCGGGTCGTATGTACATGATATGGTATCACTATAGTATGCGTTTTGATGGGTGGATGAAGCTGGATGGGAGAAGACGATCCAGTTTTTTTGAGGCGTTTGGTTGGAAGGCAGGTGAGGGATGGGGTGGCCAGGTAGGAATATTCCCTCAAGATTCTGGATAAGGGGAGCGGGGAAAACTAGTCGGATGGGGCGGCCTGTGATGGCAATCGTCCGCCCGCTTCTTGATCCTCCCGCCTCTTCCTCCTCCCTCATCGTCCGCCCACTGCCGCCCCTCCCATCCTCCTCCCGCCGCCGGCCCCTCCCTCCCATCCTCCTCATCTAGATCCCACTCGACGCCCCTCCCTCTCATGCTCCTCCTCCAGATCCGCCGATCGTCGGCGCCGTCCCTCCCATGCTCCTCCTCCTCAAGATCCCGCCCGTCCTCCTCCTCCAGATCCTGCCCGCCGTCCCGTCCTGTTGGCGTCCTCCTCCTCCTCCAGATCTCACCCGCCGCCCCTCCCTCCCGTCCTCCTCCTTCGCCCGCCGCTGCCGCCCCTTTCCTTCCGTCCTCCTCCTCCTCCACCTTCTGCGACGGTGGGCGGAGGTGGTGGAGGAGGAGGACGGAAGGAAAGGGGCGGCGGCGGCGGGCAGAGGAGGTGGACGGGAGGGAGAGGCGATGGGCGAGATCTGGAGGGGGAGGAGGACGGGCGGGAGCGGGCGGATCTAGAGGAGGAGGAGCATGGGAGGGAGGGGCGTCGAGTGGGATCTGGATGAGGAGGATGGGAGGGAGGGGCCGGCGGCGGGAGGAGGATTGGAGGGGCGGCGGCGGGCGGACAAGGAGGGAGGAGGAAGACGCGGGCGGACGATTGGCGTCACGGGCCGCCCCATCAGACTAATTTTCCCGACTCCCCTTATCTAGAATCTTGAGGGAATATTCCTACCTTGCCACCCCATCCCTCACCTGCCCTCCAACCAATCGCCTCAAAAAACTGGATCACACTAGTAGAAAAAGGACATAATGTGAGACACATTAGTCCCGGTTCGATTTTGGTCCGGTACTAATGTTACCATTAGTGCCGGTTCGAACGGCTATGCATTAATGCCGGTTCGTGTTGAACCTTTAGTACCGGTTTGTGCCACGAACCAGTGCTAAAGGGGTGGTGGCAGGCTGGCGTCAGGCCGAGGCCCCACGATCAACTTTACTACCGGTTCGTGGCACAAACCGGTACTAATGGGCTAACCTTTAGTACCGGTTCGTGCCATGAACCGGGACTAAAGGGTTCTGACCTATAGTCCCGGTTGGAGACACAAACCGGGACTATAGGGCAATTTTCAAACTCTAGCCCCCCCGTATCGCCATTTCAATTTTGAAAAAATCAAAAGAAAATGATAAAAACTTCAGAAAATAAAATCCTTCGAGAGGTAGTTATATTACTACATCTACTAGTTAGGAAAATTTGAAAACTTAAATTTGGACATGTTATGCAAAAAGTGTAGGGAAAATGTAAAACAGCTATAACTTTTGCATACGATGTCGGAAAAAAACGTATAATATATCAAAAAATTCAGCACGAAAATCCGCATCCGATTTTGACAGCCTACGGTCTGTTTGCAATTTTTTTAGAATCCTCAAATTCCAAAAGGAAAAAAAGATATGCTCAAATTTCAGTTTTTTTTTTAATTTTGGTCAAACTACTTATTCAAGAAGTATTAATGTTACTACATAATCATTCAAGAATATTAGTGTTACTAAATAATTATTTCAATTTTTAGAATTTTGGTCAAATCTGGACAAACTATGGTCAAACTATGGTCAAACTATGGTCAAACTTATTCAAGAAATATTAGTGTTACTAAATAATTACTGTTTTTTAGAATAATAGTTTCAAACTCAAACGGTTAAACGTGTGACCTAGTGCTCAAACTAAACTGCTGAGGGTTAATAGGATTGACAGCTTACATTTGTCAGGAAAACAACAAGTGCAGACTTGGAAAATAGGGGGAATAGAACTCCAAAGTTAAGCGTGCTCAGGCTGGGGTAGTGAGAGGATGGGTGACCGGCTGGGAAGTTAGACGATTTGGAATGAGTGATCCACACTTGAGCAGTTAAGAGGGGTGATTAGAGACTAAATCACCAAATAATCCAATTCAGAAAATTGAAAATCGAAAAAAAATCAATTTTTTTTCCAATTTTTTTTTAAATTCAAAAAAAATACCTTTAGTACCGGTTGGTAACACCAAACGGTAATAAAGGTCCCCCATACCATGGCGCGAGCTCACGCCACGTGGTGGGCCTTTAGTGGCGGTTCGTGCCGAACCGGTACTGAAGGGGGGGTCTTTAGTCTCCACCCTTTAGTGCCGGTTGCAGAACCGGCACTAAAGGCCCTTACGAACCGGTTTTAAAGCTCCGTTTTCTACTAGTGTCACCATCTCCCATCCAGCTTCATCCACCCATCCAAACGCATCCTATACGGATACAATATCATGTACATACGACCCGGCAAATAGAAAACTAATTTTTGTGTACTGGCCTAATTAATATTACTAACATATATATATATATATATATATATATATATATATATATATATATATATATATATATAGACACACACACACATATGTAATATCACATACAGTCGACGACCGCTCGCCCTCTTTCATCTGGTTTTTTTTTCTCGTCGCGATTATATATGCTAGACCATATTCATACTCTATGCTAGGCGTTTAAAGTGGATCAGATCACATGTAATTAAGTTAGCTCACGATTCCCCACTAATTGAGATGACTAAATATCTGTTTATTTTCTTAACAATACGGGTTGGCGCCTGCTCCTCCTCCGATGTGTCCACTTCATCTCTGCCTGCTCTGCCGGTCCATGCATCCCGGCCGAGAACACGTTCGTTCTCGCCATCCTAGGTCATGGTACCTGGAAATGAAGGCCATGTCGCCAGGCTAATTTTCTAGACTCACGTAACGTAAGTAGCTGTTGCACGTCATATGCTGGCTAGTGCTAGAGGTCAACGGCATGCACTTGCCTCTCCCTCATTCGAGAGGCCAGATCGACTTCATTTATCCCACAAACTTTAGTCAACTCCATTCATACCTCTAGCACTAGCTAGCACATGGCGTGCAACAGCTACTTACGTGAGTCTAGAAAATTAGCCTGGCCACATGGCCTTCATTTCCGGGTACCATGACCTAGAATGGCGAGAACGAACGTGTTCTTGGCCGGGATGCATGGACCGGCAGAGCAGGCAAAGATGAAGTGGACGCATCGAAGGAGGAGCCGGTGATGAAGCTATGTACCTAGGGTAGGGTCATAGGCCTGACCTAGACACCCTCGTCTAGGACATCACCCTAAAACCAGAAGCATTCGAGGAGAAGTCATCATCCACTCGACCATGAAGTATTCCACTCGGAAGACTCTAAGTCACTCGACCATGAAGACTATCACTCGACAACCAGAAGACCTAAAGTCACTCAGCGCGGCAACGGTCGAGCGTTTACTCGTAGACTTAATGATCATTTATGTCACTTTAATACAGACGTTACCTATAACGCTCTCCTTTTATGAACATTGAACCCTTGGCGTCGTGGGCTGGCTGGGGTCCTGGCGCACTCTATATAAGCCACCCCCTCCACAGGCACAAGGGTTCGCACCCCTATAATATCACACACGCATAATCCAGTCGACCGCCTCCGGGCACCGAGACGTAGGGTTGTTACTTCCTCCGCGAAGGGCCTGAACTCATAAATCTCGTGTCTACAACTTCGCCGTAGCTAGGATCTTGCCTCTACATACCTACCCCCCATTCTACTGTCAGTCTTAGAACCACGACAGTTGGCGCCCACCTTGGGGCAGGTGTCTTAGCGATTTTTCGGTGAAAGTTGCGTTTTCCCCGATTCCCATCACCATGGTTTCCGGCGGAGGTTTGGCTGAGGGCCGCGAGATCTGTCTCGGCGCGCTCGTCTTCGTCGCCGACGACTCCGCCTGGCTCCAAGAGGCTCCACTCGATGTTGATGCACTCCCCGTCCGCGGGGCGACGCACTTTCGCGCATGCGTCCATGGCGTCTTCCTCCGGCAGCCGTCAACTCAGTATCGGTCGGCTCCCGTAGCATCCTCGCTCCCCGCTATCCGCCGGCGCAAGCGTTCCGGTCGGTCACGGCTCCAGCGGTGGGTGAGGCATGCGGTGGCCCTCCAGTCGGCCACTCCATAGGTCGCGGCAATCGAGCCCGACGAAACTCTCTACGACCTGTTCGACTGGCTCCGTCGAGACTGCGTCCGAGTGCGACAACAGTGACCCCGCAGTGGAAGTCCTGATGGTCAATGGACCACGCAGTCCTCCTGGCTTCGCCCGCGGCGACGGTGATGATGGCGGTGGTGAACCGTCGCGTGTTCGTGAAGAGTACCGCCCCGAGCCTCTTTCTTCGCAGCAGAGGGAAGAGCTCCGCCGCTGCAATATGGATGCACTTCACACTCCTATCGTTGGAGAGACCCCGAGGCCCGGGCCTTGGAGTAGGCGCGCCTGGCCAACTTGGCTGAGCGCACTCGACTGGAGAACCTCCAGCACGCACTGGACGAGCGTGCTCGGCAGCAGATTCCTGAATCTAGTTGGCGACAGCTTTTTCCGCCCCCAACTCAGATATACCGAACTCTGATTCAGAATCTCACAGCTGCAGCCCGAATAGCAGAGTCGATTCAGCCTTCCCAGTCGGAGGCTGGCAGAGGTTTGGTGCAGATCCGGGCTTTACTCCAGGCAGCCGGAGAACTGAACACAGCAGTATCTCAGTCGCGGAATAGGATTCATAGCAGATCTGTAATGGCAGACACTGTTCAGTCGGCTCACAGCCCAAGATCGCCCCCGCGGCGTGAGGGACGTGGGGACCGGCGAGATAAGTACAAAAACCGTGAGCAACATGATCACCGAGACCATGATGATCGTCGTCGAGTGCCCACGCCTCCTCCGAGGAGTGGGTCATATGTGCCTCGACAGCACGATGACAGACGCCCTCACAGTGGTGGACGAAGAATTCCAGTCGACCCCAGAGAGCCAGGTTTTGATGCGAGATCTATCCTCGTTCAAGGTCTGGTCGACAGGAACAGAGCACACAGAGAAGGCCATGACAGAGATTATCCGACTGGCAGCAGAGTACATGTTTCATGTCGAGAGTGCTTTAGCAGAGCCATCAGGGCAGCAGTGATTCCTCCCAACTTCAGGATGGCGACTGGAATCAGTAAGTTTACTGGAGAGTCCAAGCCTGACACTTGGCTTGAGGACTACTGAGTGGCTGTGCAGATCGGTGGTGGCAATGACGAGTTGGCCATGAAGCACCTTCCTCTGATGTTGGAAGGCTCAGCCGGAGCGTGGTTGAATCAGTTAGCTCCTGGCAGCATATATAGTTGGGAAGAACTGGCCCGAGTGTTTGTTAGAACCTTTGAAGGTACATGCAAACGACCAGCAGGGTTGACAGAGTTGCAGTCTTGTGTGCAGAAACTGAATGAGACATTGAGAGATTATATCCAAAGATGGATCACGTTGCACCACACAGTAGAGAATGTGTCAGATCATCAAGCAGTTTGTGCCTTCAAGGAGGGCGTTAAGTATCGAGAGTTGAACCTGAAGTTCGGTCGGACAGGGGATATGTCCCTGAGTCGGATGATGGAGATTGCCACCAAGTACGCTAACGGTGAAGAGGAAGACCGACTCCGGAGTGGCAAGCACAAAACAGTCGCCCAAGAAACCGGAGGAGGGAATTCCAGTCGGAAACAGAAGCGGGAGGCCGAACCAACAGCTCCTGGTGAAGCTTTAGTGATGGCTCAAGGGAAGTTCAAGGGGAAGCCCAAAGGGCCATGGAACCCCAAGAAAGTTAAAGATCAAGATGGAAATGATGTGTTGGATTTACCATGCCACATTCACACCAAAAAAGATGAAGAGGGCAATTTCATTTACCCTAAACACACCACTCGACAGTGTCGGCTCTTGATCCAGCAGTTCCGAGAGAAACAACCCAAAGAGAAGGAAAAGGAGTCGGACAAAGGTGAAGATAGGGATGAAGATGATGATGGTTTCCCCAATGTCAATTCCACTCTGATGATTTTTGCTGATGTTGAAAGCAAAAGTCGATTGAAAGTCATTAACAGAGAGGTGAACATGGTTGCTCCGGCGACACCAAGTTATTTGAAGTGGTCCCAGACTGCCATTACATTCGACCAGTCCGATCACCCAGCACATATAGCCACCCCTGGGAGGCAAGCGCTGGTGGTCGACCCAGTTGTTGAAGGCACTCGATTGACTAAAGTGCTGATGGATGGTGGTAGTGGCCTAAATATCCTGTATGCTGAGACCTTGAAGGGGATGGACATTCCGATGTCCAAGCTTAGCGCGAGCAACATGAGTTTCCATGGCGTTATCCCTGGCAAGAAGGCTGAATCACTCGGCCAGATTGCACTTGATGTAGTTTTCGGTGATTCCAAGAATTACCGCAAAGAAAAGTTGACATTTGAAGTGGTGGATTTCTAGAGTGCTTATCATGCTATTCTGGGTAGGCCTGCCTATGCGCGTTTCATGGCTCGGCCGTGTTACGTGTACCTCAAGTTGAAAATGCCTGGTCCCAGAGGAGTGATCACTGTCACTGGCAATCGGCAGAAGGCAGAAGAGTGCTTCCAGAAGGGCTCAAAAATCGCCGATGCACAAATGGAAGCAGTTGAAATGCAAGAATACCGGAAAAATGCAGATCCGAGTGATTTGCTGCGATCCAAGAAGCCTGCAACTGACTTTGCATTTCAGTCGTCCGGTGAAACCAAGCCGATTCATATTCACCCGACCGATCCCGATGCTGCTCCTACTTACATCTCAACTACACTCGACAGCAAATAGGAAGAAGCACTCATCCAGTTCCTCCGTGAGAACTAGGACATCTTTGCATGGAAACCTTCTGACATGCCGGGTGTACCCAGGGGACTGGCTGAGCACCGTTTGCGAGTCGATCCGAAAGTAAAACCAGTCAAAGAACATCTTCGACGGTCCGCCGTACAGAAAAGAAAAGCAATTGCTGAGGAAGTGGCTCGGCTCCCGGCAGCTGAGTTCATCCGAGAAATCTACCACTCTGAGTGGCTCGCCAATGTTGTCATGGTCCCCAAGAAGGACGATTCACTTCGCATGTGCATTGACTTCAAGCATATCAATCGGGCCTGCCCGAAAGATCATTTTCCTCTCCCCCGCATCGAACAAATCGTCGACTCGACTGCGGGGTGTGAGAGATTGTCTTTCCTGGACGCCTATTCCGGGTACCATCAGATCCGACTGTATGGACCTGATGAGATAAAAATGGCTTTCATTACTCCATTCGGATGCTTCTATTATGTCACCAAGCCATTCGGCCTGAAGAACGCCGGAGCCACATTCATGAGGATGATTGAGAAGTGTCTGCTCACTCAAATCAGTCGGAATGTGGAAGCATACATGGATGACATTGTGGTCAAGTCACGTAAGAGTTTCGACCTGCTGGCTGACCTTGCAGAAACCTTTGCCAACCTCAGAAGGTATGATATCAAGCTTAATCCATCAAAATGCACGTTTGGAGTTCCTGGCGGAAAGTTACTCGGCTTCCTCGTTTCCGAACGAGGGATCGACGCTAACCCAGAGAAAGTTGGTGCTATACTCCGGATGAAACGCCCTGTGCGTGTGCATGATGTCCAGAAGCTTACTGGTTGTTTGGCCGCCTTGAGTCGATTCATTTCTCGCCTCGGTGAAAAGGCATTGCCTCTTTACCGACTGATGAAGAAGTCTGATAAGTTCGAGTGGACTCCTGAAGCTGACGCAGCGTTTGCAGAGCTCAAAAGCCCTGGTTTCCACCCAGCCGGTGCTCGCTGCCCCAATCAGCAAAGAACCTTTACTGATTTATATTGCAGCCACTGGACAAGTTGTCAGCACTATGCTCATGGTCGAGCGGGAAGAAGAAGGAAAAGCCTATAAAGTTCAGCACCCAGTATACTATGTCTCTGAAGTTCTGACCCCGTCAAAGCAAAGATATCCACATTATCAGAAGCTCGTTTATGGGATATACATGACCACGAAGAAGGTTGCTCACTATTTCTCTGATCACTCCATTACAGTCGTCAGCGACGCACCACTGTCAGAGATCCTGAATAATAGAGATGCAACTGGTCAAGTGGCAAAGTGGGCGATTGAACTCCTTCCCTTGGATATCAAGTTTGAGGCAAAGAAAGCTATCGAGTCCCAAGCAATAGCAGATTTCTTAGCCGAGTGCATTGAACAGCAATTGCCGACTCAAGTTCACTCGGAGCACTGGACCATATTCTTTGATGGCTCCAAGATGTTGAATGGTTCCGGTGCTGGGGTGGTATTGGTATCCCCTCGAGGGGACAAACTCAGCTATGTTCTCCAGATTCACTTCGACTCCTCCAACAATGAAGCTGAATATGAAGCACTTCTGTACGGGTTGCGTATGGCCATTTCACTCGGCGTCCGTCGCCTCATGGTCTACGGCGACTCAGATTTAGTGGTCAATCAAGTGATGAAGGATTGGGACGTCAGAAGCCCAGCTATGACTGGTTATTGTAATGCAGTGAGAAAGTTAGAAAAGAAGTTTGAGGGGTTAGAGCTCCATCACATACCCCGACTGAAAAATCAAGCAGCCAATGATCTGGCAAAGATAGGTTCCAAGAGGGGAGCCATTCCCAGCAATGCGTTCTTGGAACATATTCATTTACCTTCAGTTCAAGAAGATCCCTTCACTGAAGAGCCCCCGCAACCGAAGAGTGCCAGGGATCCGACTGAAGTTGAAGTCCCCGCCGTGGTCGACTTGATCATGGAGGTTTTGGTCATCACTCCCGACTGGACAGTACCATATATTGCGTACATTCTTAGAAAGGAACTCCCAGAGGATGAAGAAGAGGCTCGATAGATCGTCCGTCGATCCAAAGCCTTCACGGTGATAAGAGGACAGTTGTTCAGAGAGAGTGCGACTGGAGTCTGCCAGAAATGCATAACACCATAAGAAGGTCGAGTGATCCTCAATGATATACACTCAGGGACCTGTGGTCACCATGCGTCCTCTCGGACCATTTTAGCCAAAGCATACCGAGCAGGTTTTTATTGGCCACGAGCAAATGAGATGGCAGAAGAAATAGTCGACAAATGTGAAGGTTGCCAGTTTTACTCCAACATGTCTCACAAGCCTGCATCAGCCCTGAAGACCATTCCGCTTGTCTGGCCTTTTGCTGTCTGGGGATTGGATATGGTTGGACCTCTAAGGACTGGTAGGAGCGGCTTCACTCATGTGCTCGTATCAGTCGACAAGTTCACCAAATGGATTGATGCCAAGCCTATCAAAAACCTTGAAGCCAGTACTGCTGTCAGCTTCATCAGAGAGTTAACATTCAGATATGGTGTTCCACACAGCATCATCACTGACAATGGGTCGAACTTCGATTCTGATGAGTTCAGAGCCTTCTGTGCTTCCCAAGGTACTCGAGTCGACTATGCTTCAGTCGCCCACCCCCAGTCGAATGGACAAGCTGAAAGAGCAAACGGATTGATTCTCAAAGGGTTGAAACCCCGACTGATGCGTGATCTCAAACATGCAGCGGGGGCCTGGGTCGATGAACTCCCATCAGTGCTGTGGGGACTGAGGACAACTCCCAATCGGTCGACTGGCCGAACTCCATTCTTCTTGGTTTATGGAGCTGAAGCTGTACTTCCGAGTGACTTGCTCCACAATGCACCCCGTGTCGAGCTTTTCTCAGAAGATGAAGCAGAACAGGCACGACAAGATGCAGTTGATCTCCTGGAAGAGGAAAGAGAGATGGCCCTGATCCGGTCGACCATCTATCAGCAAGACCTGCGTCGATTCCACGCCAGAAACGTGAGGGGTCGAGCATTTCAAGAGGGAGACTTGGTTCTCTGAGTGGACCAGCAGAAACCACACAAGCTTGCTCCTGCCTGGGAAGGCCCCTTCATTGTCACCAGAGTGCTCCACAACTGAGCGTACCACCTTTGCAATATCGAGCACAAGAGAGACGAGCCGCGAGCTTGGAATGCGGAGTTGCTCCGCCCCTTTTATACTTAAGTACTCAGTCTGTTGAGATGTGATAAGAGATACCTTTGTAGTTTGTTTATGAAAGACAAGAGCTTTTCGGTCTTTTAAAATGATTTTCGTTGCTTATATTTATGTCAGAAATCCCCCAGTGGGTGACTTAGCCGCGAATCCGTTTCGCCTAAGTCTACAAAATCCTACTGAGTGGTGAGCAAGCCTCTCACTCGGGGGCTTAGTCGCAAATCCGTTTCGACTAAGTTTTGAAAATCCTACCGAGTGTAGAGCCAACCTCTCACTTGGAGGCTTAGCTGCAGTCCAGTACTCGCCTAAGTTTTGAAAATACTACCGAGTGTAGAGCCAGCCTCTCACTCGGAGGCTTAGCTGCAGTCCAGTACTCGCCTAAGTTTTGAAAATCCTACCGAGTGTAGAGCCAGCCTCTCACTCAGAGGCTTAGCTGTAGTCCAGTACTCGCCTAAGTTTTGAAAATCCTACCGAGTGAAGAGCCAGCCTCTCACTCGGAGGCTTAGCTGCAGTCCAGTACTCGCCTAAGTTTTGAAAATCCTACCGAGTGGTGAGCAACCCTCCCACTCGGGGGCTTAGCTGCAGTCCAGTAATTGCCTAAGTTTTGAAAATCCTACCGAATGGTGAGCAACCCTCCCACTCGAGGGCTTAGCTGCAGTCCAAGACTAGCCTAAGTTTTAAAAATCCTACCGAGTGGTGAGCAACCCTCCCACTCGGGGCTTAGCTGCAGTCCAAGACTTCTAAGTTTTGAAAATCCTACCGAGTGGTGAGCAACCTTCCCACTCGGGGCTTAGATGCAGTCCAAGACTACGCCTAAGTTTTGAAAATCGTGCATCGAGTGGTGAGCAACCCTCCCACTCGGGGGCTTAGCTGCAGTCCAGTACTCGCCTAAGTTTTGAAAATCCTACCGAGTGGTGAGCAACCCTCCCACTCGGGGGCTTAGATGCTTTCCAGTACTCGCCTAAGTTTTGAAAATCCTACCGAGTGGTGAGCAACCCTCCCACTCGGGGGCTTAGCTGCAGTCCAGTACTCGCCTAAGTTTTGAAAATTCTACCGAGTGGTTAGCAACCCTCCCACTCGGGGGTTTAGCTGCAGTCCAGTACTCGCCTAAGTTTTGAAAATCCTACCGAGTGTAGAGCCACCCTCCCACTCGGGGCTTAGCTGCAGTCCAGTACTCGCCTAAGTTTTAAAAATCCTACCGAGTGGTGAGCAACCCTCTCACTCAGAGGCTTAGCTGCAGTCCAGTACTCGCCTAAGGATAAAACACGTTCCGAGTAAAATCCGATCTTCTCGCTCCATCCTGATCTGCAAGGACGACGAGGTGCAGGTCGACTGCGACCTTCTCCTCAGAGCTGCGCAATAAATACAATGTGTGCTCCATCCTGACCCGCAAGGACGACGAGGTGCAGGTCGACTGCGACCTTCTCCTCAAAGGTGCGCCATAAATACAATGTGCGCTCCATCCTGACCCGCAAGGACGACGAGGTGCAGGTCGACTGAAACCTTCTCCTCAGAGCTGCGCCATAAATACAATGTGCACTCCATCCAGATCCGCAAGGACGACGAGGTGCAGGTCGACTGGGACTTTCTCTTCGGAGCTGCATCTCAAGTTCAAAGATTATCCGAGTGAAAACAAGTTCCATTCAAAGACAAAACACAAGTATTTTCAGAGATAAACCAAGTTCGGATAAGTTCTGAGGGTTCCAGACCACGGATAAAGTACTCGGGCACCAGGCCCGAAAGAGTTTAACGGTTACAAGACCACTCGGCATTCAGAGGCAAATTTAAGCATGATATAAAGTTTTTCACTCCTTTGGAGGAGGACTGGCAGGCTCAACGAACTCGCCCAAGTCGACCCTATTTGCGATCCGAGTGGCCGCGTCGATGAAAGTCTCCAGGAAGGATTGAAAGTTGAGCTTTTTTGTATTGGCAACCTTGAGCGCTGCGAGCTTCTCTTCCTTGACTTCCTTGCAGTGGACTCGAACCAGAGACAGAGCCACGTCAGCACCACAACGAGCAGAGGACTTCTTCCATTCTAACACTCGATCAGGAATCTGTTTGAGTCGAGTCATCAGAGATTCCAAGTCGTTCCGAAGCGTGGTTTTGGGCCAGAGTGCAGTGTCGACTCGAGAAACCGCCGCTTTCAGTCGAGCAATGTAATCAGTGACGCTCGTAAGACGAGATTCCAGTCGGAGTACGTTCATGGCAGTCCTTGATTGGGGAGTTGATGGGATCCAAGTTTGTTTCGATCCACCTGGTCTCCTCCCCGAAATTCTAGCAGAACTCTGTGTGCAAAAGTGGGAAGTGAGTCGACGGTGACATGTCGAATCAACAACGGCAAAACAATCGGAAAAGAAATACCTTCAAGCATAAGGAACAGCTTTTGGGCAAGCCCTCCCAGATAAGTCTCTAGCTCGTTCCTCCTCTGCGCCAGGTCACTAGCTTTATCAGTTAGGGCATCCTTGTCCTTCTTCAGTCGGGTTGATTCCTTGTTGGCTTCATCGAGGGCAATCTTCAACTTGGCGTTCTCTTCCTCCAGCTTGCCGACCAAAGCCAGTTTCTCCTCAGCAAGTTTTGTCTTCTCTAGAGCCGCCTTCTGCGCCTCGGCAAGGTCACGATCCTTCTTCTCCAGAGCCTCCTTCATTTTCTCTACAAGAAATGACTATTGGGTCAGAACAAGGAATGGGAAGACAGGACGAAAGACAGTCGACAAAGTTCTCACCGAACATACCAGTTGCTTCATCTCTGGCCTTCTGCAAGTTCTCTTGAGCATGTTTCAGGTCAAGGTCAAGCTGGATGTGCTTCTTTTCCAACTCGGTATAACGAGCCCCAAGCTCACAAGATTTCTGCAAAAATAAACAGTCAGTCGACGAGCATAAGGATTAATTGCTTCTGAGCAATGAAGGGTAATTCTAACAGTTCTAAGACTACTGCCGAATCAAACATCCAACAGTAGTCTCGGGGACTACACCCAGTGGGTGCACTTAGCGTGCCCCCACTGGTCCAGTTTCCACTCGACATGGTCTGTCCAGGCCGAGTAAAAAAAAGAACGAGCCAAGTTGTTCTCAGACCGTAGTCGACTACCCGTAGTCAACCACGGTCTCGGGGACTACACCCAGTGGGTGCACTTAGCGTGCCCCCACCGGTCCAGTTTCCACTCAACGTGGTCCGTCCAGGCCGAGTGAACGATTCAGCTTCTCAGACCACAGTCGACTGCCCGCAGTCAACTATGGTCTCGGGGACTACACCCAGTGGGTGCACTCAGCGTGCCCCCACTAGAGATCCAGTCGACTCAACTTAGTCGACCCAAGATACAAGTTCGCTCAGTGGCAAATCAGAAACACCCAGTGGGTGTACAAATGCGAAACGCAGATAGATGAAAAGATTTGACAAAGCAAGTTTTCAGGTACCATATCCTAACAAAACAAGCTAAAGAGTCAGTTGGTTATCAACTAACCTGGACGTTGCTCTTGAGAGCTGAGCTGGAATCGTAAGCAGCTTGGCTAGCTTCCCGGACCACCTTCATCTACTCCATCATGAGGCCCGCCTGATGTATAGCCTCCTTAGCAGCCCCCACTTGGTCCTCTGGGACGTGATGTGCGGCAAAGAGCAAAGGATAATCAGTCGGAGGCTGCGCAGTCAACGCTGAGGGTTGAGCACTCGTCAATGGTATGGCAAAAATTACGGTACTCCAAGTGGCATTGCCTCCCTCCTGGGCTGCTGGTTCCGCCACTGTTGTCGACTAAGGCGTTTTCCCGGCTGACGCTTTCCTGTTTCTCCGAGGCCTCAGCGGCGCCTCCTCGTCGTTATCCGGAAGATCAATGACAGTGGGAGGGGCTGCAAAAGAATCAATCGCTAGAAACTCAATCGACCAATTAAACAGCCAAACAAATGAAAACAGGATTACGAGAGTCGTACCCAAAGTGGAAGTGACTGCATCCTCCATTTCCTCGTCTTCATTCCTGTGAGCGGAAGTCTCTAAGGTAGCAGCACTGCGAATTTCAAAATTCAGTCGGTCATGGCTACCGCAAAGAGTCGACCAAAACTCAGTTCATGTTAAACCAAGAGATCAAGTTCAGTGTTTACCCGGAAACAGTGGGAATGACCACTTTGATCTTGGGCAAGGCCTTCTGCGGCTTCAACGGCGTAGCTTTCGGCTGCTTTGGTGCTTTTTCAGTCGGCGCTGGAGAAGATGTTCGAGGGCGTTTTGACGACTGCCCAGTCGGAACAGTCGTTTTGCCTCGGATACTTGCCGGATCGTGGATAAGCTTTGATCGCCTTTCCGTACGGGGAGGCGAGTCAACCTCCTCTTAATCACTCGAGTTGTCGCTGCCCTCGTCCTCTCCCCCATCGGAGCGCCACTCGCCACTCTCGCCACCGCTAGCCTCTCCTTCAAGATCCTGTTCCTGCTCCCCGTTGGGCATCGAGTACATCTCAGTCAGAGCCTGGCAGACAAAAAGCAACACAAAAATCAGTCGGTTGGCAACAGACAGTTACATATTAGATCAAGAAAACACTCGACGACTTGGAGTTGTACCTTGTCTACTTCATACGTGTTGTTGAGTGGAGGAATCCTCCTGGATCCCCTGGGATTATCTTTGTTGCCGGTGATACCTTTCAACCACCCCTCCAGCGTAGCCTCCTCGACTTCCTTTGGATGGACCCGAGTGGTGTCATCAGCGCCCGAGTACATCCACATCGGATGGTCACGAGCTTGAAGCGGCTGAATGCGTCGTCTGAGGAAGACCTCCAAACAGATCCATGCCGGTCACACCGTCACGGACAAGCTGAACTACTCGCTCGACCAGCACCTTCACCTGTGCCTTCTCCTTCTCCTCCGGGATCACTTTCAAGGCAGAGGGCTTCTCCTCTCTGGCCATCGAAAAGGGGGGAAGTCCTATCGACTGTCCTGGAGTCGGCTAGTCTTTGCAGTAGAACCAGGTCGACTGCCACCCTCGGACTGACTCGGGAAGAATCATGGTTGGGAAAGAGCTTTTTCCCCTCATCTGAATCCCAAGAGCCCCACACATCTGGATCACGTGCGTCCTCTCATCACTCGGGTTGGCCTTCTTGACCGACTGAGAACGACATGTGAATATGTGCTTGAAGAGACCCTAGTGTGGTCGACAACCCAGGAAGTTCTCGCACATGGACACAAAAGCAGCAAGATACACGATAGTGTTTGGAGTAAAGTGGTGAAGTTGCGCCAAAAGAAGTTCAGAAAACCTCGGAAGAAAGGATGGGGAGGCAAAGAAAACCCGCGGTCGACG
Source organism: Aegilops bicornis (assembly GCA_021605145.1). NCBI lineage: Eukaryota > Viridiplantae > Streptophyta > Magnoliopsida > Poales > Poaceae > Aegilops > Aegilops bicornis. The sequence continues at coordinate 679,822,304 of CM038669.1, read as the reverse complement.
TGAGTAGCGAGGAGAATGCACTCACCCTCCTGTGGCCGCGCTCGGTCTCATTCCCAGGGAGCCGCGCCGATCCTTGGGGGATCAGTCCCTCCTCGACCAGATCGTCGATGTCCTCCTGACGGATCGCCGAGCAGATCCAGTCGCCCTAGATCCAGCCGGGCGGCAGGCCAGACCTCGACGAAGATCCTCCCCGGCTGGTCTTCTTCCCCTTCGCCTTCGCCGTCGCCTTCTTCGCATGCTCCAACGCGACAGTCTTCTCCTTCCCCATTGCAGCGGGCGGAGCTCGAGCATGGGCGGCGGCGCCGAGAGCAGAGGCGGAGTTGGTGGAAGAAGCGAAAGAGAAAGGGCAGAATGGCAGAGCACTGTGCAGACAACCCCAATCATGTGCCTTATATGGAGCCGTTTCCGAGTGGCTGACCCGTGGGCCCAAGCAATCCTATCAAATCCCGCAACAGTCGCGCGCGCAGTACGTGGCGAAAAAGGTGGCACGGGGATCGAGGCGGCCCTGCCTAATCCGTTCCGATTACTGCGGCTTCCTCCGCCCCGCGCGCTTCCCAAAATTCAAATCCCGTGAGATCCGCGGAGGACAGGGCAACTTATCAGACGGAAGTTTTTTTCTCCATAACAACACTTGGAGCTTAGCAGCAAAAGTTCACTCGACAAAACCAAGAATGGATCAAGGCGACTGAACAAGAAGTTGAAGTCATCAAGATTGTTCATTTGATCCTAGTAAGGCGCTTACGAAGCGCAAAAATTGAATCGGAGGAATTCTCAACTCCTTCTCCACTCGAACCATGAACTATTCGGGGGCTAATGATGAAGCTATGTACCTAGGGTAGGGTCATAGGCCTGACCTAGACACCCTCCCCTAGGACATCACCCTAAAACTAGAAGCATTCGAGGAGAAGTCATCATCCACTCGACCATGAAGTATTCCACTCGGAAGACTCTAAGTCACTCGACCATGAAGACTATCACTCGACAACCAGAAGACCTAAAGTCACTCAAGCGGCAGCAACGGTCGAGCGTTTACTCGTAGACTTAATGATCATTTATGTCACTTTAATACAGACGTTACCTGTAACGCTCTCCTTTTATGAACATTGAACCCTTGGCGTCGTGGGCTGGCTGGGGTCCTGGCGCACTCTATATAAGCCACCCCCCTCCACAGGCACAAGCGTTCGCACCCCTGTAATATCACACACGCATAATCCAGTCGACCGCCTCCGGGCACCGAGACGTAGGGATGTTACTTCCTCCGCGAAGGGCCTGAACTCGTAAATCTCGTGTCTACAACTTCGTCGTAGCTAGGATCTTGCCTCTACATACCTACCCCCCATTCTACTGTCAGTCTTAGAACCACGACAGTCGGCGCCAGCGTGTATTGTTTAAGAAAATGAACAGATATTCACTACTGCAGAACCGGGCTTTAGCGCCGGTTCGTAAGGGCCTTTAGTGTCGGTTCTACAACCGGCACTAAAGAGTGGAGACTAAAGCCCCCCCCCCCCTTTAGTACCGGTTCGGCATGAACCGGCGCTAAAGTTCCACCACATGGCACGAGCCAGGCCCGGGTGCTGGTAGACCATTAGTACCGGTTGGTAACACCAACCGGTACTAAATGTTTGGGGGGGGGTTTGGTTTTATTTTTTATTTTTCCATTAATTTTGTGTTTTCCATTTAATTCTTTTTTGGTTGCTGGTATTTTATGATACTACATATTGTACACGTTATGCATATATATAAATAGATTTTCTCGTAGAACCGCACATATATATATATATATATATATATATATATATATATATATATATATATCATCGAATGTCTCACAACCACCATTAATTATTCACACATACACATGTATATGTATCTACAATTTCTCCTACATGTTGCCTTGGTGCCTTCGGAGCACGATGACAAGTGGTTCATGGGGGCGGTAGCGGGTAATAGTATTCTCCTTTGGGATCTATGACCTGGTCGAGCAAAAACCCCGCTATTTCCTCTTGAAGTGCTCGTATGCGCTCCGTTGGTAGGAGCTTCTCCCGCACCTCTCTGAACTATTAAGAAGGAGATCAATATGCATGTGTATTAGTTGTGTGACTAGATATCGATAATGGTGTAAAAATTTGTGAATAGTGTTACGACAAACGCGTACCCAGTCCTGTCTTTGAGATCTGCTCCTTTTGGACGCCATCATGCGAATGTTCTCGCATAACGTAGTATGCACACGTATCATTCCCGATGCCTCGCTTGTGGCCTTTACGAGAATGGAATTGAATCAGATAATGATTAATCAAGCATGATAATTAATTAATGGTATTGAAACAAGAATTAAAGAGATGGTAGCTAGCTAGCTAGTACTACTTAATTACTTACCTTGGGTCGATACCAAAACAGCTTTTTAGCCCAACTGCCTGGAGTCACCTTGATGAACTTCGCCCAAGCCCTACCCGCCGACAAAACAAATTAATAAAGGGGTTATTAAATAGTTCATATCAGGAAATGACGAACTAAATAGGCCGAGATATAGTTAATAATGATTAAAATTGCCTGTTGACTATCCCATACAAGATGGTGTAGTCACTTTCTTTTTTAAGTAGTGAGTCCAGTACTTCAACTTTTCCTTCTTCAACTTTAATGTCTAACAAGATCCAGTGGAAATTGCATGCGCACACGTTTGCATGTCTTAATTAAGCGGGCATGTGCACAGAATTTGTAGTATAAGACAGTGTGACTCACAGGAAGTTGTAAGGAAAAAGTAGTATATCTGCATTGGTATTGAGGCGCTTGAAGAACTCTAGCATGCTTTCCTCTAAACTTTCTCGATAATATGGATCTAGCCATGTGTGTTCATTAATGGTATTTGGGTCAATGAACCCAATGCCATAGCGTCCAGATTTTTTCATTTCATACATCTTCATCCTGCATAATACCACAGAAAAGAATATAGTGAGGATAATTACAAGTAATGATTGATCAAAATGATCACTACAGCTAGCTTGACACTGAAATTACAGAAAGAAATCACTTACAGACAATAGCAACTGACGAGAGATTTGTCGAGTGCGTCTTGATTGAATAATTGAAACCATTCTGTATACTCAACGGACACAGCTTTCTCATGAAGTAATGCTCCTCCTTGACATTCACCATGAGGGACTCTCAATTGGAAATCTTGGTAATGTTCATGTACCATTGATGCAATTCATACATTCTCGTCAGGAGGTTCTTGACCTCGTCTGGCTCGACCAAAGGTTGGCCCCGGACATATTTCTGTTTTATTTCCTCCTCTCTAAGCGGAGACATGGGCTCGAGCTCGAGGAGTTGTCCAACAGTGATCTTGAGCATTTCAGCCTGCATTATATGCTCCTCATTTGACCCACATAGCATGTGCAAGAAAGTAGAGAGGGTTACGGCAAAAACTGGATGCACTTCGTGTACAAAACGGACAATCTCTTTCGAAGTATCAGGGTTTCATACGGAAACTCGTCTGTTACAAAGGGATTTCATTTTTTTGAACTTATTTGATCTTCATAGTTTTTCTGTGCTCAAAATGCACCATTCAAATCCGCATCACCAATTTTCAACCCTTTCTGACTTCATTTGTTATTTTTCATGCATTTACTGATTATTTTGAGCTATAATTACCTGAAACTGAAAAGCATTTCAACTGAAGTCTGAAAAGGTTGAAAGTTGGCATGGTATCATCATTTGACCCACATAGCATGTGCAAGAAAGTAGAGAGGGTTACGGCAAAAACTGGATGCACTTCGTGTACAAAACGGACAATCTCTTCAAGTATCGTGGTTTCATCACGAAACTCGTCTGCATTACAAAGGGATTTCATTTTTTGAAATTATTTGAACTCCATAGTTTTTCTGTGCTCAAAATGCACCATTCAAAGCCACATCATCAATTTTCAACCTTTTCGACTTCATTTGTTATTTCTCATGCATTTACTGATTATTTTGAGCTATAATTCCCTGAAACTGAAAAGCATTTCAACTGAAGTCTGAAAAGGTTGAAAGTTGGCATGGTATCATCATTTGACCCACATAGCATGTGCAAGAAAGTAGAGAGGGTTACGGCAAAAACTGGATGCACTTCGTGTACAAAACGGACAATCTCTTTCGAAGTATCAGGGTTTCATACGGAAACTCGTCTGTTACAAAGGGATTTCAATTTTTTGAACTTATTTGATCTTCATAGTTTTTCTGTGCTCAAAATGCACCATTCAAATCCGCATCACCAATTTTCAACCCTTTCTGACTTCATTTGTTATTTTTCATGGATTTACTGATTATTTTGAGCTATAAGACCCTGAAATTGAAAAGCATTTCAAATGAACTCTGAAAAGGTTGAAAGTTGGCATGGTATCATCATTTGACCCACATAGCATGTGCAAGAAAGTAGAGAGGGTTACGGCAAATCTTGGATGCGATTCGTGTACAAAACGGACAATCTCTTTCAAGTATCGTGGTTTCATCACGAGGAAACTCAAATGCATTACAAAGGGATTTCATTTTTTTGAAATTATTTGAACTCCATAGTTTTCCTGTGCTTAAAATGCCCCATTCAAAGCCACATCATCAATTTTCAACCTTTTCTGACTTCATTTGTTATTTCTCATGCATTTATTGATTATTTTGAGCTATAAGACCCTGAAATTGAAAAGCATTTCAAATGAACTCTGAAAAGGTTGAAAGTTGGCATGGTATCATCATTTGACCCACATAGCATGTGCAAGAAAGTAGAGAGGGTTACGGCAAAATCTGGATGCACTTCGTGTACAAAACGGACAATCTTTTCCGAAGTATCAGGGTTTCATACGGAAACTCGTCTGTTACAAAGGGATTTAATTTTTTGAACTTATTTGAACTCCATAGTTTTTCTGTGTTCAAAATGCACCATTCAAAGCGACATCATCAATTTACAACCCTTTCTGACTTCATTTGTTATTTTTCATGCATTTACTGATTATTTTGAGCTATAATTCCACTGAAACTGAAAAGCATTTCAACTGAACTCAAAAGGTTGAAAGTTAGCATGGTATCATCATTTGACCCACATAGCATGTGCAAGAAAGTAGAGAGGGTTACGGCAAAACTGGATGCACTTCGTGTACAAAACGGACAATCTCTTTCAAGTATCGTGGTTTCATCACGGAAACTAAATGCATTACAAAGGGATTTCATTTTTTTGAAATTATTTGAACTCCATAGTTTTTCTGTGCTCAAAATGCAACATTCAAAGCCACATCATCAATTTTCAACCTTTTCTGACTTCATTTGTTATTTCTAATGCATTTCTTGATTATTTTGAGCTATAATTCTCGAAATCAAGAGCATTTCAACTGAAGTCCTAAAAGGTTGAAAGTTGGCATGGTATCATCATTTGACCCACATAGCATGTGCAAGAAAGTAGAGAGGGTTACGGCAAAACTGGATGCACTTCGCCGTGTACAAAACGGACAATCTCTTTCGAAATATCGGGGTTTCATACGGAGCACAAATGCATTACAAAGGGATTTCATTTTTTGAACTTATTTGATCTTCATAGTTTTTCTGTGCTCAAAATGCACCATTCAAATCCGCATCACCAATTTTCAACCCTTTCTCGACTTCATTTGTTATTTTTCATGCATTTCTTGATTATTTTGAGCTATAAGACCTGAAATTGAAAAGCATTTCAAATGAACTCTGAAAAGGTTGAAAGTTGGCATGGTATCATCATTTGACCCACATAGCATGTGCAAGAAAGTAGAGAGGGTTATCACAAACTGGATGCACTTCGTGTACAAAGCGGACAATCTCTTTCAAGTATCAGGGTTTCATACGGAAACTCGTCTGTTACAAAGGGATTTCATTTTTTTGAAATTATTTGAACTCCATAGTTTTTCTGTGCTCAAAATGCACCATTCAAAGCCACATAATCAATTTTCAACCTTTTCTGACTTCATTTGTTATTTCTCATGTATTTACTGATTATTTTGAGCTATAATTCCTCGAATCGAAAAGCATTTCAACCGAACTCTGAAAAGGTTGAAAGTTGGCATGGTATCATCATTTGACCCACATAGCATGTGCAAGAAAGTAGAGAGGGTTACGGCAAAACTGGATGCACTTCGTGTACAAAAGCGGACAATCTCTTTCAAGTATCAGGGTTTCATACGAAAACTCGTCTGATACAAAGGGATTTCAATTTTTTGAACTTATTTGATCTTCATAGTTTTTCTGTGCTCAAAATGCACCATTCAAATCCGCATCACCAATTTTCAACCCTTTCTGACTTAATTTGTTATTTTTCATGGATTCTTGATTATTTTGAGCTATAATTCCTGAAACTGAAAAGCATTTCAACTGAACTCTAAAAGGTTGAAAGTTGGCATGGTATCATCATTTGACCCACATAGCATGTGCAAGAAAGTAGAGAGGGTTACGGCAAAACTGGATGCACTTCGTGTACAAAACGGACAATCTCTTTCAAGTATCGGGGTTTCATCACGGAAACTAAATGCATTACAAAGGGATTTCATTTTTTTGAACTTATTTGATCTTCATAGTTTTTCTGTGCTCAAAATGCACCATTCAAATCCGCATCACCAATTTTCAACCCTTTCTGACTTCATTTGTTATTTTTCATGGATTTACTGATTATTTTGAGCTATAATTCCCTGAAACTGAAAAGCATTTCAACTGAACTCTGAAAAGGTTGAAAGTTAGCATGGTATCATCATTTGACCCACATAGCATGTGCAAGAAAGTAGAGAGGGTTACGGCAAAAACTGGATGCACTTCGTGTACAAAACGGACAATCTCTTTCAAGTATCGTGGTTTCATACGGAAACTCGTCATTACAAAGGGATTTCATTTTTTGAAATTATTTGAACTCCATAGTTTTTCTGTGCTCAAATGCAACATTCAAAGCCACATCATCAATTTTCAACCTTTTCGACTTCATTTGTTATTTCTCATGCATTTCTTGATTATTTTGAGCTATAATTCCTGAAACTGAAGAGCATTTCAACTGAACTCTGAAAAGGTTGACAGTTGGCATGGTATCATCATTTGACCCACATAGCATGTGCAAGAAAGTAGAGAGGGTTACGGCAAAAACTGGATGCACTTCGTGTACAAAACGGACAATCTCTTTCGAAATATCAGGGTTTCATACGGAAACTCGTTACATAAAGGGATTTCATTTTTTTGAACTTATTTGATCTTCATAGTTTTTCTGTGCTCAAAATGCACCATTCAAATCCGCATCACCAATTTTCAACCCTTTCTGACTTCATTTGTTATTTTTCATGGATTTACTGATTATTTTGAGCTATAAGACCCTGAAATTGAAAAGCATTTCAAATGAACTCTGAAAAGGTTGAAAGTTGGCATGGTATCATCATTTGACCCACATAGCATGTGCAAGAAAGTAGAGAGGGTTATCACAAAAACTGGATGCACTTCGTGTACAAAAGCGGACAATCTCTTTCAAGTATCGTGGTTTCATACGCTAAATCGCATTACAAAGGGATTTCATTTTTTGAAATTATTTGAACTCCATAGTTTTTCTGTGCTCAAAATGCACCATTCAAAGCCACATAATCAATTTTCAACCTTTCTGACTTCATTTGTTATTTCTCATGCATTTACCTTGATTATTTTGAGCTATAATTCCTGAAACTGAAAAAGCATTTCAACCGAACTCTGAAAAGGTTGAAAGTTGGCATGGTATCATCATTTGACCCACATAGCATGTGCAAGAAAGTAGAGAGGGTTACGGCAAAACTGGATGCACTTCGTGTACAAAACGGACAATCTCTTTCAAGTATCGTGGTTTCATACGGAAACTCGTCTCATTACAAAGGGATTTCAATTTTTGAACTTATTTGATCTTCATAGTTTTTCTGTGCTCAAAATGCACCATTCAAATCCGCATCACCAATTTTCAACCCTTTCGACTTCATTTGTTATTTTTCATGGATTTCTTGATTATTTTGAGCTATAATTCCTCGAAATCGAAAAGCATTTCAACTGAACTCTAAAAGGTTGAAAGTTGGCATGGTATCATCATTTGACCCACATAGCATGTGCAAGAAAGTAGAGAGGGTTACGGCAAAAACTGGATGCACTTCGTGTACAAAACGGACAATCTCTTTCGAAGTATCAGGGTTTCATACGGAAACTCGTCTGTTACAAAGGGATTTCATTTTTTTGAACTTATTTGATCTTCATAGTTTTTCTGTGCTCAAAATGCACCATTCAAATCCGCATCACCAATTTTCAACCCTTTCTGACTTCATTTGTTATTTTTCATGGATTTACTGATTATTTTGAGCTATAATTCCTGAAACTGAAAAGCATTTCAACTGAACTCTGAAAAGGTTGAAAGTTGGCATGGTATCATCATTTTACCCACATAGCATGTGCAAGAAAATAGAGAGGGTTACGGCAAAACTGGATGCACTTCGTGTACAAAACGGACAATCTCTTTCGAAGTATCAGGGTTTCATACGGAAACTCGTCTGTTACAAAGGGATTTCATTTTTTTGAAATTATTTGAACTCCTTAGTTTTTCTGTGCTCAAAATGCACCATTAAAAGCCACATCATCAATTTTCAACCTTTTCTGACTTCATTTGTTATTTCTCATGTATTTACTGATTAGTTTGAGCTATAATTCCCTGAAACTGAAAAGCATTTCAACTGAACTCTGAAAAGGTTGAAAGTTAGCATGGTATCATCATTTGACCCACATAGCATGGGCAAGAAAGTAGAGAGGGTTACGGCAAAAACTGGATGCACTTCGTGTACAAAACGGACAATCTCTTTCGAAGTATCGGGGTTTCATACGGAAACTCGTCTGTTACAAAGGGATTTCATTTTTTTGAACTTATTTGATCTTCATAGTTTTTCTGTGCTCAAAACGCACCATTCAAATCCGCATCACCAATTTTCAACCCTTTCTGACTTCATTTGTTATTTTTCATGGATTTACTGATTATTTTGAGCTATAAGACCCTGAAATTGAAAAGCATTTCAAATGAACTCGAAAAGGTTGAAAGTTGGCATGGTATCATCATTTGACCCACATAGCATGTGCAAGAAAGTAGAGAGGGTTACGGCAAAACTGGATGCACTTCGTGTACAAAACGGACAATCTCTTTCAAGTATCGTGGTTTCATACGGAAACTCGTCTCATTACAAAGGGATTTCATTTTTTGAAATTATTTGAACTCCATAGTTTTCTGTGCTCAAAATGCAACATTCAAAGCCACATCATCAATTTTCAACCTTTTCTCGACTTCATTTGTTATTTCTCATGCATTTACCGATTATTTTGAGCTATAATTCCCGAAATCAAGAGCATTTCAACCGAACTCTGAAAAGGTTGAAAGTTGGCATGGTATCATCATTTGACCCACATAGCATGTGCAAGAAAGTAGAGAGGGTTACGGCAAAACTGGATGCACTTCGTGTACAAAAGCGGACAATCTCTTTCGAAATATCGTGGTTTCATACGGAGCTTAAATGCATTACAAAGGGATTTCATTTTTTGAACTTATTTGATCTTCATAGTTTTTCTGTGCTCAAAATGCACCATTCAAATCCATCACCAATTTTCAACCCTTTCTGACTTCATTTGTTATTTTTCATGCATTTACCGATTATTTTGAGCTATAAGACCTGAAATTGAAAAGCATTTCAAATGAACTACGAAAAGGTTGAAAGTTGGCATGGTATCATCATTTGACCCACATAGCATGTGCAAGAAAGTAGAGAGGGATATCACAAAAACTGTAAGCACATCGTGTACAAAACGGACAATCTATATCGAAGTATAAGTGTTTCATACGGAAACTCGACTGTTACAAAGGGATATCAATTATTTGAAATAATTTGAACTCCATAGTTTTTCTGTGTTCAAAATGCACCATTCAAAGCCACATAATCAATTTTCAACCTTTCTGACTTCATTTGTTATTTCTCATGCATTTACTGATTATTTTGAGCTATAATTCCTAAACTGAAAAGCATTTCAACCGAACTCTGAAAAGGTTGAAAGTTGGCATGGTATCATCATTTCACCCACATAGCATGTGAAAGAAAGTAGAGAGGATTACGGGCAAAACTGGATGCACTTCGTGTACAAAACGGACAGTCTCTTTCGAATTATCAAGGTTTCGTACGGAAACTCGTCTGTTACAAAGGGGTTTCAATTTTTGAACTTATTTGATCTTCATAGTTTTTCTGTGCTCAAAATGCACCATTCAAATCCGCATCACCAATTTTCAACCCTTTCGACTTCATTTGTTATTTTTCATGGATTTACCGATTATTTTGAGCTATAATTCCTGAAACTGAAAAGCATTTCAACCGAACTCTGAAAAGTTTGAAAGTTGTCATGTTATCATCATTTGACCCACATAGCATGTGCAAGAAAGTAGAGAGGGTTACGGCAAAAACTGGATGCACTTCGTGTACAAAACGGACAATCTCTTTCGAAGTATCAGGGTTTCATACGGAAACTCGTCTGTTACAAAGGGATTTCAATTTTTTGAACTTATTTGATCTTCATAGTTTTTCTGTGCTCAAAATGCACCATTCAAATCGATCACCAATTTTCAAACCCTTCTCGACTTCATTTGTTATTTTTCATGGATTTACCGATTATTTTGAGCTATAATTCCTCGAACTGAAAAAGCATTTCAACCGAACTCTGAAAAGGTTGAAAGTTGGCATGGTATCATCATTTGACCCACATAGCATGTGCAAGAAAGTAGAGAGGGTTACGGCAAAACTGGATGCACTTCGTGTACAAAACGGACAATCTCTTCAAGTATCGTGGTTTCATCACGGCAAACTCGTGCATTACAAAGGGATTTCAATTTTTGAACTTATTTGATCTTCATAGTTTTTCTGTGCTCAAAATGCACCATTCAAATCCGCATCACCAATTTTCAACCCTTCTCGACTTCATTTGTTATTTTTCATGGATTTACCGATTATTTTGAGCTATAATTCCTGAAACTGAAAAGCATTTCAACCGAACTCTGAAAAGGTTGAAAGTTGGCATGGTATCATCATTTGACCCACATAGCATGTGCAAGAAAGTAGAGAGGGTTACGGCAAAACTGGATGCACTGCGTGTACAAAACGGACAATCTCTTTCGAAGTATCAGGGTTTCATACGGAAACTCGTCTGTTACAAAGGGATTTCAATTTTTTGAACTTATTTGATCTTCATAGTTTTTCTGTGCTCAAATTGCACCATTCAAATCCGCATCACCAATTTTCAACCCTTTCGACTTCATTTGTTATTTTTCATGGATTTACTGATTATTTTGAGCTATAATTCCTCGAAACTGAAAAGCATTTCAACTGAACTCTGAAAAGGTTGAAAGTTGGCATGGTATCATCATTTGACCCACATAGCATGTGCAAGAAAGTAGAGAGGGTTACGGCAAAAACTGGATGCAATTCGTGTACAAAACGGACAATCTCTTTCGAAGTATCAGGGTTTCATACGGAAACTCGTCTGTTACAAAGGGATTTTATTTTTTTAACTTATTTGAACTCCAGACTTTTTCTGTGTTCAAAATGCACCATTCAAATCAAGATCACCAATTTTCAACCCTTTCTCGACTTCATTTGTTATTTTTCATGGATTTACCGATTATTTTGAGCTATAATTCCTGGAAACTGAAAAGCATTTCAACCGAACTCCGAAAAGGTTGAAAGTTGGCATGGTATCATCATTTAACCCACATAGCATGTGCAAGAAAGTAGAGAGGGTTACGGCAAAACTGGATGCACTTCGTGTACAAAACGGACAATCTCTTTCAAGTATCGTGGTTTCATACGGAAACTCGTCTGCTACAAAGGGATTTCAATTTTTGAACTTATTTGATCTTCATAGTTTTTCTGTGCTCAAAATGCACCATTCAAATCAAGATCACCAATTTTCAACCCTTTCTCGACTTCATTTGTTATTTTCATGGATTTACCGATTATTTTGAGCTATAATTCCTCGAAACTGAAAAGCATTTCAACCGAACTCTGAAAAGGTTGAAAGTTGGCATGGTATCATCATTTGACCCACATAGCATGTGCAAGAAAGTAGAGAGGGTTACGGCAAAACTGGATGCACTTCGTGTACAAAACGGACAATCTCTTTCAAGTATCGTGGTTTCATACTGAAACTCGTCTGCATTACAAAGGGATTTCAATTTTTGAACTTATTTGATCTTCATAGTTTTTCTGTGCTCAAAATGCACCATTCAAATCAATCACCAATTTTCAACCCTTTCTGACTTCATTTGTTATTTTTCATGGATTTACTGATTATTTTGAGCTATAATTCCCTGAAACTGAAAAGCATTTCAACTGAACTCTGAAAAGGTTGAAAGTTGGCATGGTATCATCATTTGACCCACATAGCATGTGCAAGAAAGTAGAGAGGGTTACGGCAAAAACTGGATGCACTTAGTGTACAAAACGGACAATCTCTTTCAAGTATCGTGGTTTCATACGGAAACTAAATGCATTACAAAGGGATTTCAATTTTTGAACTTATTTGATCTTCATAGTTTTTCTGTGCTCAAAATGCACCATTCAAATCCGCATCACCAATTTTCAACCCTTTCTGACTTCATTTGTTATTTTTCATGGATTTACTGATTATTTTGAGCTATAATTCCCTGAAACTGAAAAGCATTTCAAATGAACTACGAAAAGGTTGAAAGTTGGCATGGTATCATCATTTGACCCACATAGCATGTGCAAGAAAGTAGAGAGGGTTACGGCAAAAAGCGGATGCACTTCGTGTACAAAACGGACAATCTCTTTCAAGTATCGTGGTTTCATACGGAAACTTAAATGCTCGTTACAAAGGGATTTCATTTTTTGAACTTATTTGATCTTCATAGTTTTTCTGTGCTCAAAATGCACCATTCAAATCAAGATCACCAATTTTCAACCCTTTCTCGACTTCATTTGTTATTTTTCATGGATTTACTGATTATTTTGAGCTATAATTCCTGAAACTGAAAAGCATTTCAAATGAACTCAAAAGGTTGAAAGTTGGCATGGTATCATCATTTGACCCACATAGCATGTGCAAGAAAGTAGAGAGGGTTACGGCAAAAACTGGATGCACTTCGTGTACAAAACGGACAATATCTTTCGAAGTATCGTGGTTTCATACGGAAACTAAATGCATTACAAAGGGATTTCATTTTTTGAACTTATTTGATCTTCATAGTTTTTCTGTGCTCAAAATGCACCATTCAAATCCGCATCACCAATTTTCAACCCTTTCGACTTCATTTGTTATTTTTCATGGATTTACTGATTATTTTGAGCTATAATTCCACAAACTGAAAAGCATTTCAACCGAACTCAAAAGGTTGAAAGTTGGCATGGTATCATCATTTGACCCACATAGCATGTGCAAGAAAGTAGAGAGGGTTACGGCAAAACTGGATGCAATTCGTGTACAAAACGGACAATCTCTTTCAAGTATCGTGGTTTCATACGGAAACTAAATGCATTACAAAGGGATTTCATTTTTTGAACTTATTTGATCTTCATAGTTTTCTGTGCTCAAAATGCACCATTCAAATCCGCATCACCAATTTTCAACCCTTTCGACTTCATTTGTTATTTTCATGGATTTACCGATTATTTTGAGCTATAATTCCTCGAACTGAAAAGCATTTCAACCGAACTCAAAAGGTTGAAAGTTGGCATGGTATCATCATTTGACCCACATAGCATGTGCAAGAAAGTAGAGAGGGTTACGGCAAAACTGGATGCACTTCGTGTACAAAACGGACAATCTCTTTCAAGTATCGTGGTTTCATACGGAAACTAAATGCATTACAAAGGGATTTCATTTTTGAACTTATTTGATCTTCATAGTTTTTCTGTGCTCAAAATGCACCATTCAAATCCGCATCACCAATTTTCAACCCTTTCTGACTTCATTTGTTATTTTTCATGGATTTACTGATTATTTTGAGCTATAATTCCCTGAAACTGAAAAGCATTTCAACTGAACTCTGAAAAGGTTGAAAGTTGGCATGGTATCATCATTTGACCCACATAGCATGTGCAAGAAAGTAGAGAGGGTTACGGCAAAAACTGGATGCACTTCGTGTACAAAAGCGGACAATCTCTTTCAAGTATCGTGGTTTCATACGGAAACTAAATGCATTACAAAGGGATTTCATTTTTTGAACTTATTTGATCTTCATAGTTTTTCAGCTCAAAATGCACCATTCAAATCAAGATCACCAATTTTCAAACCCTTCTGACTTCATTTGTTATTTTCATGGATTTACCGATTATTTTGAGCTATAATTCCTCGAAACTGAAAAGCATTTCAACTGAACTCAAAAGGTTGAAAGTTGGCATGGTATCATCATTTGACCCACATAGCATGTGCAAGAAAGTAGAGAGGGTTACGGCAAAAACTGGATGCACTTCGTGTACAAAGCGGACAATCTCTTTCAAGTATCGTGGTTTCATACGGAAACTCAAATGCATTACAAAGGGATTTCAATTTTTTGAACTTATTTGATCTTCATAGTTTTTCTGTGCTCAAAATGCACCATTCAAATCCGCATCACCAATTTTCAACCCTTTCTGACTTCATTTGTTATTTTTCATGGATTTACTGATTATTTTGAGCTATAATTCCACAGGAAAAAGCATTTCAACTGAACTCAAAAGGTTGAAAGTTGGCATGGTATCATCATTTGACCCACATAGCATGTGCAAGAAAGTAGAGAGGGTTACGGCAAAACTGGATGCACTTCGTGTACAAAACGGACAATCTCTTTCAAGTATCGGGGTTTCATCACGGAAACTAAATGCATTACAAAGGGATTTCAATTTTTGAACTTATTTGATCTTCATAGTTTTTCTGTGCTCAAAATGCACCATTCAAATCCGCATCACCAATTTTCAACCCTTTTCGACTTCATTTGTTATTTTTCATGGATTTCTTGATTATTTTGAGCTATAATTCCTGAATCGAAAAGCATTTCAACTGAACTCTGAAAAGGTTGAAAGTTGGCATGGTATCATCATTTGACCCACATAGCATGTGCAAGAAAGTAGAGAGGGTTACGGCAAAACTGGATGCACTTCGTGTACAAAACGGACAATCTCTTTCGAAGTATCAGGGTTTCATACGGAAACTAAATGCATTACAAAGGGATTTCATTTTTTGAACTTATTTGATCTTCATAGTTTTTCTGTGCTCAAAATGCACCATTCAAATCCGCATCACCAATTTTCAACCCTTTCGACTTCATTTGTTATTTTTCATGGATTTACCGATTATTTTGAGCTATAATTCCTGGAAATGAAAAGCATTTGAAATGAACTCTGAAAAGGTTGAAAGTTGGCATGGTATCATCATTTCAACCACATAGCATGTGCAAGAAAGTAGAGAGGGTTACGGCAAAGATTGGATGCACTTCGTGTACAAAACGGACAATCTCTTACGAAGTATCAGGGTTTCATATGGAAACTAAATGCATTACAAAGGGATTTCATTTTTTGAACTTATTTGATCTTCATAGTTTTTCTGTGCTCAAAATGCACCATTCAAATCCATCACCAATTTTCAACCCTTTCGACTTCATTTGTTATTTTGCATGGATTTCTTGATTATTTTGAGCTATAAGACCCTGAAATTGAAAAGCATTTCAAATGAACTCTGAAAAGGTTGAAAGTTGGCATGGTATCATCATTTTACCCACATAGCATGTGCAAGAAAATAGAGAGGGTTACGGCAAAACTGGATGCACTTCGTGTACAAAACGGACAATCTCTTTCGAAGTATCGTGGTTTCATACGAGAAACTAAATGCATTACAAAGGGATTTCAATTTTTTGAACTTATTTGATCTTCATAGTTTTTCTGTGCTCAAAATGCACCAATCAAAGCCACATCATCAATTTTCAACCTTTTCTGACTTCATTTGTTATTTCTCATGGATTTACTGATTATTTTGAGCTATAATTCCCTGAAACTGAAAAGCATTTCAACTGAACTCAAAAGGTTGAAAGTGGGCATGGTATCATCATTTGACCCACATAGCATGTGCAAGAAAGTAGAGAGGGTTGCCGCAAAAACTGGATGCACTTCGTGTACAAAGCGGACAATCTCTTTCAAGTATCGTGGTTTCATACTTAAACTCGTCTGCTTACAAAGGGATTTCATTTTTTGAACTTATTTGATCTTCATAGTTTTTTGTGCTCAAAATGCACCATTCAAATCCATCACCAATTTTCAAACCTTTCGACTTCATTTGTTATTTTTCATGGATTTACTGATTATTTTGAGCTATAATTCCTCGAAGCGAAAAGCATTTCAACCGAACTCTGAAAGGTTGAAAGTTGGCATGGTATCATCATTTGACCCACATAGCATGTGCAAGAAAGTAGAGAGGGTTACGGCAAAAACTGGATGCACTTCGTGTACAAAAGCGGACAATCTCTTTCAAGTATCACGGTTTCATCACGGAAACTAAATGCATTACAAAGGGATTTCATTTTTTGAAATTATTTGAACTCCATAGTTTTTCTGTGCTCAAAATGCACCATTCAAAGCCACATCATCAATTTTCAACCTTTTCGACTTCATTTGTTATTTCTCATGCATTTACTGATTATTTTGAGCTATAATTCCCTGAAACTGAAGAGCATTTCAACTGAACTCTGAAAAGGTTGAAAGTTGGCATGGTATCATCATTTCACCCACATAGCATGTGCAAGAAAGTATAGAGGGTTACGGCAAAAACTGGATGCACTTCGTGTACAAAACGGACAATCTCTTTCGAAGTATCAGGGTTTCATACGGAAACTCGTCTGTTACAAAGGGATTTCATTTTTTTAAACTTATTTGATCTTCATAGTTTTTCTGTGCTCAAAATGCACCATTCAAATCCGCATCACCAATTTTCAACCCTTTCTGACTTCATTTGTTATTTTTCATGCATTTACTGATTATTTTGAGCTATAAGACCCTGAAATTGAAAAGCATTTCAAATGAACTCTGAAAAGGTTGAAAGTTGGCATGGTATCATCATTTGACCCACATAGCATGTGCTAGAAAGTAGATAGGGTTATCACAAAACTGGATGCACTTCGTACAAAGCGGACAATCTCTTTCGAAGTATCAGGGTTTCATACGGAAACTCGTCTGTTACAAAGGGATTTCATTTTTTTGAAATTATTTGAACTCCATAGTTTTTCTGTGCTCAAAATGCACCATTCAAAGCCACATAATCAATTTTCAACCTTTTCTGACTTCATTTGTTATTTCTCATGCATTTACTGATTATTTTGAGCTATAATTCCCTGAAACTGAAAAGCATTTCAACTGAACTCTGAAAAGGTTGAAAGTTGGCATGGTATCATCATTTGACCCACATAGCATGTGCAAGAAAGTAGAGAGGTTACGGCAAAACTGGATGCACTTCGTGTACAAAACGGACAATCTCTTTCAAGTATCGGGGTTTCATACGGAAACTCGTCTGCATTACAAAGGGATTTCAATTTTTGAACTTATTTGATCTTCATAGTTTTTCTGTGCTCAAAATGCACCATTCAAATCCGCATCACCAATTTTCAACCCTTTCGACTTCATTTGTTATTTTTCATGGATTTCTTGATTATTTTGAGCTATAATTCCTGGAAACTGAAAAGCATTTCAACTGAACTCTGAAAAGGTTGAAAGTTGGCATGGTATCATCATTTGACCCACATAGCATGTGCAAGAAAGTAGAGAGGGTTACGGCAAAACTGGATGCACTTCGTGTACAAAACGGACAATCTCTTTCAAGTATCGTGGTTTCATCACTAAACTAAATGCATTACAAAGGGATTTCATTTTTTTGAACTTATTTGATCTTCATAGTTTTTCTGTGCTCAAAATGCACCATTCAAATCCGCATCACCAATTTTCAAACCCTTCTGACTTCATTTGTTATTTTTCATGGATTTACTGATTATTTTGAGCTATAATTCCCTGAAACTGAAAAGCATTTCAACTGAACTCTGAAAAGGTTGAAAGTTGGCATGGTATCATCATTTGACCCACATAGCATGTGCAAGAAAGTAGAGAGGGTTACAGCAAAAACTGGATGCACTTCGTGCACAGAAAGGACAATCTCTTTCGAAGTATCAGGGTTTCATACGGAAACTCGTCTGTTATAAAGGGATTTCATTTTTTGAACTTATTTGATCTTCATAGTTTTTACGTGCTCAAAATGCACCATTCAAATCCGCATCACCAATTTTCAACCCTTTCTGACTTCATTTGTTAATTTACATGGATTTACTGATTATTTTGAGCTATAATTCACTGAAACTGAAAAGCATATCAACTGAACTCTGAAAAGGTTGAAAGTTGGCATGGTATCATTATTTGACCCACATAGCATGTGCAAGAAAGTAGAGAGGGTTCTGGCAAAACTGGATGCACTTCGTGTACAAAACGGACAATCTCTTTCAAGTATCGTGGTTTCATACGGAAACTCAAATGCATTACAAAGGGATTTCATTTTTTGAACTTATTTGATCTTCATAGTTTTCTGTGCTCAAAATGCACCATTCAAATCCGCATCACCAATTTTCAACCCTTTCGACTTCATTTGTTATTTTCATGGATTTCTTGATTATTTTGAGCTATAATTCCCTGAAACTGAAAAGCATTTCAACTGAACTCTGAAAAGGTTGAAAGTTGGCATGGTATCATCATTTGACCCACATAGCATGTGCAAGAAAGTAGAGAGGGTTACGGCAAAAACTGGATGCACTTCGTGTACAAAACGGACAATCTCTTTCGAAGTATCAGGGTTTCGTATGGAAACTCGTCTGTTACAAAGGGATTTCATTTTTTTGAACTTATTTGATCTTCATAGTTTTTCTGTGCTCAAAATGCACCATTCAAATCCGCATCACACAATTTTCAACCCTTTCTGACTTCATTTGTTATTTTTCATGGATTTACTGATTACTTTGAGCTATAAGACCCTGAAATTGAAAAGCATTTCAAATGAACTCTGAAAAGGTTGAAAGTTGGCATGGTATCATCATTTCACCCACATAGCATGTGCAAGAAAGTAGAGAGGGTTACGGCAAAAACTGGATGCACTTAGTGTACAAAACGGACAATCTCTTTCGAAGTATCGTGGTTTCATCACGGAAACTCGTCTGCATTACAAAGGGATTTCATTTTTTTGAAATTATTTGAACTCCTTAGTTTTTCTGTGCTCAAAATGCACCATTCAAAGCCACATCATCAATTTTCAACCTTTTCTGACTTCATTTGTTATTTCTCATGTATTTACTGATTATTTTGAGCTATAATTCCCTGAAACTGAAAAGCATTTCAACTGAACTCTGAAAAGGTTGAAAGTTAGCATGGTATCATCATTTGACCCACATAGCATGTGCAAGAAAGTAGAGAGGTTACGGCAAAAGCTGGATGCACTTCGTGTACAAAACGGACAATCTCTTTTCAAGTATCGTGGTTTCATACGAAAACTAAATGCATTACAAAGGGATTTCATTTTTTGAACTTATTTGATCTTCATAGTTTTTCTGTGCTCAAAATGCACCATTCAAATCCGCATCACCAATTTTCAACCCTTTCGACTTCATTTGTTATTTTTCATGGATTTCTTGATTATTTTGAGCTATAAGACCACTGAAATTGAAAAGCATTTCAAATGAACTCTGAAAAGGTTGAAAGTTGGCATGGTATCATCATTTGACCCACATAGCATGTGCAAGAAAGTAGAGAGGGTTACGGCAAAAACTGGATGCACTTCGTGTACAAAACGGACAATCTCTTTCGAAGTATCAGGGTTTCATACGAGCTAAATGCATTACAAAGGGATTTCATTTTTTGAAATTATTTGAACTCCATAGTTTTTCTGTGCTCAAATGCACCATTCAAAGCCACATCATCAATTTTCAACCTTTTCGACTTCATTTGTTATTTCTCATGCATTTCCTGATTATTTTGAGCTATAATTCCCTGAAACTGAAGAGCATTTCAACTGAACTCTGAAAAGGTTGAAAGTTGGCATGGTATCATCATTTGACCCACATAGCATGTGCAAGAAAGTAGAGAGGGTTACGGCAAAAACTGGATGCACTTCGTGTACAAAACGGACAATTTCTTTCAAGTATCGTGGTTTCATACGGAAACTCAAATGCATTACAAAGGGATTTCATTTTTGAACTTATTTGATCTTCATAGTTTTTCTGTGCTCAAAATGCACCATTCAAATCCGCATCACCAATTTTCAACCCTTTCGACTTCATTTGTTATTTTTCATGCATTTCTTGATTATTTTGAGCTATAAGACCACGAAATTGAAAAGCATTTCAAATGAACTCTGAAAAGGTTGAAAGTTGGCATGGTATCATCATTTGACCCACATAGCATGTGCAAGAAAGTAGAGAGGGTTATCACAAAAATTGGATGCACTTCGTGTACAAAACGGACAATCTCTTTCGAAGTATCAGGGTTTCATACGGAAACTCGTCTGTTACAAAGGGATTTCATTTTTTTGAAATTATTTGAACTCCATAGTTTTTCTGTGCTCAAAATGCACCATTCAAAGCCACATAATGAATTTTCAACCTTTTCTGACTTCATTTGTTATTTCTCATGCATTTACTGATTATTTTGAGCTATAATTCCTGAAACTGAAAAGCATTTCAACTGAACTCTGAAAAGGTTGAAAGTTGGCATGGTATCATCATTCCACCCTCATAGCATGTGCAAGAAAGTAGAGAGGGTTACGACAAAAACTGGATGCACTTCGTGTACAAAACGAACAATCTCTTTCGAAGTATCAGGGTTTCATACGGAAACTCGTCCGTTACAAAGGGATTTCATTTTTTTTGAAACTTATTTGAACTCCATAGTTTTTACTGTGCTCAAAATGCACCATTCAAATCCGCATCACCAATTTTCAACCCTTTCGACTTCATTTGTTATTTTTCATGGATTCTTGATTATTTTGAGCTATAATTCCCTGAAACTGAAAAGCATTTCAACTGAACTCTGAAAAGGTTGAAAGTTGGCATGGTATCATCATTTGACCCACATAGCATGTGCAAGAAAGTAGAGAGGGTTACGGCAAAAACTGGATGCACTTCGTGTACAAAACGGACAATCTCTTTCGAAGTATCGTGGTTTCATCTGGAAACTAAATGCATTACAAAGGGATTTCATTTTTGAACTTATTTGATCTTCATAGTTTTCTGTGCTCAAAATGCACCATTCAAATCCGCATCACCAATTTTCAACCCTTTCGACTTCATTTGTTATTTTTCATGGATTTACTGATTATTTTGAGCTATAATTCCCTGAAACTGAAAAGCATTTCAACTGAACTCTGAAAAGGTTGAAAGTTGGCATGGTATCATCATTTGAACCACATAGCATGTGCAAGAAATTAGAGAGGGTTACGGCAAAAACTGGATGCACTTCGTGTACAAAACGGACAATCTCTTTCAAGTATCGTGGTTTCATCACGAACTTCGTTTGTTACAAAGGGATTTCATTTTTTGAACTTATTTGATCTTCATAGTTTTTCTGTGCTCAAAATGCACCATTCAAATCCGCATCACCAATTTTCAACCCTTTCGACTTCATTTGTTATTTTTCATGGATTTCTTGATTATTTTGAGCTATAAGACCACGAAATTGAAAAGCATTTCAAATGAACTCTGAAAAGGTTGAAAGTTGGCATGGTATCATCATTTGACCCACATAGCATGTGCAAGAAAGTAGAGAGGGTTACGGCAAAACTGGATGCACTTCGTGTACAAAAGCGGACAATCTCTTTCAAGTATCGGGGTTTATACGGAAACTAAATGCATTACAAAGGGATTTCATTTTTTGAAATTATTTGAACTCCATAGTTTTCTGTGCTCAAAATGCACCATTCAAAGCCACATCAGCAATTTTCAACCTTTTCGACTTCATTTGTTATTTCTCATGCATTTCTTGATTATTTTGAGCTATAATTCCACTGAAAAGCATTTCAACTGAACTCTGAAAAGGTTGAAAGTTGGCATGGTATCATCATTTGACCCACATAGCATGTGCAAGAAAGTAGAGAGGGTTATCACAAAACTGGATGCACTTCGTGTACAAAGCGGACAATCTCTTTCAAGTATCGGGGTTTCATACGGAGCTAAATGCATTACAAAGGGATTTCATTTTTTTGAAATTATTTGAACTCCATAGTTTTTCTATGCTCAAAATGCACCATTCAAAGCCACATCATCAATTTTCAACCTTTTCTGACTTCATTTGTTATTTCTCATGCATTTACTGATTATTTTGAGCTATAATTCCCTGAAACTGAAGAGCATTTCAACTGAACTCTGAAAAGGTTGAAAGTTGGCATGGTATCATCATTTGACCCACATAGCATGTGCAAGAAAGTAGAGAGGGTTATCACAAAAGCTGGATGCACTTCGTGTACAAAGCGGACAATCTCTTTCGGTATCGTGGTTTCATCGGAAACTAAATGCATTACAAAGGGATTTCATTTTTTGAAATTATTTGAACTCCATAGTTTTCTGTGCTCAAAATGCACCATTCAAAGCCACATCATCAATTTTCAACCTTTTACGACTTCATTTGTTATTTCTCATGCATTTCTTGATTATTTTGAGCTATAATTCCACTGAAACTGAAAAGCATTTCAACTGAACTCTGAAAAGGTTGAAAGTTGGCATGGTATCATCATTTGACCCACATAGCATGTGCAAGAAAGTAGAGAGGGTTACGGCAAAACTGGATGCACTTCGTGTACAAAACGGACAATCTCTTTCAAGTATCGTGGTTTCATCACGGAAACTCGTCTGCATTACAAAGGGATTTCATTTTTTGAACTTATTTGATCTTCATAGTTTTTCATGCTCAAAATGCACCATTCAAATCCGCATCACCAATTTTCAACCCTTTCGACTTCATTTGTTATTTTTCATGGATTTCTTGATTATTTTGAGCTATAATTCCTGAAACTGAAAAGCATTTCAACTGAACTCTGAAAAGGTTAAAAGTTGGCATGGTATCATCATTTGACCCACATAGCATGTGCAAGAAAGTAGAGAGGTTATCACAAAACTGGATGCACTTCGTGTACAAAGCGGACAATCTCTTTCAAGTATCGGGGTTTCATCTGGAAACTAAATGCATTACAAAGGGATTTCATTTTTGAACTTATTTGATCTTCATAGTTTTTCTGTGCTCAAATGCACCATTCAAATCCGCATCACCAATTTTCAACCCTTTCGACTTCATTTGTTATTTTTCATGGATTTCTTGATTATTTTGAGCTATAATTCCACGAAACTGAAAAGCATTTCAACTGAACTCTGAAAAGGTTGAAAGTTGGCATGGTATCATCATTTGACCCACATAGCATGTGCAAGAAAGTAGAGAGGGTTATCACAAAAACTGGATGCACTTCGTGTACAAAACGGACAATCTCTTTCGAAGTATCAGGGTTTCATACGGAAACTCGTCTGTTACAAAGGGATTTCATTTTTTTGAACTTATTTGATCTTCATAGTTTTTTTGTGCTCAAAATGCACCATTCAAATCCGCATCACCAATTTTCAACCCTTTCTGACTTCATTTGTTATTTTTCATGGATTTCTTGATTATTTTGAGCTATAAGACCACGAAATTGAAAAGCATTTCAAATGAACTCTGAAATGGTTGAAAGTTGGCATGGTATCATCATTTGACCCACATAGCATGTGCAAGAAAGTAGAGAGGGTTACGGCAAAAACTGGATGCACTTCGTGTACAAAAGCGGACAATCTCTTCAAGTATCAGGGTTTCATACGGAAACTCGTCTGTTACAAAGGGATTTCATTTTTTTGAAATTATTTGAACTCCATAGTTTTTCTGTGCTCAAAATGCACCATTCAAAGCCACATCATCAATTTTCAACCTTTTCTGACTTCATTTGTTATTTCTCATGCATTTATTGATTATTTTGAGCTATAATTCCACAAACTGAAAAGCATTTCAACTGAACTCTGAAAAGGTTGAAAGTTGGCAGGGTATCATCATTTGACCCACATAGCATGTGCAAGAAAGTAGAGAGAGGTTATCACAAAACTGGATGCACTTCGTGTACAAAGCGGACAATCTCTTTCAAGTATCGGGGTTTCATCTGGAAACTAAATGCATTACAAAGGGATTTCATTTTTGAAATTATTTGAACTCCATAGTTTTTCTGTGCTCAAAATGCACCATTCAAAGCCACATCATCAATTTTCAACCTTTTTCGACTTCATTTGTTATTTCTCATGCATTTCTTGATTATTTTGAGCTATAATTCCTGAAACTGAAAAGCATTTCAACCGAACTACGAAAAGGTTGAAAGTTGGCATGGTATCATCATTTGACCCACATAGCATGTGCAAGAAAGTAGAGAGGGTTACGACAAAACTGGATGCACTTCGTGTACAAAGCGGACAATCTCTTTCAAGTATCGGGGTTTCATCTGGAAACTAAATGCATTACAAAGGGATTTCATTTTTTGAACTTATTTGATCTTCATAGTTTTTACGTGCTCAAAATGCACCATTCAAATCCGCATCACCAATTTTCAACCCTTTTCGACTTCATTTGTTATTTTCATGGATTTCTTGATTATTTTGAGCTATAATTCCTGAAATCGAAAAGCATTTCAACCGAACTACGAAAAGGTTAAAAGTTGGCATGGTATCATCATTTGACCCACATAGCATGTGCAAGAAAGTAGAGAGGGTTATCACAAAACTGGATGCACTTAGTGTACAAAAGCGGACAATCTCTTTCAAGTATCGGGGTTTCATACGGAAACTTAAATGCATTACAAAGGGATTTCATTTTTGAACTTATTTGATCTTCATAGTTTTACGTGCTCAAAATGCACCATTCAAATCCGCATCACCAATTTTCAACCCTTTTCGACTTCATTTGTTATTTTTCATGGATTCTTGATTATTTTGAGCTATAATTCCACAAACTGAAAAGCATTTCAACCGAACTCTGAAAAGGTTGAAAGTTGGCATGGTATCATCATTTGACCCACATAGCATGTGCAAGAAAGTAGAGAGGGTTATCACAAAACTGGATGCACTTCGTGTACAAAGCGGACAATCTCTTTCAAGTATCGGGGTTTCATACGGAAACTAAATGCATTACAAAGGGATTTCATTTTTTGAAATTATTTGAACTCCATAGTTTTTACGTGCTCAAAATGCACCATTCAAAGCCACATCATCAATTTTCAACCTTTTCTGACTTCATTTGTTATTTCTCATGCATTTCTTGATTATTTTGAGCTATAATTCCTGGCTGAAAAGCATTTCAACCGAACTCTGAAAAGGTTGAAAGTTGGCATGGTATCATCATTTGACCCACATAGCATGTGCAAGAAAGTAGAGAGGGTTACGGCAAAACTGGATGCACTTCGTGTACAAAGCGGACAATCTCTTTCAAGTATCGTGGTTTCATCACGGAAACTCGTCTGCATTACAAAGGGATTTCATTTTTTGAAATTATTTGAACTCCATAGTTTTTCTGTGCTCAAAATGCACCATTCAAAGCCACATCATCAATTTTCAACCTTTTCGACTTCATTTGTTATTTCTCATGCATTTCTTGATTATTTTGAGCTATAATTCCTGAAACTGAAAAGCATTTCAACCGAACTCTGAAAAGGTTGAAAGTTGGCATGGTATCATCATTTGACCCACATAGCATGTGCAAGAAAGTAGAGAGGGTTACGGCAAAACTGGATGCACTTCGTGTACAAAGCGGACAATCTCTTTGAAATATCGGGGTTTCATACGAAACTAAATGCATTACAAAGGGATTTCATTTTTTTGAACTTATTTGATCTTCATAGTTTTTCTGTGCTCAAAATGCACCATTCAAATCCACATCACCAATTTTCAACCCTTTCTGACTTCATTTGTTATTTTTCATGGATTTACTGATTATTTTGAGCTATAATTCCCTGAAACTGAAAAGCATTTCAACTGAACTCTGAAAAGGTTGAAAGTTGGCATGGTATCATCATTTGACCCACATAGCATGTGCAAGAAAGTAGAGAGGGTTATCACAAAAACTGGATGCACTTTGTACAAAAGCGGACAATCTCTTTCAAGTATCGGGGTTTCATACGAGCTAAATGCATTACAAAGGGATTTCATTTTTTGAACTTATTTGATCTTCATAGTTTTTCTGTGCTCAAATGCACCATTCAAATCCGCATCACCAATTTTCAACCCTTTCGACTTCATTTGTTATTTTTCATGGATTTCTTGATTATTTTGAGCTATAATTCCACAATGAAAAGCATTTCAACTGAACTCTGAAAAGGTTGAAAGTTGGCATGGTATCATCATTTGACCCACATAGCATGTGCAAGAAAGTAGAGAGGGTTACGGCAAAAACTGGATGCACTTCGTGTACAAAACGGACAATCTCTTTCGAAGTATCAGGGTTTCATACGGAAACTAAATGCATTACAAAGGGATTTCATTTTTTTGAACTTATTTGATCTTCATAGTTTTTATGTGCTCAAAATCCACCATTCAAATCCGCATCACCAATTTTCAACCCTTTCTGACTTCATTTGTTATTTTTCATGGATTTACTGATTATTTTGAGCTATAAGACCCTGAAATTGAAAAGCATTTCAAATGAACTCTGAAAAGGTTGAAAGTTGGCATGGTATCATCATTTGACCCACATAGCACGTGCAAGAAAGTAGAGAGGGTTACGTCAAAAACTGGATGCACTTCGTGTACAAAACGGACAATCTCTTTCGAAGTATCAGGGTTTCATACGGAAACTCGTCCGTTACAAAGGGATTTCATTTTTTTGAAATTATTTGAACTCCATAGTTTTTCTGTGCTCAAAATGCACCATTCAAAGCCACATCAGCAATTTTCAACCTTTTCTGACTTCATTTGTTATTTCTCATGCATTTACTGATTATTTTGAGCTATAATTCCCTGAAACTGAAAAGCATTTCAACTGAACTCTGAAAAGGTTGAAAGTTGGCATGGTATCATCATTTGACCCACATAGCATGTGCAAGAAAGTAGAGAGGGTTATCACAAAAACTGGATGCACTTCGTGTACAAAACGGACAATCTCTTTCGAATATCGGGGTTTCCCTCTGAGCTAAATGCATTACAAAGGGATTTCATTTTGTTGAAATTATTTGAACTCCATAGTTTTTCTGTGCTCAAAATGCACCATTCAAAGCCACATCATCAATTTTCAACCTTTTAAACTTTATTTGTTATTTCTCATGCATTTCTTGATTATTTTGAGCTATAATTCCTGAAACTGAAAAGCATTTCAAGCTGAACTCTGAAAAAGGTTGAAAGTTGGCATGGTATCATCATTTGACCCACATAGCAGGTGCAAGAAAGTAGAGAGGGTTATCACAAAAACTGGATGCACCGTGTACAAAGCGGACAATCTCTTCAAGTATCGGGGTTTCATACGGAAACTAAATGCATTACAAAGGGATTTCATTTTTTGAAATTATTTGAACTCCATAGTTTTTCTGTGCTCAAAATGCACCATTCAAAGCCACATCATCAATTTTCAACCTTTTAAACTTCATTTGTTATTTCTCATGCATTTCTTGATTATTTTGAGCTATAATTCCACAAACTGAAAAGCATTTCAACTTAACTCTGAAAAGGTTGAAAGTTGGCATTGTATCATCATTTGACCCACATAGCATGTGCAAGAAAGTAGAGAGGGTTACGGCAAAAACTGGATGCACTTCGTGTACAAAACAGACAATCTCTTTCGAAGTATCTGGGTTTCATACGGAAACTCGTAAATGCATTACAAAGGGATTTCATTTTTTGAACTTATTTGATCTTCATAGTTTTTCTGTGCTCAAAATGCACCATTCAAAGCCGCATCACCAATTTTCAACCCTTCGACTTCATTTGTTATTTTTCATGGATTTCTTGATTATTTTGAGCTATAAGACCTGAAATTGAAAAGCATTTCAAATGAACTCTGAAAAGGTTGAAAGTTGGCATGGTATCATCATTTGACCCACATAGCATGTGCAAGAAAGTAGAGAGGGTTACGGCAAAACTGGATGCACTTCGTGTACAAAACGGACAATCTCTTTCGAAGTATCAGGGTTTCATACGGAAACTCATCTGTTACAAAGGGATTTCATTTTTTTTGAAATTATTTGAACTCCATAGTTTTTCTGTGCTCAAAATGCACCATTCAAAGCCACATCATCAATTTTCAACCTTTTCTGACTTCATTTGTTATTTCTCATGCATTTCTTGATTATTTTGAGCTATAATTCCCTGGCGAAAAGCATTTCAACTGAACTCTGAAAAGGTTGAAAGTTGGCATGGTATCATCATTTGACCCACATAGCATGTGCAAGAAAGTAGAGAGGGTTATCACAAAACTGGATGCACTTCGTGTACAAAGCGGACAATCTCTTTCAAGTATCGGGGTTTCATACGGAAACTAAATGCATTACAAAGGGATTTCATTTTTTTCGAAATTATTTGAACTCCATAGTTTTTCTGTGCTCAAAATACACCATTCAATCATCAATTTTCAACCTTTTCTGACTTCATTTGTTATTTCTCATGCATTTACTGATTATTTTGAGCTATAATTCCCTGAAACTGAAAAGCATTTCAACTGAACTCTGAAAAGGTTGAAAGTTGGCATGGTATCATCATTTGACCCACATAGCATGTGCAAGAAAGTAGAGAGGTTATCACAAAAACTGGATGCACTTCGTGTACAAAACGGACAATCTCTTTCAAGTATCGGGGTTTCATACGGAAACTAAATGCATTACAAAGGGATTTCATTTTTTGAACTTATTTGATCTTCATAGTTTTTATGTGCTCAAAATCCACCATTCAAATCCGCATCACCAATTTTCAACCCTTTCTGACTTCATTTGTTATTTTTCATGGATTTACTGATTATTTTGAGCTATAAGACCCTGAAACTGAAAAGCATTTCAACTGAACTCTGAAAAGGTTGAAAGTTGGCATGGTATCATCATTTGACCCACATAGCATGTGCAAGAAAGTAGAGAGGGTTACGGCAAAAACTGGATGCACTTCGTGTACAAAGCGGACAATCTCTTTCAAGTATCGTGGTTTCATCACGGAAACTCATACATTACAAAGGGATTTCATTTTGTTGAAATTATTTGAACTCCATAGTTTTTCTGTGCTCAAAATGCACCATTCAAAGCCACATCATCAATTTTCAACCTTTTCTGACTTCATTTGTTATTTCTCATGCATTTACTGATTATTTTGAGCTATAATTCCCTGAAACTGAAGAGCATTTCAACTGAACTCTGAAAAGGTTGAAAGTTGGCATGGTATCATCATTTGACCCACATAGCATGTGCAAGAAAGTAGAGAGGTTACGGCAAAAGCTGGATGCACTTCGTGTACAAAGCGGACAATCTCTTTCAAGTATCGGGGTTTCATACGAGAAACTAAATGCATTACAAAGGGATTTCATTTTTTGAACTTATTTGATCTTCATAGTTTTTACGTGCTCAAAATGCACCATTCAAATCCGCATCACCAATTTTCAACCCTTTACGACTTCATTTGTTATTTTTCATGGATTTCTTGATTATTTTGAGCTATAAGACCCTGAAATTGAAAAGCATTTCAAATGAACTCTGAAAAGGTTGAAAGTTGGCATGGTATCATCATTTGACCCACATAGCATGTGCAAGAAAGTAGAGAGGGTTATCACAAAAACTGGATGCACTTCGTGTACAAAACGGACAATCTCTTTCGAAGTATCAGGGTTTCATACGAGCTAAATGCATTACAAAGGGATTTCATTTTTTTGAAATTATTTGAACTCCATAGTTTTTCTGTGCTCAAAATGCACCATTCAAAGCCACATCATCAATTTTCAACCTTTTCTGACTTCATTTGTTATTTCTCATGCATTTACTGATTATTTTGAGCTATAATTCCCTGAAACTGAAAAGCATTTCAACTGAACTCTGAAAAGGTTGAAAGTTGGCATGGTATCATCATTTGACCCACATAGCATGTGCAAGAAAGTAGAGAGGGTTACGGCAAAACTGGATGCACTTCGTGTACAAAACGGACAATATCTTTCAAGTATCGGGGTTTCATACGGAAACTAAATGCATTACAAAAGGGATTTCATTTTTGAACTTATTTGATCTTCATAGTTTTCTGTGCTCAAAATGCACCATTCAAATCTGCATCACCAATTTTCAACCCTTTCGACTTCATTTGTTATTTTTCATGGATTTCTTGATTATTTTGAGCTATAATTCCACAAACTGAAAAGCATTTCAACCGAACTCTGAAAAGGTTGAAAGTTGGCATGGTATCATCATTTGACCCACATAGCATGTGCAAGAAAGTAGAGAGGGTTACGGCAAAAACTGGATGCACTTCATGTACAAAACGGACAATCTCTTTCGAAGTATCAGGGTTTCATACGGAAACTCGTCTATTACAAAGGGATTTCATTTTTTTGAACTTATTTGATCTTCATAGTTTTTCTGTGCTCAAAATGCACCATTCAAATCCGCATCACCAATTTTCAACCCTTTCTGACTTCATTGGTTATTTTTCATGGATTCTTGATTATTTTGAGCTATAATTCCTGAAACTGAAAAGCATTTCAACTGAACTCTGAAAAGGTTGAAAGTTGGCATGGTATCATCATTTGACCCACATAGCATGTGCAAGAAAGTAGAGAGGGTTACGGCAAAACTGGATGCACTTCGTGTATGCAAACGGACAATCTCTTTCGAAGTATCAGGGTTTCATACGGAAACTCGTCTGTTACAAAGGGATTTCAATTTTTTGAACTTATTTGATCTTCATAGTTTTTCTGTGCTCAAAATGCACCATTCAAATCCGCATCACCAATTTTCAACCCTTTCTGACTTCATTTGTTATTTTTCATGGATTTCTTGATTATTTTGAGCTATAATTCCACAAACTGAAAAAGCATTTCAACTGAACTCTGAAAAGGTTGAAAGTTGGCATGGTATCATCATTTGACCCACATAGAATGTGCAAGAAAGTAGAGAGGGTTATCACAAAAACTGGATGCACTTCGTGTACAAAACGGACAATCTCTTTCGAAGTATCAGGGTTTCATCTGAGCTTTAAATGCATTACAAAGGGATTTCATTTTTTTGAACTTATTTGATCTTCATAGTTTTTCTATGCTCAAAATGCACCATTCAAATCCGCATCACCAATTTTCAACCCTTTGTGACTTCATTTGTTATTTTTCATGGATTTACTGATTATTTTGAGCTATAAGACCCTGAAATTGAAAAGCATTTCAAATGAACTCTGAAAAGGTTGAAAGTTGGCATGGTATCATCATTTGACCCACATAGCATGTGCAAGAAAGTAGAGAGGGTTACGGCAAAAACTGGATGCACTTCGTGTACAAAACGGACAATCTCTTTCGAAGTATCAGGGTTTCATACGGAAACTCATCTGTTACAAAGGGATTTCATTTTTTTTGAAATTATTTGAACTCCATAGTTTTTCTGTGCTAAAAATGCACCATTCAAAGCCACATCATCAATTTTCAACCTTTTACGACTTCATTTGTTATTTCTCATGCATTTACTGATTATTTTGAGCTATAATTCCCTGAAACTGAAAAGCATTTCAACTGAACTCTGAAAAGGTTGAAAGTTGGCATGGTATCATCATTTAACCCACATAGCATGTGCAAGAAAGTAGAGAGGGTTATCACAAAAACTGGATGCACTTCGTGTACAAAACGGACAATCTCTTTCGAAGTATCAGGGTTTCATACGGAAACTCGTCTGTTACAAAGGGATTTCATTTTTTTGAAATTATTTGAACTCCATAGTTTTTCTGTGCTCAAAATGCACCATTCAAAGCCACATCATCAATTTTCAACCTTTTCTGACTTCATTTGTTATTTCTCATGCATTTACTGATTATTTTGAGCTATAATTCCCTGAAACTGAAACGCATTTCAACTGAATTCTGAAAAGGTTGAAAGTTGGCATGGCATCATCATTTGACCCACATAGCATGTGCAAGAAAGTAGAGAGGGTTACGGCAAAAACTGGATGCACTTCGTGTACAAAACGGACAATCTCTTTCGAAGTATCAGGGTTTCATACGGAAACTAAATGCATTACAAAGGGATTTCATTTTTTTGAACTTATTTGATCTTCATATTTTTTCTGTGCTCAAAATGCACCATTCAAATCCGCATCACCAATTTTCAACCCTTTCTGACTTCATTTGTTATTTTTCATGGATTTACTGATTATTTTGAGCTATAATTCCCTGAAACTGAAAAGCATTTCAACTGAACTCTGAAAAGGTTGAAAGTTGGCATGGTATCATCATTTGACCCACATAGCATGTGCAAGAAAGTAGAGAGGGTTATCACAAAACTGGATGCACTTCGTGTACAAAGCGGACAATCTCTTTCAAGTATCGGGGTTTCATACGGAAACTAAATGCATTACAAAGGGATTTCATTTTTTGAAATTATTTGAACTCCATAGTTTTTCTGTGCTCAAATGCACCATTCAAAGCCACATCATCAATTTTCAACCTTTTCTCGACTTCATTTGTTATTTCTCATGCATTTACTGATTATTTTGAGCTATAGTTCCTGAAATGAAAAGCATTTCAACCGAACTCTGAAAAGGTTGAAAGTTGGCATGGTATCATCATTTGACCCACATAGCATGTGCAAGAAAGTAGAGAGGGTTACGGCAAAACTGGATGCACTTCGTGTACAAAGCGGACAATCTCTTTCAAGTATCGGGGTTTCATCACGGAAACTAAATGCATTACAAAGGGATTTTATTTTTTTGAAATTATTTGAACTCCATAGTTTTTCTGTTCTCAAAATGCACCATTCAAAGCCACATCATCAATTTTCAACCTTTTCTGACTTCATTTGTTATTTCTCATGCATTTACTGATTATTTTGAGCTATA
This sequence comes from Aegilops bicornis, assembly GCA_021605145.1. NCBI lineage: Eukaryota > Viridiplantae > Streptophyta > Magnoliopsida > Poales > Poaceae > Aegilops > Aegilops bicornis. The sequence goes on along the minus strand of CM038669.1, from coordinate 679,789,200 downwards.
ATTCCCTGAAACTGAAGAGCATTTGAACTGAACTCTGAAAAGGTTGAAAGTTGGCATGGTATCATCATTTGACCCACATAGCATGTGCAAGAAAGTAGAGAGGGTTACGGCAAAAACTGGATGCACTTCGTGTACAAAACGGACAATCTCTTCAAGTATCGGGGTTTCATCTGAAACTAAATGCATTACAAAGGGATTTCATTTTTGAACTTATTTGATCTTCATAGTTTTTACGTGCTCAAAATGCACCATTCAAATCCGCATCACCAATTTTCAACCCTTTCGACTTCATTTGTTATTTTTCATGGATTTACTTGATTATTTTGAGCTATAAGACCACGAAATTGAAAAGCATTTCAAATGAACTCTGAAAAGGTTGAAAGTTGGCATGGTATCATCATTTGACCCACATAGCATGTGCAAGAAAGTAGAGAGGGTTATCACAAAAACTGGATGCACTTCGTGTACAAAGCGGACAATCTCTTTCAAGTATCGGGGTTTCATCACGGAAACTAAATGCATTACAAAGGGATTTCATTTTTTTGAAATTATTTGAACTCCATAGTTTTTCTCTGCTCAAAATGCACCATTCAAAGCCACATCATCAATTTTCAACCTTTTCGACTTCATTTGTTATTTCTCATGCATTTACTGATTATTTTGAGCTATAATTCCCTGAAACTGAAAAGCATTTCAACTGAACTCTGAAAAGGTTGAAAGTTGGCATGGTATCATCATTTGAACCACATAGCATGTGCAAGAAAGTAGAGAGGGTTACGGCAAAAACTGGATGCACTTCGTGTACAAAACGGACAATCTCTTTCAAGTATCGTGGTTTCATCACGGAAACTAAATGCATTACAAAGGGATTTCATTTTTTTGAACTTATTTGATCTTCATAGTTTTTCTGTGCTCAAAATGCACCATTCAAATCCGCATCACCAATTTTCAACCTTTCTGACTTCATTTGTTATTTTTCATCGATTTACTGATTATTTTGAGCTATAAGACCCTGAAATTGAAAAGCATTTCAAATGAACTCTGAAAAGGTTGAAAGTTGGCATGGTATCATCGTTTGACCCACATAGCATGTGCAAGAAAGTAGAGAGGGTTACGGCAAAAGCTGGATGCACTTCGTAGAAAAGCGGACAATCTCTTTCAAGTATCGGGGTTTCATACGGAAACTAAATGCATTACAAAGGGATTTCATTTTTTGAAATTATTTGAACTCCTTAGTTTTTCTGTGCTCAAAATGCACCATTCAAAGCCACATCATCAATTTTCAACCTTTTCTCGACTTCATTTGTTATTTCTCATGCATTTTACTGATTATTTTGAGCTATAATTCCACAAACTGAAAAGCATTTCAACTGAACTCTGAAAAGGTTGAAAGTTGGCATGGGATCATCATTTGACCCACATAGCATGTGCAAGAAAGTAGAGAGGGTTACGGCAAAAAGCTGGATGCACTTCGTGTACAAAACGGACAATCTCTTCAAGTATCGTGGTTTCATACGGAAACTAAATGCATTACAAAGGGATTTCATTTTTTGAAATTATTTGAACTCCATAGTTTTTCTGTGCTCAAAATGCACCATTCAAAGCCACATCATCAATTTTCAACCTTTTCGACTTCATTTGTTATTTCTCATGCATTTACTGATTATTTTGAGCTATAATTCCCTGAAACTGAAAAGCATTTCAACTGAACTCTGAAAAGGTTGAAAGTTGGCATGGTATCATCATTTGACCCACATAGCATGTGCAAGAAAGTAGAGAGGGTTACGGCAAAAACTGGATGCACTTCGTGTACAAAACGGACAATCTCTTTCGAAGTATCAGGGTTTCATACGGAAACTCGTCTGTTACAAAGGGATTTCATTTTTTGAACTTATTTGATCTTCATAGTTTTTCTGTGCTCAAAATGCACCATTCAAATCCGCATCACCAATTTTCAACCCTTTCTGACTTCATTTGTTATTTTTCATGGATTTACTGATTATTTTGAGCTATAAGACCCTGAAATTGAAAAGCATTTCAAATGAACTCTGAAAAGGTTGAAAGTTGGCATGGTATCATCATTTGACCCACATAGCATGTGCAAGAAAGTAGAGAGGGTTACGGCAAAAACTGGATGCACTTCGTGTACAAAACGGACAATCTCTTTCAAAGTATCGTGGTTTCATCACGGAAACTAAATGCATTACAAAGGGATTTCATTTTTTGAAATTATTTGAACTCCATAGTTTTCTGTGCTCAAAATGCACCATTCAAAGCCACATCATCAATTTTCAACCTTTTCTCGACTTCATTTCTTATTTCTCATGCATTTTACCGATTATTTTGAGCTATAATTCCACAACTGAAAAGCATTTCAACTGAACTCTGAAAAGGTTGAAAGTTGGCATGGTATCATCATTTGACCCACATCGCATGTGCAAGAAAGTAGAGAGGGTTATCACAAAACTGGATGCACTTCGTACAAAACGGACAATCTCTTTCAAGTATCGTGGTTTCATACGGAAACTAAATGCATTACAAAGGGATTTCATTTTTTTGAAATTATTTGAACTCCATAGTTTTTCTGTGCTCAAAATGCACCATTCAAAGCCACATCATCAATTTTTAACCTTTTCTGACTTCATTTGTTATTTCTCATGCATTTATTGATTATTTTGAGCTATAAGACCCTGAAATTGAAAAGCATTTCAAATGAACTCTGAAAAGGTTGAAAGTTGGCATGGTATCATCATTTGACCCACATAGCATGTGCAAGAAAGTAGAGAGGGTTACGGCAAAAACTGGATGCACTTCGTGTAGAAAACGGACAATCTCTTTCGAAGTATCAGGGTTTCATACGGAAACTCGTCTGTTACAAAGAGATTTCATTTTTTGAACTTATTTGATCTCCATAGTTTTTCTATGCTCAAAATGCACCATTCAAATCCACATCACCAATTTTCAACCCTTTCTGACTTCATTTGTTATTTTTCATGCATTTACTGATTATTTTGAGCTATAAGACCCTGAAATTGAAAAGCATTTCAAATGAACTCTGAAAAGGTTGAAAGTTGGCATGGTATCATCATTTGACCCACATAGCATGTGCAAGAAAGTAGAGAGGGTTATCACAAAACTGGATGCACTTCGTGTACAAAACGGACAATCTCTTCAAGTATCGTGGTTTCATACGGAAACTAAATGCATTACAAAGGGATTTCATTTTTTGAACTTATTTGAACTCCATAGTTTTTCTGTGCTCAAAATGCACCACTCAAAGCCACATCATCAATTTTCAACCCTTTCTGACCTCATTTGTTATATTTCATGCATTTACTGATTATTTTGAGCTATAAGACCCTGAAACTGAAAAGCATTTCACATGAACTCTGAAAAGGTTGAAAGTTGTCATGGTATCATCATTTTACCCACATAACATGTGCAAGAAAGTAGAGAGGGTTACGGCAAAAACTGAATGCACTTCGTGCACAAAACGGACAATCTTTTTCGAAGTATCAGGGTTTCATACGGAAACTAAATGCATTACAAAGGGATTTCATTTTTTTGAACTTATTTGAACTCCATAGTTTTTCTGTGCTCAAAATGCACCATTCAAAGCCACATCATCAATTTTCAACCCTTTCTGACTTCATTTGTTATTTTTCATGCATTTACTGATTATTTTGAGCTATAAGACCACTGAAATTGAAGGCAACATATACCTCTCATAAATAGATAAGTGACTAAATTAATAGAAGTTCATCATCACATTCTTACCAAAGTACATACATAGTTCTCATTGAACAACATATAGCTCTCCAGAGCATCTAATTAAACCATACATTGAAATTATGTAAAACATTTCAATGCAACAACAAATGCGATCATAATCGCAACCAAGGTAACAATTGATCAAACTGCATAATGATACCAAGCCTCGGTATGAATGGCATATTTTCTAATCTTTCTAATCTTCAACCGCATTGCATCCATCTTGATCTTGTGATCATCGATGACATCCGCAACATGCAACTCCAATATCATCTTCTCCTCCTCGATTTTTTTATTTTTTCCTTCAAGTAATTGTTTTCTTCTTCAACTAAATTTAACCTCTCGACAATAGGGTCGGTTGGAATTTCCGGTTCAACCACCTCCTAGATAAATAAAATCTATGTCACGTTGGTCGCCATAATTGTCATAAACAATAAATGAACCAAATAGTTATAAAAATGTAATATATACCACATCCGAATCATAGACAGGACGAGGGCCAACGGGGCCGGATACCAAAACCATCGCACTATATAATATCAAGGAATAATAAAAGTAAGAAAATTAGACAAGCATCTATCTGAAGTAAGAATTTTTTTTATTTCAGAAAGAAGATAAGAACAAGAGGCTCCCCACGGTGGTGCCGGTGACGAGATCGGTGCAGGCGATCGGCCAGTGAAAGACGGGGACGGGACGGGACGGACCGCTAAACCTAGACAAATCTCAGGGAAAATGGAGTTCGGAGGTCGAGTTTTGAGAGGAGAAAGATTAACTAGTGTGGCTCAGACATTTCATCGAACACCTCATGTGCATAGGAGGTGAGCTAGAGCACCCAAATGCCCTCCCCTCGCCGGCCAAAAAAAACAGAGCACTGTGGAGTGCTCTGCCGAGGCGATGGGGTATATATAGGCAACTCATTTGTCCCGGTTCGTGGCTGGAACTGGGACCAATGGTTGTGGGCCAGAGCGAGGCCCATTGGTCCCGGTTCGTGCCAAGAACCGGGACAAATCGGCCCAGACGAACCAGGACCAATGCCCACGAGGCCCCGGCCGTCCCACTGGGCTCTCGAACCGGGACAAATGCCTCCATTGGTCCCGGTTCGTGGCAGAACCGGGACTAATGGGCTGGCCAAGCCTCAACCAAAGCCCCTTTTTCCACTAGTGTATATAAAGCGGGGCGAAAGCCTTTTTCGATGAGAAGTACTTATTTATCAGTTTTAGCTGACCTGGATAACTCTGCAAGAATGGTCAGGTGCCCTTTATAAGTACAGGAAAACACAAGGCAATGCAATTAGACATGTCTTTGATGAAGCCATTGAAAGCAGCGTTTAACTGAACATACAACTGAAAAGGGGAAAGTTGATTTGGAATCGCCATTTACTTATACAGAACAACAAACAGAAAAATAATCAAGAATCTTGAGAGCGATGATTTCAAATGGTGGCAACAGTGCGGTGTTCAAAGGAATTACATGAATCAGCTCAACGCATCAGCAATAACCTAACCTGGCGCCAGTGAAACCTAACACTATCTAGTTAGTTCCAAAATTTGTCTATCAATCACCACATCAAGAGAAACTCGAAAAAGCACTACAGATAAATTGGGAACTTAACGAGCTAGCTAATCAACCAAGCAGCCCTATCAGAAGCATCACCGGCGAACTGTGGATCGATCTGCTTGCTCTCTGCTAACCCTAGCAGTAGGCATCACCGACGATCAATCAGCGTGAGTGAGAGAGAGAAGGGGGATTGTTCCCCTCGAATCGTACCTGCATCAGGCGGCTCGTCGGTTGCGCGCCGACGAATCCGCCATTAGAACTTCTCCGGGAACCACGAGACGAAGACGAACTGGCCAGGGCGAGGAAGGAAGGAGGACTCGAGAGAGAAGACTTCTGTCTGTGACTGACACGCGGGCCCCGCTACCATCTTGGACAAGGCTCTTGTACCGGGCTGGGCTTCCATTTTGTTTCGTGACCGCCTCACTCCCTCTAAACCGCCTGCTGCTCCGGCGGCGCCCAGCCCCCAGACAGACCTAACCTCATCCGCCTCGCAGTGCTCGCCTACCCCCGCCCTGCAGGACTCCAGCGATGGAAGTGGAGGCGGGCGGCCCAGGCTCGAGGAAGAGGAAATCGGCGGAACTCGAGGCGGCGGCGGGGGGGAGGAGGCTCCGGCAGCGACCGCATCAGCGATCTCCCCGACGCCGTCCTCGGGGACATCATCTCGCTCCTCCCCACCAAGGAAGGCACACGCACCCAGGTCCTCCTCGCCTCCCGATGGCGCCACCTCTGGCGCTCCACCCCTCTCAACCTCGACTACCATCCGTTCCTGTTCGTCGAGGAGGGCCTTGATGCCATCGTGTCTCGCATCCTTGCCGCCCACCGGGGCCCCGGCCGCCGCTTCTGCGCGCCCGTGTACCACCTCCCCGATATTGAATTCATGCTCCAGCCAACTCATCCAAAAGTCCGAACTGATGGAGGGAGATGGGCAATATATTTCAACACTCCCCCTCGCGTCTAGGCTATTTTAGTCCTTAGACGTGGGATCGATGTAGGCCGCAGAATCTTTTATTTTAATACTGCGTTGGCAGGGTCTTGAACTCAAGACCTCTTGGCTCGGATACCATATTGAATTCATGCTCCAGCCAGCTCATCCAAAAGTCCGAACTGATGGAGGAAGGTGGGCAATATATTTTAACACCCGACGACCGAGCTGACGCCTGGCTCCGGTCGCCTGCCCTCGACAACCTCCACGATCTTGAGCTGTGCTGCTTCAATTATAGGTTACCGTTTCCACGGGCAACGCCACAACCGCCGCCATCAGCGGCCTTCCGTTTTTGTGACACCCTCTGCGTTTGTTGTTGCCACGCCTGGCTGCTCTCTCTCTCTCAGCTCACTCACGGACAGAGGTAGGAGAAAGAAGACACGAGACAAAGTTTTCCGGCTGGCACACGAACGCCGCCACGGGTGCACGAACGCCTCAATCTTCTCTTTGAATTCACAGGCTACATGCTCGGCAACTCCGTGCTTTACATCAGCGATTAGCGAGGGGATTTATACCCGAGCTGGCTGCACACGACGCAGCCCACCCGCCCCACTACCTGGGCACGATCCGCATGCTCCGTCGCTCCCGCACGACGCGCTCAGACGCGATCGGCACGGCCGGCTGAGCTGCTGGATCGTGGATCTCCCGCCTAACTCGCTAATAGCACACACTCACGCACGCTCATACGCACGCACCCGCACACACGCGCCACGGCCGTACACGCACACATGGCTTATGGCTAACAGCGTTGCCATCATCGGAGATTGCCAACTTACCTACAACACCACTCAAGTGCTTCGCTTCCCTAAGCTTCACAAGCTTGCACTTCAGCGGGTCAGCATATCGGAAACCTCCCTGCACACCATGATTGCTGCTTGCCCTGTTCTGGAATGCTTGCTTATTCAGAATAGCTCTGGCTTCCGCTGTGTTCGGATCAACTCTGTTAGCCTTAGAAGCATACGTGTGCATGGTTATAACCATTGGAGAGAGCTCAATAAATTTAAGAAACTCATTATCGAGAATGCCCCTTTGCTTGCAAGCTTGCTCCAAGTTGGTTTAAGTGATGGCTTGCATGTATCGGTAATCTCTGCGCCTAAATTGGAAACATTAGGTTACCTTTCTTCTAATTGTAGCACCACCTTTGACTCGGCAGTTATTCAGGTAGCTATGACCTTCATACTTACCTTCACAGGCTTTCTTATCTGCAGTTCTATGTGTCGATGAAGTACATAATATATGTTGGGTCTAATGTCATCTTTCGTGCTTCATGAAGGGATTGCTTGTTGATAGCCTGATGACAACAGTTTGCGCTGTTAAGATTTTAGCTGTTGATATGCATGCTCTTAGTCTGGGTGATGTTATTGACTTGATGAGATGCTTTCCTTGCTTGGAAAAGTTGTACATTGAGGTGACAATTCTTCTATGATTGTTTATAGTTTTAGTGCTCGTTTGATTTGCTTATTGTTCTTAAATGATTTTGATTTAATTGTTTTATGATCTTTTTCAGTCAATTGGACCAGGGAAAACTAACTTGTGGCGTCGTAAGCACCAAAATCTCATAAGATCTCTGGACATCCGTCTAAAGACAATTGTTTGGCGATATTATCGGGGCATCAAGTCACATGTGGACTTCGCCACATTCTTTTTGCTAAATGCAGGAGTGCTGAAATTGATGACTCTTCAGGTTCACCAAAAAGATTACAATGGGGAGTTTTTTGCACGACAAAGTAAGATGCTACGGCTGGATAGCAAGGCCTCCGGAGGTGCTCGGCTTCATCTTACACAAGATTGCTCCCACAATACGTTTTTTTGTGTTCATGATTTGGATCTATCAGATCCTTTTGAAAGGAAAGCTCCTTGCCAATTTCATGCATTGCGCTAAACTATTTTAGCTCTTTAAATTGTAGTTTCTTTATGTTCGTATTATCTTGGGACCTTATGACAGTTAAACATGCTATCCATGATGTTAGTTCTCTTGAAACCAACTTTTGCTAATGTGCACTTATTTGATGAGAAAGTACACACAAAGTTGTGTTGAACGTCAACCATGATGTTATCCATTAAAGTGTTCTATCGTTTATGAAGACACACGAATTGATGTGGTTCTAAGTATCGGTATCACTTGATATGTCGTATCAAACACATTCTCATATCAGTCTTATAAGTCATTTTTTTTCTTCCTTATCCAATGGCATGATTAAGTGTAGGATTTACTCGCTCCATCCCATAATATGATATGTTATTACAACCAACATTTGAGTCTATTGGTTGTAATAACATCTTATTTTTATGGGACGGAGGGAGTAGTTAGTTGCACATTCAGAATGTTGTGTGACGTCTCCGGTTTGCATAAACAACTATTTGCAGTGTTGATCTACCACTTCAGCCGGGGGCTTCATCTTGGAAGCAAAGGAATTAATTTAATTTTTTTTCTGGCATATAAATGGTCATGATGTTGAGCTCCTGTGATCAAGCCTCGGAGTTGGACGCTGCTCTTTTCTTTGTGCAGGTTGCTTGCTGTCAGAATTCAGAATTCCTGGACTGTATGAATTGTTTGCCAGTTTGTTGTGTGCCAATGCAAATGCCGGACATGGAACATTGTAAACTTGCTAGTGAATCAATTATTCAGTAATCACATGCATATTGCACCTGAGCATCCATCGGAGCACAGCGGATGGTTTGTACAAACACTCAGGGGGTTGTTGATTCAGTACTGGAAACTGATGGATGCTCAGGTGCTAGGTGATGCTATCTTTCCAAAGCAACCAACGCCTATGATCTAGCAAGGCATGACGCCATACTCAGAGACGCAGAGTACCTGCTGCAAATGTAACTGGGTGCCATCTGCATCTTGGTATGGCAGCACACGGTCCTAGACTTTGGCTCTATTCCCCACCGTTGCCGTTGACACTTACAGATTGTGCCAAGCGATTAATGGAAGCAAATGTTCTTTCTTTGCTAAAGAAACAAATAAAAATGGTACACTATGTATCTGTTGTATCTGCTAGCTAGACTAGCAGACGTCAATGGTGTTAGTGAACATGACACTATTTGTGTTATCAAGATTGCACCTTTTAAAAAAAAGGGAGAGCCCTCGCCTCTGCATCATCTTGATGCACATAGCCACCTTTATTAAGCGAAAAGATCATAGTTCTAGTAGTTCATAGTACCAACTAAAAGGAAGAGAAAAAAAGGAAAAAGACAATTGGTCAAAACAGGCTTTGTACGGTGCATGCCATGTGTGCATGCTAATCAAAATACAGTGCCACATCAGCACATTGTACGTCTATGGATGGGATTATCACCGTATTAACGTATTTGCACGCTCGTGTCAAGTTATAAAACCATTTTGACGTATTTTTTTTAAATTCAGACACTAAAGTGATCATCGGTGGCAAGTTTAAGCAAGCACCAGTGCGATATTACCTCTATATACAAAGTAACAACCGAACGATACAAGGTGATTAGGGAACCCTCATACAACACCGATCCCAGAATAACCAGATCATGCAAGACGCACACGACTACGCTCCCGAAAGAAAACAAAGGAAAAACTGAGTACAACGCCACATGACGCCCTATAACACCTAAGCTCCATGACAACACCCCTAGAACGGAGAACGACGCTAAGCGTCGCCACTGCCAAGTCCACAACGGACAAAGGTTTTCACCCGGAATCCAGATACGGAGAGGAGCACCACGACGACGTGTTCCAAAAGAGAGCAGCGCCCGTGAACGTCACCGTCCTCAGCGACAAAGCACATAGCTTTTGCTCGGCAGCTCCCCCGTGCCACCACGAGGTCTCCAGGACAAGCGTGATGAGTTCAGAACTCCAGATCCGGATTGCGGGTGCCTCCACTGCCAGCGACAGAGAGCGCGCCCAAGCCACCCGCCACTCCACCTCTCGCTGCCCGCATGACAAAGAGGGAAAGCTAACACTGCCACGATGGTGCTCGACGGAGAGCCAACCATGTGGGGCAACATCTAGGGCCCGCTGCCCAGCATCCATGTCCGAGACACCACCACTCGGCCACATCACGGTGCACCCACCAAGGTAGTAAGAGTAAAAGGCATCTCTTTCACTCCTAGCCCGACATTAGTCACAGAGTCTAGGTCGACGCCTCCATGGTAGGAGGCACATATGCTTGCGTCTCTAGCCACTCCCGGTGGATCGGGCAGACACAAACACATGACTACCAACAGTCGGCGCCGAGTCCACTCCCACGACGCCATGTACATGGTCTTCACCGTACCCGCGAGGAGAGGGACCTCATTGCCCATAGGCACCTCCCGGACTAAGCCCACCATTGCCTACACAGAGCAGGAGGTCCGACCCGCCTCAGGCCCCAATTAGATCTGCCTGAGCATGAGTCCCAGGTCCCTGCCATCTCCACTACTCGAGAGGCCCACGCCGTCGGCCTGGGACCTAGGAGAAGGGATGCACCGCCACCGCCCGTACCCCACCGCCGAGCACCAGCTGCTGCTGCCCAAGCCGCATCGACTACTTTAATGACCAATACCACCACCACGCAATGGACGAACGCCGCCCAAGGCACTTGAGGCACCAGACGAATCAGATATGGGTCGACACGCAGCTGGCCACCGCGGCCATACCCCGAGCCCCAGTGCGCCCAGGTCAGGTCCCACATCCCTGCAGAGACCCAGCCAGGCCTTGATGACCCACAAGTATAGGGGATTGCAACCGTCTTTGTGGGTAGTATTTCATCCAAATTTATTGAATCGACACAAGGGGAGCCAAAGAATATTTATGAGCTTTAGCAGTTGAGTTGTCAATTCAACCACACCTGAAATGTTATTTCTCTACAGCAAAGTATTTAGGAGCACAATAATATGATTGTTTGATAGTAGCGGTAACAGTAACAGTGACAACAATGGTTTTGTAGTTATTGTAACAGTAGCAGCATCAGTAGTAACTTAGGAAAGACAATATGAGCAAAGCGTGGGCATTGGATCAGCGACGGATATTTGTTTGGATGACATTCATCATGTAACAGTCACCACCTAGAGCGATACACAATAACTCCAATTCATCAATTCAATATAGGCATGTATTCCATATATAGTCATACATGCTTATAATAAGAACTTTCATAACATCTTTTGTCCTCCCCTCCCGTGGTAGCGGGGTCCATATGGAAATCTAAGGGTAATTGAGGGAAATACTTATCTCTACTGTACTGTACTGCATCATCCTCTCCTCAATGCATCATCCCCTCCTTGGTTTCTAACCGCTGGAAATACTTATCTCTATTGTACTGCATCATCCCCTCCTCTTCGGGGAAATCCCAACGCAGCTCACAAGTAGCAAAGGACAAGTCGGAAAGTTCTCTTATATAAAGCAAAGCATTCTTGAGGACACATGGGAATTCTCGTCTAGTCACGTTCATCATGTTTAGTTGATTCGTGTTTGTTACTTTGATAATTTGATATGTGGGTGGACCGGTGCTAGTGTGATGTTCTTTTTTGAACAAGCAACCCTCTTATGATTACCCCCTCTCGCAAGCATCCGCAACTACAAAAGAAGAATTAAGATAAATCTAACCATAGCACGAAACATATGGGTCCAAATCAGCCCCTTACGGAATAACGCATAAACTAGGGTTTAAGCTTCTGTCACTCGCAACCCATCATCTACTTATTACTCTCCAATGCCTTTCCTTAGGCCCAAGTATGGTGAAGTGTCATGTAGTCAACGTTCACATGACACCACTAATGGAAGAACAACATACATACTATCAAAATATCTAATGAATACCAACTTCACATGATTACTTATAACAAGACTTCTCCCATGTCCTCAAGAACAAAAGCAACTACTCACAAATCTTATTCATCTTCAAGATCAGAGGTGTACTGAATATGCTTGAGGACATGAACATTTAATCTTCCACCAAATAAACCAACTAGCATCAACTATGAGATGTAATCAACACTACTAGCAACCCACAGGTACCAATCTGAGGTTTTGGGAAAAATATTGAATACAAGAGATGAACTATGATTTGAGATGAGATGGTGTTGGTAAAGATGTTGATGAATATTGGTCCTCCCATGATGAGAAGATCGTTGGTGATGTCGATGGCTTCGATTTCCCCCTCCCGGAGGGAAGTATCCTCAGCGAACCGCTTCGCCGGATAGCAAAAGTGCTCCTGCCCAGGTTCTGCTTTGAGATGGCGGCGCTTCGTCCCGAAAACCTTCCTCCTCATTTTTTAGGGCAAATGACTTCATACAACAGAAGTAGGCATCAGGACGCGCCTTGGGGGGGGGCGGTAGGCACGCCCTGTTGCCTTGTGAGCAGCAGGTGTCCCCCTCTGCTATTTCTTCATTGCAATATTTTTTATACATTTAATAAAAAATCTCCGTGAAGTTTCAGGTCATTTGGACCTCTGTAGAATAGCTATGTCTATTGTAGCTCTTTTAGGTCCAAAATTCCAGCTGTCTGTGATTTCCCTCTCCATGTAGATCTTGCAAATTAAGAGAGAAAATGCATTATAATTGCATCATAAAGTGAAATAAACACCGAAAAAATTATAAATAACAGTAGGAAAACTTGATGCAAAATGGACGTATCAGGCGGCGACGACGGCTATAGAAGGGCGTGGACCAGGACCTACGACGGGGGACCAGGAGCCGCCGCTTCCCGGAGTTGACCGCATCAGCATCGTCCCCGACGTCGTACTCGGGGACATCATCTCTCTCTCCTCCCTACCAAGGCAGCCGCCCAAACCCAGGTCCTCGCCTCCTGGTGGCACCACCTCCAGCGCTCAGCACCGCACAACCTCGACCACCAATAGCTCTAAGATGACCGGGATGACCTCGACACCGTTGTGTCGCGCGTCCCCGCTGACACTCGGACCCCGGTGTCAGGACCCCGATCCTAGTCACACCGATCTAGCATGTAACACATCATATCACTTTGCGGCCTCACGCACGGTATTCCCACGGGTGTCGCCGTACCATGGCCCGGGACCGTTTGCGCCTTTTGGCTCACGTATATGAGAGTGTCGCTAGCATCCATATGACAGAGAACCCGGGCCGACATGGCTAGTCGTGAACCCAAAGCGGCGCTAACCCATGGGGACAGGCATACATGAATCACATCGAGCATGTCGGTCATCAACGTATAAATCCGGGCTGTAGCACTGGGCTAACAGGACTCCGGTATCCCGGGCTGTAGCAGGCTAGGCAGGACTCCGAATAACACCGCGTGACATTTCCCCGAAGGGACAGACATAGGAACGATGTGAAACACATGCCGGCCAGTCAAGTGTCCAAGCAGTAGTGCTGGGCTAGCAGGGCTCCGGTGAACCGGGCTGTAGCGGACTACTATCGCTCAGAAGCACGAGACTACATTTCCCCATATGTGAGGCTGCCAAGGATAAACAACTAGTTTGTCGGATCCCACACATACCAAGCATTTCAAACATACACACAATATGCTCAATATGTGTAGATACAACATGGCATCACAACATAACTCTACGACTCAAATATTTATCCAATAGGCTCCGAGGAGCGAGATATTACAAACATGGGTCTCATGACCCAACACTCAGAGCATACAAGTCAAAGCACAAGCGGAAGCTAATCATGTCTGAGTACAGACAACTATAAATGAAAAAGGCTGAGAAGCCTGACTATCTACCAGATCCTGCCGAGGCACAAGATCGTAGCTGAGGTAACAAGCTAACCGTCGAAGTCCAAGCGGAACTACTAGCGAGACCGAAGTCTCTCTGCAAAACATAAAATAAGCAAACGTGAGTACAAACGTACTCAGCAAGGCTTACATCAGAACTAGCTACATATGCATCATTATCAAAAGGGGTGGTGGAGTTTGACTGCAGCAAGCCAGCTTTGACTCGGTGGCTATCCTGAACTACGACTGCAAGTAACTCTTTTGAGGTGGCGCACACGAGTCCACATATTCACCATATCAATACACCACTATGGATCCGCTCCCGTCTCCCTACGAGAACGCCATCCATAGCACTCACGCTTATCTTGCGCATTTTAGAGTATCCACTTTCACTTGTCTATGAACTGATATAGGCAACCCGAAGTCCTTCTCCGTGGACACGGCTATTCGAATAGATCATATTAACCCTGCAGGGTGTACTTCTTCACACGCTCTCACCACTTACCGCCGTTTACACGACATGTACTCGGCAACCTTCAAGCGGAAGCCCAACGTGGGTGTCGGCCACAGCCTACCTAAACACACAAGTCCCAAGTCCGGGTTTATCGCCTATTCGGGTTCCATCCGCAGGAGTCCGCCGAGGTTTCCCATACAGCCCCAAGCGATGTGTGCAGGGTTCCCGAGACACCAAGCAGGCGAATCGGTACATCGGGCCCACGGTGCCTACCGCAACACAACCCACCCCTATGGTCAGCGTTGCGTGCGGCCCCCAGCATACTACAAACACCAGAAACTACTTGCAACTCCCGGACTGAGAACAAGAGTGGTTAAGAAGCCGAGAGGGTCCATTGGCTTCGGGCCCAATGCGTGGTAGTAATTGTTTCATGGATCATAAACACAGATCTCAGTTCCTGAGGACGGCTGCAATGAGACAACCCACCATGTACTCCTACATGGCCTCTCACCGCTACCTTTACCAAATCGTGTTCACACACTTAGCTCACACACAGCAGGACATGTTCACACAACCATTCCAATTCATTCCCGATGAATCAGACCTGACTCAACTCTAAGCAGTAGCAGGCATGACAACAAGCATAAATGAGTAGGCACAACATGGCTCAAACAATTCCTACTCATGCTAGTGGGTTTCATCTAATTCTTTGTGGAATGACAGGTCATGCAAAGGATCAAGGGGTTCAGCTACCGCAGCAAGTAACAGTTGAATCGTTGTTGTCATAATGCAATAAAATAGATCAGGAGCGAGATAGTGGTATTGTATCGGAATGAACAAGGGGTTTTGCTTGCACAGCACTTCGAAGATAATATAGTTCTTCATCGGTGTCATCGAACAATCGTCGGAACGTCGTTTCTTGAGAGGGACAATTACCGAGAACAAGAGAGAACACAATCAATGCAATGCACATTCACATGAATGACATGTCATGTTAAGGTACTGAATTCACCTAATGCAGCAGTAATCCAAGTTAATTGAAGTGGAATTCAAACAAGGTTGAACCCAACTCCAAATGCTAGTTCATAAATTACCCTAATCATGATTTGTCCTATTCAGTGAGGTTAACTTGTTCAAACATGCATGAAAGTGCCATAAACAGATTCTTCATATTTTTCTGATCATTTTTCATATATAAATTATTTCCATTGGAGTTACGGTTGAATTTCTATGAATTTTAGAAGTTTAGGACATTTTCTGAAATTTCCTAAATTATATTAAATCCAGAAAACTAGTTATTGTGTCAGCCTGACGTCGATGTGACGTCAGCGAGTCAACTGGGTCGCTGTCCAGGTCAACTCTGACGCTGGGGCCCACTGGTCAGTAGTTAGTTTAACTAACTAATATCGGTTAGTGTTAACCCTGTTTAGTTAGTGGCCGGGCCCACTCGTCAGTGACCCAGGGGGTCAAATCCCTGGTCAATCGGGCTAATCCACGGCGTCGAGTCGCCCGGCGAGGCCGAGACGGCGGAGGCCTTCGGGTTTGCACTCTGAGGCTTGGTTTTGGACGCGGTTTGCGGCTTCGGGAGGCTAGGAGTCTCGCGCATCCAACGGAGGCAACAACTCGCGACGGAGTGGGCTAAATCGACGACGGCGGCAACTTTTGCGGCGGCCGGAGTTCGGCGGGGAGGGGATAAGGAGTTACGGTGCACTAGAGGAGGAGCGGGTGGTGGCTACGAGCTCCTGGGGGTGCACTAAGCAAGGTGACGCGCTCAGGCGGGGGCTGCGGTGGCCCTGGCCACGGCGGTGAGGAACTACGGCGGCGATGAGCTCTCGGGTCCGGTGGTTAGTGCGGCTACACGCATAAGCGAGGAAGAGAGGAGAGGGAAAACGACGAGGTGCTCACGGCGATGTCGTAGGGAGGCTCAACAAGGCACGGGGGACGACCGGAAGGCGGTGGAATTCGATGAAGTCCGGCGGGTCCGAGAAGGGAAAAGTGGCGGGCGGCGCCTCTGGGCGCTCGGTGTCGGGAAGCTCGAGGAGGGGAGGGAGACTAGGCGGAGCTCGGGGCATGTCGGGAGGAGAGGGGGGGACGGTGGCCGCGAGGGCAGCGAGGGGCGGCGACAGCGGCGCTCGGTCCGGGCGAGAGAGAGGGAGCAGAGGAGAGGGAGGACGTTCTGGAGAGAGGAGAGGGGCCGGGGGTCCAAAGCGGCGCCGAGGAGGAGCTTCGAGGCCCTTCGGTGAGGCAGCGGCGGCGGGGAGGCGTGGCGAGCTCGGCGCGTCTGCCAGTGTCCCTCCTCTGCCTCTTGGCGGAGGTAGGTGACAATGGCGAGGTGGTGGTGGGCTGGGCCAAGCTGGGCCAGCGAGGGGGAAGCTGGGCTGGTTGGTGGCGCCTGTAAGTTATTCTCTCTCTCTTATTTCTGTTTTTCTATTTTCTGTAATTATGTTTGGCTTTAATAAAATGCAGGGCATTTCCAAAAATCATGAAACTGGTCAATGTCACTGTTTGGAATATTTCCAACAACAAACATTTCAGTTTATGATTATTTGAACATTTAAACTATTTATTAGCATTAAATGCCCAAATGCAAATACTATATGATTTAATTCAAAATCCAAATGTCATGGAAAAATGTGCAACATCTCTGGTTCTTGTTTCAGCATTTTTTCCAAAAAATGGTGAACATTTTTGAAGGCCATTTGGTTCATTGAAAAATATTTCTTAGTTGAACCTATTTGAATTGTTTTTGGTGCTAGGGCTTGGTCATCCCCATTTCAATTTCATGCAATTTAAACATGATGACATGAATGTCTTAATGCAACTAGTGTCAAACAACTCTAGGGCTGTGACAACTCACCCCCACTAAACAAGAATCTCGCCGAGATTCAAGGCGTGAGGTAAGAAGACGGAGGGGCACAACTATCACGGTCTTCATGATCCATTTGCCTTCTCGAAGATGTTGATTCATTCCATCATCTTGGTCTTGACGTCTTGCTTTCAAGATCCTCACTCAACACGACAATGTAAAGAAGGGGAACCCTACATGATTCGATCTTCACGAAGATCAAGTAAACATTATCGACTCACGGACTGAGATGGTGACACATCTCGAATTGAGACACAAAACTAATCGAGAGGGATGGAAGAACAAACGACGGGTTTGATTGATGGCAACAATTCCACGCTTAGAAAGATGGTGGATGGTGTCAAGGTGGCAAGGAAATAGTTATCATGATCCCGTAACGGGACACCTCGAGAAAGGTGACGCAAAGAACTATTTCCTTAAGTGGCAAAAATAATTACTTTTGACTTAGAGATCATTGAGACTCTTCATACCAGCCTAAGGTAATTCGCAACGATCGTTTGGTGGAGTGCAAAGGAATGGTACACCCGGACTAGAATGGATGATGTGGACTACCTTGTTGAAGACAACGCAATGGATGATTTTTGCTTATCATCGGAGATGGATGGGACCCATGGTAAGTCCACTTTTGAGGATGATCCTAGACAACAACTGCCGAGGAGGGCAGCCCATAGTGAGATGGCACAAGGACGGTGCAAGCTGGGAACGAAATGCAACTGTTGGAATGTTCCAACCGTCATATCTGCCTGAGATTCAGATCCGATTGGTGATGGGATACTTCAGACTCAGCATGTCTGAAAAGGAAAGGTTGCAACACAAATCGATGAGATGACGTTGCGAGATTCTCGGGATATGAACTACGGTAGTGAGCTCCAAAACATGAGCGGGTTCTGCTACAAACAGGTGAACACATTGTCCCAGACAAGCATGGCCACGTGGTAGTCTTATATTAAACACTACCAAGTTCAGGTGGGGGGAACCATCATCGAGGATATCGAAGTTTTAACATAAGTCATATGATTAGCTCTTATGAAGAAACTTCTTCTCCTTGTACAAATCAGTTAGTGGCTTGGTGTGCTAGGGATACATACGGAATGAAGATGATCAGTCTATCAAACCATAGAATACTTCGCACATGCATGACTGACTTGGAATGATTCCGGAGGAAGCAAAACAAACCTTTCTCAAATTTATGCGGCAACTTACACCTAAAACACATAAATTGAGGAAGTCTCTTCAACCATCCAAGCATAAGCTCCATGAATGTAACATGAAGAAATGCTTACACAAGTTTCCAATACTAGGTTGATGTTCAACATGACTCATGGGGGAGACAAAATGCTACTGATGGGCTCAACAGCAACTCATCGGAGTTTCCATATCACTGGACTTCCACCATCATGTGAACACGGTGATAACACTGGTCAGACCAAAAGATGTAATGGGTATGCTCGAGGGATCAACCACGAGTAAGACAACATTACGAATATCGTTGGTTCTGATGTGACCTAATAATAGCCCATACTCAAGTCAAAGGATTGATAAGACAATAGGTCCAGCAACTGATCACAGAGACCAATCGATGAAGATATCATCTTTCTTGAACACACACTACACAAGAATATCCCATTGGATCGAACTAGGTTAGGCAAGCTTTTATCTTCCAACTCTCCAAGTTGTTGTCTAGCTTAACCAACTAGCTTAGGGATATCCAACACAGATTCTTGGAGAAGGGTGGTTCACAAAGAAACCAACTTGATCACGAGCTCAACATAACAGTCAGGAGACAACCCGGTAACACTTCCAAGAAGATATTTGGAAAGTCACGACCACCGGTATGTTACTAAGCTCGAGAACAATCTTGCTTTTGAGGGCAAGATGATATGATCAAATAAGCAAGGGATTGAATAATCCTATCTCATTGATCGAAGGGTGTACCAGAAATAAGGACTAGGTAGCACGATCAATCTTAGTATGATGATTTAATAACCAACACGCTAAGAGTGAGGATATTGTCCATTTACTGCCAAGCAACAAGTTGCTCAAGTATTGATTTCACACCTCACAATTCACTTGTCGGCATTCCGGTTACAACAACACGAGGACCGAGGAATGAATGATGATGGTGAGAAGTATCACTACGACAAGAATTCATAAGAGAAGGTGCAATTCTCATGATGTTCCTGACATAAAGATGGTAACACTCCAAGGTAGAGCAGAATCAAAGCTGGATTGGCATTTTGATCTGCAGAGTACAATTACTTTGACCCAATCCTGGAAATGGATGAGGTACTGGAGTTTGTTTCTCCTAGTCATTCCAGAACAGAATAGCTTGACGGACCACAAGGATAATAGACATCGATAAACGAATGCACACATACTCTTGGTTATCAACTGATAGAGGATGGTCGGGGTACAACTAAAGAGAGCAACTCAAAGTAACATATAATTTTTCGAGTTGTGGAAGCATGTATTAGTATATCGAGCTAGTCTCAGCATTTCTCCCGGATAACCCATGCAGAAAGTAGAATTGGCAGATTCACTATATGGAATGGAGAACTCCTCAAGAGTACTCTGATTGTGATCTTTTGGTTCAAAAGAACTTCTGCCATAAATAGTTCATGGTATTTGGAAGAAGGAAATGCCACGAACCTCGAGGACTATCACAAAGTTACTAATATCCTAAAGGAACTAGCAATTACTAACAACATGAAGTAGGGTGAATCTCGGGTTCAAGAACCCGTGAGTAGAATGCCTACTAACTAATAACATCACGGGATGCTTTCGGGAATAATGGCCGTAATCATCACTGCAGGGATTCAAAAGCGTTGCTAAGTTGCTAGATGACTTCCTAAACACCTAGGGTCATAATAATAACTCCAACATATATGTTGAGGCAGCGGAGTACCTCAACATACCAATTTGTGTGATTAATCTGGCCCGGATGAACATTAGAAATGGAGGGAGGGATTTGCAAACGCATCGGACTATTTAGAGACCTGGGATGACTCGGACAGCATAACGGCTGTAAATGCTCAAAATGATTTGAGACATCCTGCAAAAAATGGTGGCATAACCACTCAACATCACAATACCAAGGTTCCGAGATCAACAGTTATCTTACAGGAATAGTAGGAACTGAATTGAGGCTTAAAACCAACAATCTCAAAGGTCTATGGATTAGTAACACGTCATCCTGATAGATAGATGAGAAGCCTAATTCTTAAACCCCGTAGAAGAGAAAAGGATGACTCAGATCAGAAGTCCATGAGGTATAAGGAGTAAAAAGAGCCTTACGTTCCCTTCCACAATCAATTCCCTTACATAGCTAAAGCATTTCTAGACACAACCCGACCAGTTTGGCTTGGTAATCCTCTGACAGATCGGGCTCGATACCAACGCTGTCGGGACCCGATCCTAGTCACACCGATCTAGCATGTAACACATCATATCACTTTGCGGCCTCTCGCACGGTCGGCCCACGGGTGTCGCCGTACCATGCCCGGGACCGTTTATGCCTTTTGGCTCACGTATATGATAGTGTCGCTAGCATCCATATGACAGAGAACCCGGGCCGACATGGCTAGTCGTGAACCCAAAGCGGCGCTAACCCATGGGGACAGGCATACATGAATCACATCAAGCATGTCGGTCATCAACGTATAAATCCGGGCTGTAACCTTTGGGCTAACAGGACTCCGGTATCCCGGCTGTGAGCTAAGCGGGACTCGAATAACACCGCGTGACATTTCCCGAAGGGACAGACATAAGGAACGAAGTGAAACACATGCCGCCAAATCAAGTGTCCAAGCAGTAGTCTTTGGGCTAGCGAGGACTCCGGTGAACCGGGCCGTAGCGGACTACTATCACTCAGAAGCACGAGACTACATTTCCCCATATGTGAGGCTGCCAAGGATAAACAACTAGTTTGTCGGATCCCACACATACCAAGCATTTCAAACATACACACAATATGCTCAATATGTGTAGATACAACATGGCATCACAACATAACTCTACGACTCAAATATTTATCCAATAGGCTCCGAGGAGCGAGATATTACAAACATGGGTCTCATGACCCAACACTCGGAAACATACAAGTCAAAGCACAAGCGGAAGCTAATCATGTCCGAGTACGGACAACTATAAATGAAAAAGGCTGAGAAGCCTGACTATCTACCAGATCCTGCCGAGGCACAAGATCGTACCTGAGGTAACAAGCTAACCGTCGAAGTCCAAGCGGAACTACTAGCGAGACCGAAGTCTCTCTACAAAACATAAAATAAGCAAACGTGAGTACAAACGTACTCAGCAAGGCTTACATCAGAACTAGCTACATATGCATCATTATCAAAAGGGGGTGGTGGAGTTTAACTACAGCAAGCCAGCTTTGACTCGGTGGCTATCCTGAACTACAACTGCAAGTAACTCTTTTGAGGTGGCGCACACGAGTCCACATATTCACCATATCAATACACCACTATGGATTCGCTCCCGTCTCCCTACGAGAACGCCATCCATAGCACTCACGCTTATCTTGCGCATTTTAGAGTATCCACTTACACTTGTCTATGAACTGATATAGGCAACCCAGAAGTCCTTCTCCGTGGACACGGCTATTCGAATAGATCATATTAACCCTGCAGGGGTGTACTTCTTCACACACGCTCTCACCACTTACCGCCGTTTACCACGACATGTACTCGGCAACCTTCAATCGGAAGCCCAACATGGGTGTCGGCCACAGCCTACCTAAACACACAAGTCCCAAGTCCAGGTTTATCGCCTATTCGGGTTCCATCCGCAGGGAGTCCGGCCGAGGTTTCCCATACAGCCCCGAGCGATGTGTGCAGGGTTCCCGAGACACCAAACGGGCGAATCGGTACACCGGGCCACGGTGCCTACCGCAACACAACCCACCCCTATGGTCAGCGTTGCGTGCGGCCCCCAGCATACTACAAACACCAGAAACTACTTGCAACTCCCGGACTGAGGACAAGAGTGGTTAAGAAGCCGAGAGGGTCCATTGGTTTCGGGCCCAATGCGTGGTAGTAACTGTTTCATGGATCACAAACACAGATCTCAGTTCCTGAGGGCGGCTTCAATGAGACAACCCACCATGTACTCCTACATGGCCTCTCACCGCTACCTTTACCAAATCGTGTTCACACACTTAGCTCACACACAGCAGGACATGTTCACACAACCATTCCAATTCATTCCCGATGAATCAGACCTGACTCAACTCTAAGCAGTAGCAGGCATGACAACAAGCATAAATGAGTAGGCACAACATGGCTCAAACAATTCCTACTCATGCTAGTGGGTTTCATCTAATTCTTGTGGAATGACAGGTCATGCAAAGGATCAAGGGGTTCAGCTACGCAGCAAGTAATGATTGAATCGATGTTGTCCTAATGCAATAAAATAGAGCAGGAGCGAGAGAGTGGGATTGTATCGGAATGAACAAGGGGGTTTTGCTTGCCTGGCACTTCTGAAGATAATATAGTTCTTCATCGGTGTCATCGAACAATCGTCGGAACGTCGTTTACTGAGAGGGGACAATTACCGGCAACAAGAGAGAACACAATCAATGCAATGCACATTCACATGAATGACATGTCATGTTAAGGTACTGAATTCACCTAATGCAGCAGTAATCCAAGTTAATTGAAGTGGAATTCAAACAAGGTTGAACCCAACTCCAAATGCTAGTTCATAAATTACCCTAATCATGATTTGTCCTATTCAGTGAGGTTAACTTGTTCAAACATGCATGAAAGTGCCATAAACA
The DNA here is from genome assembly GCA_021605145.1 of Aegilops bicornis. NCBI lineage: Eukaryota > Viridiplantae > Streptophyta > Magnoliopsida > Poales > Poaceae > Aegilops > Aegilops bicornis. The sequence continues at coordinate 679,766,119 of CM038669.1, read as the reverse complement.
GATTCTTCATATTTTTCTGATCATTTTCATATATAAATTATTTCCATTGGAGTTACGGTTGAATTTCTATGAATTTTAGAAGTTTAGGACATTTTCTGAAATTTCCTAAATTATATTAAATCCAGAAAACTAGTTATTGCGTCAGCCTGATGTCGATGTGACGTCAGCGAGTCAACTGGGTCGCTGTCCAGGTCAACTCTGACGCTGGGGCCCACTGGTTAGTAGTTAGTTTAACTAACTAATATCGGTTAGTGTTAACCCTGTTTAGTTAGTGGCCGGGCCCACTCGTCAGTGACCCAGGGGGGTCAAATCCCTGGTCAACCGGGGCTAATCCACCGGCGTCGAGTCGCCGGCGAGGCCGAGACGGCGGAGGCCTTCGGGTTTGCACTACAGGGCTTGGTTTTGGACGCGGTTTGCGGCTTCGGGAGGCTAGGAGTCTCGCGCATCCAACGGAGGCAACAACTCGCGACGGAGTGGGCTAAATCGACGACGGCGGCAACTTTTGCGGCGGCCGGAGTTCGGCGGGGAGGGGATAAGGAGTTACGGTGCACTAGAGGAGGAGCGGGTGGTGGCTACGAGCTCCTGGGGGTGCACTGAGCACGGTGACACGCCAGCGGGGGCTGCAGTGGCCCAGCCACGGGCGGTGAGGAACTCTGGCGGCGATGAGCTCTCGGGTCCGGTGGTTAGTGCGGCTCTGACGCATAAGCGAGGAAGAGAGGAGAGGGAAACGACGAGGTGCTCACGGCGATGTCGTAGGGAGGCTCAAGCGTGCTCGGGGGCGACTGAAAGGCGGTGGTCGTCGATGAAGTCCGCGGGTCCGAGAAGGGAAAAGTGGCGGGCGGCGCCTCGGGGCGCTCCGGTGTCGGGAAGCTCAGTGAGGAGGGGTGGGAGACTAGGCGGAGCTCGGGGGCATGTCGGGGAGGAGAGGGGGTGACGGTGGCCGCGAGGGCAGCGAGAGGCGGCGACGGCGGCGCTCGGTCCGGGCGAGAGAGAGGTAGCAGAGGAGAGGGAGGACGTTCTGGAGAGAGGAGAGGGGCCGGGGGTCCAAAGCGGCGCCGAGGAGGAGCTTCGAGGCCCTTCGGTGAGGCAGGCGAGCAGGAGGAGGCGTGGCGAGCTCGGCGCGTGCGCCGTGTCCCTCCTCTGCCTACTGGCAGAGGTAGGTGACGACTGGCGAGGTGGTGGTGGGCTGGGCCAACTGGGCCAGCGAGGGGGAAGCTGGGCTGGTTGGTGGCGCCAGGTAAGTTATTCTCTCTCTCTCTTATTTCTGTTTTTCTATTTTCTGTAATTATGTTTGGCTTTAATAAAAATGCCAGGGCATTTCCAAAAGTCATGAAACTGGTCAATGTCACTGTTTGGAATATTTCCAACAACAAACATTTCAGTTTATGGTTATTTGAACATTTAAACTATTTATTAGCATTAAATGCCCAAATGCAAATACTATATGATTTAATTCAAAAATCCAAATGTCATGGAAAAATGTGCAACATCTCTGGTTACTGTTTCCAGTATTTTTTCCAAAAAATGGTGAACATTTTTTAAGGCCATTTGGTTCATTGAAAAATATTTCTTAGTTGAACCTATTTGAATTGTTTTTGGTGCTAGGGCTTGGTCATCCCCATTTCAATTTCATGCAATTTAAACATGATGACATGAATGTCTTAATGCAACTAGTGTCAAACAACTCTAGGGCTGTGACACTCGGTCGCCGCTTCTGTGCGCCCCTGTACCACTTCGACACCGACCGAGCCAACGCCTGGCTGTAGTCCCCTGCCATCGATAGCCTCCATGAGCTTGAGTTGTGAAGACAGATTACCACGTCTACCGGCGACACCACGGTCGCTGCCAAAATTCATCTTCCGCTTCTCAGACACCCTCTGTGTTGCCACCATCAGAGATTACCACCTACCTGATAGCACCATGGAAATGCTTCACTTCACTAAGCTTTAGAAGCTCGTGCTTAAACGGGCCAACTTATCCAAATCGGCATCACATGCCATGATTGTTGGTTGCCCAGCTCCGGAGTGCTTTCTAATTCACCTATGCTATGGCTTCTGTTGTGTATGAATCGACTCATGTAGCATTAGAGGCATAAGTGTGAAAAAGCTCATCATCGAGAATGCCCCTTGTCTTGAAAGGATGATCCAGCTTGGTTTAACTGATTCCTTGCATATAACGGTAATCTCTGCATCTAAATTGGGGATATCGAGCTGCCGTTCTTCTTATTTTAGTACCACAGTCACGTTTGGCTCAACAATTATTCAGGTAGCTATGGCTTTCCTACTTGCCTTCACTGCCATCTTATGCGCATTTCTATGTGTTGATGAATTTCATAATTTATGCATTTATAGATGGTCTAATGTGGTCTTCCATGCTTCATGAAGGGATTGCGTGTTGATAGCCTGACCACGGCGGTACACAGTGTCAAGATTTTAGATGTTCATATGCATGGTCTTAGTGTGGATGCTGTTATTCACTGATGAGATGCTTTCCATGCTTGGAAAAGCTGTAGAATGATTCACAACAATCTAACTAGCTGTTTTTCATTTGGTTATGATTGTGCTAGTCAAGTGGGCCAGGGAAAAACACATTTGTGGTGCCGTTAACATCGGAATCTTATAACATGTCTTGACATGCGCTTGAAGACTATTGTTTGGCAATATTATTGCACTAGTAAAAAACGGCCCATTTATCCCGGTTCCAGAGGCCCTTTAGCCCCGGTTTTGGAACCGGGACTAAAGCCCAAAACCTTTAGTCCCGGTTCGCTTACGAACCGGGACAGAAGGGGCTCCACGTGGCCGCTGCGGGGCGCCCAGGCAGGAGGACCTTTAGTCCCGGTTGGTAACACCAACCGGGACCAAAAGGCATCCACGCGTCAGCAGCTGGCAGGAGCTGGGGTTTTTTTTTGAAAGGGGGGGGGGGGGTTGGGGTTTTGGAGGGTTAATTTAGGGGTTTCATATTGTGTTAGCTAGCTAATAGAGAGAAGTGACCTCTCTTTTATCTCCGTGCTTGGTCGACGCTAGCTACTATACGTATAGAGAGAACTGGACACGCTAGCTAGTAAGCAAATGAAGGAACCATTAAGTACACAAGATCGTCATGAACATATACAGAGAGAAGTGACATCTCTTTCTCCGAGAGATTGGTCGAACAACAAGTTTTCGTATATCTATCCGACGCTACTAGCTACATATATACAATATAAGATCTCTTACAATCCCTAACATCTAAAGTCTATATCCACATGGTATTCTCCGGCTTTATGTATGACGTGGTCAAGAAAGAATCCCGCCAATTCCTCTTGAATTGCTAGTATGCGAACATGTGGTAGGAGTTCATCCCGCATCTGCCACATCTAATTTAAAGAAGGGGGTCAATACATACATATGAATGAAACTCAACACAAAAGATGGTAATAAAATAAAATTGTGAATATTATTGTTTACGTACTTCATATTATTTTTCAGAGTAGCCCCGCTGAGAGGCCGTCGCGTTGTAGATGAACTCGCAAACGTAGTATCCATAAAAATCATTCCCGACTTCCTGCCACAAGCACTTTACGAGAAATAGAGTTCAATCAAACTGATAATCAAGCATGATAAATGGTATTGATGAAACTAGCTAGAATCAATGGGAGATGCACGAAACTAGCTAGTAGTACTTACTTTGGGGTGTGTAAATCATAGCTCCCTCGGCAGTCCCGGAGCAATTGCGGTGAACTCTTTCCAAACCCTGCCAGACAAAGAAAATAATTACTTGATATCAGGAAATGAACAAAGTTGCTGATATGGTGCAATAATGATCGATTGAACTTACTTCTGGAGCATTTCAGTCATGTCCGCATAGTCCTGGGGATCTTTTCTTCTCGAGTCTAAGACAGTTACTACTCCCCGGTCAAGCTTAATCTCTAGCAGAATAAAGTGGAAGCTATGCACGGATGCATAACTCATCAATTACATTACTATAACCTCGAGTAAGGGACACCGAATATGCACAAGACAGTAACACTCACTTGAAGTTGTAAGGAAAGAGTATTTTCTCTTTGTTTTGATTTTTAAGCAACGATTGTAGCAAGTTGTCCTCGGTATCTGTGACTCTATTTTTAACCGTCCATTCATGTATGATATTTGGGTTAATGAACCCAATGTCATAGATTTGTGCTTTTCTGGATTCGACGATCTTCAACCTGCATAATATAGTGAGGATAATTATATATACATGCAATGAAAGTGATGAGCTATATATAGAGAACTAATTACAGAAGTAGTACTTACAGACAGTAGCAAGTCACGAGTTGTTTGTCGAGGGCCATTTGATTGTATAACTGGAATAACTCGTCAAATTCAACAGGCAACAACTCAGTTCCAACGAGGTCGTGCTCCTCTTTAATTCTCAGCATCAAACTATCCTTCCCAGACTCGCTGCAGGTTTTCATGTACCATTCATGCAATCTTCGCATCATCGTTGTTAGAGGAGGAGGATCAGGTTTGACGAGAGGCTACCCGTACTGGTATCTGAATTCATCCACCTCCATTGTTTCAAACTCTACATCATCGCTCAGGTAATCAGCAGGATTGATACCGGGCACCATCCCCAGATGATTAGCGACGATATCGCTAGACAACTTGAGCGGGGGGCACGATTGGTTCGCTTGTTCGCCGAGCTGGGGAATTTTTTTCCCACTTCTTCGTTCTGCTAACCTTGCATGACTGCAAGTACTTCCCGACCGCTCCGCTTCCTTATATGTCCTTTCAATAATGCGCTCATAGTTGGACTGCGGCGGAGGCGATGGTGGTCGCTTCAGGGCATCGATAGTGCGCTTCACTTTCACCGGATCTTTTTTCTCCTTCGGAGGTGGAGGTTTCTTTGCAAAAAAGTCCCTCACTTCGGCAGCACAGATTTCCTCGTTCTTCTTGTTGCTCCTCTCATATGGTAACTTTTACAGAGGCTTGAGAAATGGACCGTATCTGAATTGCCTCCCGCCTCTGCTTGTACTGCTAGACGCCGGAGCGGCGGCGGCTCTCTTCCATCGTTGCTGACGAGGCAGAGAAGGAGGCGGAGTGCTCCGATGCGCCGGAGGAACCGGAGCGGCGGCGTTTGTCTTCCGCCGTTGCTGACGAGGCGGAGGAGGAGGCGGAGTGCTCCGATGCGCCGGAGGAGGCGAAGGAGGAGGCGGAGTGCCCTAACGCGCCAGAGGAGATGGAGAAGGAGGCGGAGTGCCCTGATCACTCGCCGGAGGAGGAGGAGGAGGAGGAGGCGGAGTGCCCTGACTCACGGAGGAGGAGGAGGAGGAGGCGTCCAGTTTGGAAGCTTGATGTACTCCTTCCTCCATAGACATGTACTCCTCAAAGCATAAACCAGCTGATTATCCCCTTCACCTGTAGGGTGGTCAAGCTCCAACTCCTCAAATCCCACCATTATTTCATCCATCGTCACAACAGCATAGCCATGTGGAATCGGACGGCAGTGAAAAGTTCCGTCGGGTTGAGGAGGTGCAACAGAGCCGACAACCGCCTTCAAAGTCAGGTTCTGCCATTTTGTTATAAGCTGGCAATGTTGAGCCTCCGTGATAGTATCCACGGGGTAGCGAGGAGCCATGAAATCAGGCTGAACGAGCTCCGTGGAAGCCACGCTGCTTCTCTGCTGAGATGGTGGGGTAGCTTCTGGGGTAGCTTCGTGCCGCTGAGATGGTTGGTCGGCACCTGCAAGTTCCTCTAGCTTTACTAGTCATGCATTGAGCTTCTGCATTTCGCTTAGCTCCGCTTTCCTCTTTCTCTCCCGGCTTCTGTAACCGCCTGCGCCGGAAAACCCAACCACCCACGGAACGGAGCCTGGTGTGCCTCGTGTTTGTCTAGGGTGCTCAGGATTCCCGAGGGCCTCAGTCAGCTCGTCCTTCTCTCTGTCAGGAATGAACATCCCTTCCTGCGCTGCGGTGATATAATCCTGAAGCTTCTTGATGGGTATTCCAAGTTGCTCGTCTATCCAATGACACTCCCCTGTTTCTGGGTCCAAAGTTCCCCCAACCTCGAAGAACGAGGTCCTTGAACGGTCTGGCCAGTTCAATGTCGCTTCTTGGACCCCTTTAGCAAGCAGGTCTTGCTCAGCTTTGTCCCACAACGGCCGGGCTTTGTGGTAGCCACCTGACCCCGTGTGATGGTGATACTTCTTCTTTGCAGCATTTTTCTTGTTTGTCTCTGATATTTTCTTACCCTTCTCCGATGTCTTGTAGGCCACAAATGCGGGCGAGTGATCTCTTATCTTCTCATATCGACCAGTGAATTCTGGAGTCTTCCCTTTGTCGACAAACTTTGTGTTCAACTCTTTCTTCCACCTCCTGAATAGATCCTCCATCTTCTTAAGAGCACACGCCTTGACCTTTGGCTCTATAAATGGCTTATTCGGATCCTCCTCTGGCGGTAGGGTGAAATTTGCCTTCAGCGAGGTCCAAAGATCATCTTTCTGTCTATCCTTGACATAAGAAACTTCAGGGCCGTCCTTAGGCTTATTCCATTGCTGGATGCTGATCGGGATGCTGTCCCTAACAATAGCTCCGCACTGAGCAACAAATGCGTCCTTGGTCCGCTTGGGTTCAATCGGTTGGCCATCGTCCGCTATTTCTGTGATCGTGAACCTTTCATCCTGGCGCAACCTTTTCTTCGGGCCTCGTCTCGTTACGGAAGTTTGGCTCGATCCGGAGGGCTATAAAAGAAGAAAGAAGCTTTCATATATGTACATACCAAAACAATTAATGCATCAATTAGTCAGCACATGCTTAATTAATATATATACCTCGCCGGACTTTGCAACAGCTCCCTCCTCCGTTCGGTCACCGGAGCCGTCATCATGGTCTCCTTCTTCCTCCGCCATTCGGTCACCGGAGCTGTCATGATCATGTCCTTCCTCCTCCATTGTTCGATCACCGAAGCCGTCATCCTGTCCTTCCTGACCATTGGTGTCGTTGAGAAACGACAAGACATCACCTCCGTCGTGAATTATATCCCCCAACAACTCTTCTTGTTCTAAGTCTCTTTGATCCATAGTTTCTGCAAATATTATAACATGGCAACATACAAACATGAGAGATGGATATATTAGTGGCAAACATAGACCTAGCTAGCTAATTCCAACAAGGGATCATATTAGTGGCCTCGACGCTTCTACGATTTGGGGTGGCCTCGACAACTCTTCTAGGGTTTGGGGTGGCCTCGACAATGCTTCTAGGGTTTGGGGTGGCCTCGACAACGCTCTTTTAACTTGGTAAGTTTGGGGTGGATCGACGTCCCCCCTCATGTTGAAGAGTTACCGGAGTTTTCTATGAAAAAAATACTACCTATCACATCTCAGTCTCGGTTTGGGTGGCCTCGAGAGTTTGGTCGGGCGAGAGGGGGTTGATCGACGTCCCTCCTCATTTTGAAGAGTTACCAGAGTTTTCTAAGAACAAAAAAAATACTACCTATCACATCTCAGTCCCGGTTTTGGTGGACTCGAGAGTTTGGTCGGGCGATACGGGGTTGATCGATGTCCCCCCTCATGTCGAAGTGCTAGGAGTTTTCTATGAACCAAAAAAATGCCACATGACATGTCCGACGACCGGACCGCCTCTCTCATGAATGTCCGACGTCCCCACCTCTCTCATGAACAAAAAAATATATTCTATGAATAAAAAAATTCATATTCTATGAACAAAAAAACATCATATTCCATCCGCATCCATGGCACCAACCGGGACCAATGCTACCCTTTGGTCCCTGTTCGTGCCACCAACCGGGACCAAAGGTCTCTTTTCGACAGCCCAAAGGGCGGGAAGCAGAGACCTTTGATATTGGTTGGTGGCACGAACCGGGACCAAAGGGTAGCATTGGTCCTGGTTGGTGCCACCAACCGGGACCAAAGCTTGGTATTGGTCCCGGTTGTTGCCACCAACTGGGACTAAAGGTTGGTGTTGCCCGGGCCAAAAGTTTAGTCCCACCTCGCTAGCTGAGAGGTCTCGAGAGTTGTTTATAAGCGCTGCTGCGCTGACCCTCTCGAGCTCCTCTCAACTGCAGGCTTACGGGCCTAATGTCACACTCCTCTGCCTGTGGGCCTACTGGGCCTTCTGCGGGCCTGAATCCTGGCCCAATGGGTTTCTAGTCGTATTCAGGCCGTGGTGGCCCAGTAGGTGGCATTTTTTAATTTTTTCAACTTTTTGTTTTTTATGCTTTATTTATTTTCTTTTGTTTGTACTTACTAAATACTTCAAGTTTTTCAGTGATTCTTTTTGCTTTTAGGTCACAAAAATTATAAACTTTCTGTTAGTGCCATTAGTTTTCAAATTTGAATAGCTTAAATTTGAATTCTTTTAAATTTGTGTGAATCACTAGTTTATGAATAACTTTACTATAAAAATAGATTTTTGAGTGATTCTTTTTCCTGCTATTTAATATTACTGTGTTTTATCATTATATTCAATTTGGTAATTTTTAGGTTATTTTAAATGTCTGTTTTAATCAAAATAGATTTTGTTATTTTAGTTTGCTATTAAAGTTTCTAACAAAAAATTTCTTTATGAAAATTCTTTTTGCTATTAATGTTTTGAACAAAAAATACTTTGATAATTTTAGTTGCATAAATTTTATAAAAATTTAGTTTAAAAAATAATAGAGGTTTATAAAATCTTTTTAGTTGATTCCTTTTGCTATTAGAGTTTTATAAAAGCTTTTTAGTTGATTCTTTTTGCTATTGAAGAATATTATAGTTTTGTTTTAGTTGATCATAACAGAATATTTTAATTGATTATTTTTAGTTCATTCTTTTTGCTATTAGAGTTTCATAAAAGTTTTCTAGTTTATTCTTTTTGCTATTAGTTCATTCTTTGAGCTAAATGACCCTGAAATTGAAAAGCACTTCAAATGAACTCTGAAAAGGTTGAAAGTTTGCAATGTGTCATCATTTCACCCACATAGCGTGTGCTAAAAGGTTGAGAGGGTTACGGCAAAAGCTGGATGCACTTTGCGTACAAAACGGACAATCTCTTTCAAAGTATCAGGGTTTCATACGAAAACTCATCTGTTCCAAAGGGATTTCAATTTTTTGAACTTATTTGAACTCCAGACTTTTTGTGTGTTCAAAATGAACCATTCAAAGCCACATCATCAATTATCAACCCTTTATGACTTCATTTGGTATCTTTCATGCATTTACTGTTTTTCTAGCTAAATGACCCTGAAATTGAAAAGCACTACAAATGAACTCTGAAAAGGTTGAAAGTTGGCATGATATCATCATTACACCCACATAGCATGTTCTAAAATGTTGAGAGGGTTATGGCAAAACTGGATGCACTTCGTGTACAAAACGGACAATCTCTTTCGAAGTATCAGGGTTTCGGACGAAAACTCATCTGTTACAAAGGTATTTCATTTTTTTTGAACTTATTTGAACTCCAGACTTTTTGTGTGTTCAAAATGAACCATTCAAAGCCACATAATCAATTATCAACCCTTTCTGACTTCATTTGGTATTTTTCATGCATTTACTGATTTTTTAAGCTAAATGACCTTGAAATTGAAAAGCACTACAAATGAACTCTGAAAAGGTTGAAAGTTGGCATGGTATCATCATTTCACCCACATAGCATGTTCTAAAAAGTTGAGAGGGTTACGGCAAAAAATGGATGCACTTCGTATACTAAATGGACAATCTCTTTCGAAGTATCAGGGTTTCGGACGAAAACTCATCTGTTACAAAGGGATTTCATTTCTTGACATGTAACTGCAGTGATATTCTAGATCAAAGGCATCATCATAATAGTTGTGGAGAGAAAATCTTCACTTTTTCTTCGCTTGTGTCCTTTGCTTATTGCGCCGTAACCATGGAAATCTTCATCGTTTAATAGGGCGCTAGGGTCAGCCTTGACTTTGAAGGGAGGAATTTCATGAAACTTTTCATAATCTTCAGACATGTCTGTCTTGCCCTCCACTCCCACGATGTCTCTTTTTCCTGAAAGAACTATGTGGCGCTTTGGCTCATCATATGATGTATTCGCTTCCTTATCTTTTCTTTTTCTCGGTTTGGTAGACATGTCCTTCACATAGAAAACCCGCGCCACATCATTGGCTAGGACGAATGGTTCGTCTGTGTACCCAAGAATGTTCATATCCACTGTTGTCATTCCATACTGCGGGTCTACCTGTACCCCGCCTCCTGACAGATTGACCCATTTGCACTGAAACAAAGGGACCTTAAAATCATGTCCATAGTCAAGTTCCCGTATGTCCACTATATAACCATAATATGTGTCCTTTCCCCTCTTGGTTGCCAAGGCAGACACCACTGTTTTGGTTGGTGCTCTTTTGATCTTGGGTGATCGTGTAAAATATATTCCCATTTATCTCGTACCCTTTATAAGTCAATACAGTCGAAGATGGTCCGCTGGCCAACGAGTACAGCTCATCAGAAACAGCGTTGTCACCCATGAGACGTGTTTGCAACCAACTGCTGAAAGTCCTGATGTGTTCACATGTAATCCAGTCGTCACACTGCTCCGGGTGTTTGGAGTGCAGAATATTCTTGTGTTCATTGACATACGAGGTCACTAAGGTAGAATTCTGTAGAACCGTGTAGTGTGCTTGAGACCAAGAATGCTCGTCCCTACATATTATTGAGTCTGCTCCTAGCGTGTCTTTTCCAGTCAGTCTCCCCTCATACCGTGATTGAGGGAGACCAATCTTCTTAAGGTCAGGAATGAAGTCAACACAAAACCTATTGACCTCCTCTGTTTGATGGCCCGTGGAGATGCTTCCTTCTGGCCTAGCACGGTTACGAACATATTTCTTTAAGACTCCCATGAACCTCTCAAAGGGGAACATATTGTGTAGAAATACAGGGCCCAGAATGGCAATCTCGTCGACTAGATGAACTAGGACGTGCGTCATGATATTGAAGAAGGATGGTGGGAACACCAGCTCGAAACTGACAAGATATTGCGCCAGATCACTCCTTAACCTTGGTAGGATTTCTGGATCGATCACCTTCTGAGAGATTGCATTGAGGAATGCACATAGCTTCACAATGGCTAATCGAATGTTTTCCGATAGAAGCCCCCTCAATGCAACCGGAAGCAGTTGCGTCATAATCACGTGGCAATCATGAGACTTTAGGTTCTGAAACTTTTTCTCTGCCATATTTATTATTCCCTTTATATTCAACGAGAAGCCAGACGGGACCTTCATACTGAGCAGGCATTCAAAGAAGATTTCCTTCTCTTCTTTGGTAAGAGCATAGCTGGCAGGACCTTCATACTGCTTTGGAGGCATGCCGTCTTTTTCATGCACATGTTGCTGGTCCTCCCATGCCTCCGGTGTATCTTTTGTCTTCCCATACACGCCCATGAAGCCTAGCAGGTTCACCAAAGATTATTCGTCACGTGCATCATGTCGATTGCAGAGCGGACCTCTAGATCTTTCCAGTAGGGTAGGTCCCAAAATATAGATTTCTTCTTCCACATGGGTGCGCGTCCCTCAACATCATTCAGAACAGATAGTCCGCGGGGACCCTTTCCAAAGATTACTTGTAAATCATTAACCATAGCAAGCATGTGATCACCAGTATGGACGGCGGGATTCTTCCGGTGATCTGCCTCGCCTTTGAAATGCTTGCCTTTCTTTCGACATTGATGGTTGGTCGAAAGAAATCGACGATGCCCCAGGTACACATTCTTCTTGCATTTGTCCAAATATATACTTTCGGTACCATCTAAACAGTGCGTGCATGCGTGGTATCCCTTGTTTGTCTGTCCTAAAAGGTTACTGAGAGCAGGCCAATCATTGATGGTTACAAACAGCAACGCATGTAGGTCAAATTCCTGCTCGTCGTGCTCATCCCACACACGTACACCTTTTCCATTCCACAGCTGTAAAAGATCTTCAACTAATGGCCTTAGGTACACATCAATGTCGTTGCGGGGTTGCTTAGGGCCTGGGATGAGCACTGGCATCATAATGAACTTCCGCTTCATGCACAACCAAGGAGGAAGGTTATATATACATAGAGTCACGGGCCAGGTGCTATGATTGCTTCTCTGCTCCCCAAAAGGACTAATGCCATCCGCGCCTAAACCAAACCATACGTTCCTTGCGTCACCTGCAAAGTCACCCCACTTTCTCTCGATTTTTCTCCACTGTGACCCGTCAGCGGGTGCTCTCAACTTCCCATCTTTCTTACGGTCCTCTTTGTGCCATCGCATCAACTTGGCATGCTCTTTGTTTCTGAACAGACGTTTCAACCGTGGTATTATCGAAGCATACCACATCACCTTGGCAGGAACCCTCTTCCTGGGGTGCTCGCCGTCAACATCACCAGGGTCATCTCGTCTGATCTTATACCGCCATGCACCGCGTACCGGGCATGCGTTCAAATCCTCGTACGCACCGCGGTAGAGGATGCAGTCATTAGGGCATGCATGTATCTTCTGCACCTCCAAAATTGAGGGCATAGAACCTTCTTTGCTCCATACGTACTGTCGGGCAATTCGTTATCCTTTGGAAACTTCTTCTTCAATATTTTCAGTAGCTTCTCAAATCCGTTGTCAGATACACCATTGTCTGCCTTCCATTGCAGCAATTCCAGTGTGGTACCGAGCTTTGTGTTGCCATCTTCACAATTGGGTTACAACCCTTTTTTGTGATCCTCTAACATGCGATCGAACTTCAATTTCTCCTTTTCACTTTCGCATTGTCTCTTTGCATCAACAATGACCCGGCGAAGATCATCATCGGGCACATCGTCTGGTTCCTCTTGATCTTCAGCTTCCCCCGTTGCAGCATCACCGTATTCAGGGGGCACATAGTTGTCATCATCCTCTTCTTCTTCATTGTCTTCCATCATAACCCCTCTTTCTCCGTGCTTGGTCCAAACATTATAGTGTGGCATGAAACCCTTCTCAAGCAGGTGGATGTGAAGGGTTTTCGCGTCAGAGTAAGACTTCGTATTCCCACAGATAGGGCATGGACAACACATAAAACCATTCTGCTTGTTTGCCTCAGCAACTTCGATAAAATTATGCACGCCCTTAATGTACTCGGAGGTGCGTCTGTCACCGTACATCCATTGTCGGTTCATCTGCGTGCATTATATATATTTAAGTGTGGCAAAAACCATTACAAAACATCATGAATAGAGAAGTGACCAAATTAATAGAAGTTCATCATCACATTAAAACCAAAGCACAATAGTGATCAAATGTTATTACTGAAAAAATAAATACATAAAGTTCATACATAGTTCTCATTGAACAACATATAGCTCTCTAGAGCATTTAATTAAACCATTTCAATGCAACAACAAATGCGATCATAATCCCAACTATGGTAACAATTGATCCAACGGCATAATGATACCAAGCCTCGGTATGAATGGCATATTTTTTAATCTTTCTAATCTTCAAGCGCATTTTATCCATCTTGATCTTGTGATCGTCGATTTATATCCGCAACATGCAACTCCAATGCCATCTTCTCCTCCTCAATTCTTTTCAATTTTTTCTTCAAGTAATCGTTTCTTTTTCAGCTAAATTTAACGTCTCGACAAGAGGGTCAGTTGGAATTTCCGGTTCACATACCTCCTAGATAAAACATCTATGTCACGTTGGTCGGCATAATTGTCATAAACACTAAATGAAACAAATAGTTATAAAAGATAATATATACCACATCTGAATCATAGACAGGACGAGGGCCGACGGGGGCGGGTACCAAAACCATTGCACTATATAATAACAAACAATAATAAAAGTAAGAAAATTATACAAGTATCAATCTAAATCATACAAGTAAGAATTCTTTTCTTTTAGAAAGAAGATAAGAACAAGAGACTCACCACGGTGGTGCCGGCGACGAGATCGGCGAGGGCAATCGACGGCGGTGAAGACAGGAACGGGACAGGACGGACCGCCAAACCTAGACAAATCTTGAGGAAAATGGAGTTTGGACAAGGAGCTTCGAGAGGAGAAAACTTAAGTGTGGCTCGGGCATTTCATCGAACACCTCATGTGCATAGGAGGTGAGCTAGAGCACGACAAAACTCTCCCACGGCTGGCAAAAAAAACAGAGCAGTGCATTGCTCTGCTCGTGGGCAGGGGGTATATATAGGCCACTCTTTAGTCCCGGTTGGTGGCTAAAACCGGGACTAAAGGACCACATTTGGTCCCGGTTTCAGCCACCAACCGAGACTAAAGGTTGTGGGCCAGGAGCGAGGCCTATTGGTCCCGGTTCGTGTCTGGAACCGGGACCAAAGGGGTCAGACGAACCGGGACCAATGGCCCACGAGGCCCGGCCGGCGCCCTGGCCTCACGAACCGGGATTGATGCCCCCTTTGATCCCGGTTCGTGAGTGAACCGGGATTAATGCCCTTTTCTGGCCTGGACCAAAGACCTGTTTTCTACTAGTGTTGGGGCACCAAGTCAGATGTTGACTTTGCCACATTCTTTTTACTAAATGTGAGAGTGCTAGATTTAATGACTCTTCATGTTAATGACAGAGATTACAGGGATGATTTAAAAAAAACAGTGTAAGAAGCTTCAACTGGATAACAAGGCATCGGGAAGTGCTCAGCTTCATTTTACACCACATGTCTCTCATCAACACATTTTTGACTTTGGTGTTCATGATTTGGATCTAGCTGATCCCTTTGCATTTAGGTATCTATACCAATTTCATGCTTTGTCCTAACTTTTATTGACTCTCACGTTTGTAACTTGTTTAGGTTTGTATTATCATGGAACCTTGTGGTTTTAAACATGGTACTCATCATGGATCAATCACTATTTGCATCGCAGATCAACGACTTCAAGATGAGGCTTCATCCTAGAAGCAAGGAATTCGTTTTGTTTCCAGCATAAATGGTGCTGATGCTGAATTGCTTTGGTTGGTTGTTGCGCCACCGATCTGTTGGCCAAGCTGGGTTTTTATTCCTATTTCGTTCGCTGCCAGAACCCCTTGACTTTATAATTTGTTTGTCAATTTGCTGTGTGCCGACATAAATATGCTAAAGATGGAACATTGTAAGCTTGTTACTGAATTCAATTATCGCAAGCATGATGCACTTGTTAGTGAATCAATTTGCTGTGGAGCATCTGGTCTGTCGGGAACACCAACATCGAACACCGGTGACCTGGTCGTGCCAACAGACAGCATAGTGAGTCGAATCTTCCCGGATTTTGTCGTGGTTCAGTGGTCGCCCCCAAGCGATGTTTCCCTGAATGAAGATCAACATTGACGACGCTTTCTATGAAACCACGGGCAGCGGAGGCTGTGGTTTCTGGATTCTGTGCAATGCATGGGATCATCACAATGTTGTGTATGTTTCTATGGCGCCTCCAAGCGACCAACCAATTTTGCGAGCGATGCTGGGCAGGAAACTGATGCCCAGGTGCTATGCATATCACCAAAAAATCTATACACATCAATCCATCCATCCATCCATATATATAAATACATCAATCCACCCATCTATATATATGAAAAAAAATTAAGAAAAAAAATCTATGAACCTAAAAAATTCTAGGAAGCAGGGGCAGGGGCGGCGGCGGCAACGCGTAGGGGCAGGGGCGGTGGCGGCGGCAACGCGCAGGGCAGGGGCGACGGCGGTGGCAGCGCAGGGGCGGCGGCGCAGGGGGGAGGGGAGCGGAGCTCATTGGGGGCGGCGGCGGTGGCGCAGGGCAGGGGCGACGGCGTAGGGCAGGGGAAGAGGGGGCAGAGCTCACTGGGGGCGACGGAGCTCACTGGGGGGAGCGTGCAGGCTCGGGGAAGGGCGACGCAGCAGTAGCTTGGCGGCGTCGGCGTCGATCGGCGTCGGGGCAGGCCGTCGGCATCGAGAGGAGAATGGGAGGTGGGGGAAAATTTCCTATGTGCTGTATATATAGATAGAGCATTGGTACCGGTTCATAGCACCAACCGGGACCAATGCCCTCCTTTATTCCCGGTTGGTGCCACCAACCGGGACCAAAGGTCTCTTTTCAGCAGCCCAAAGGGCGGGAAGCAGATGCCTTTGGTCCCGGTTGGTGGCACCAACCAGGACTAAAGGAGGGCATTGGTCCTGGTTGGTGCTACGAACCGGTACCAATACCCACCTTTAGTACCGATTGGTGGCATCAACCGGGACCAAAGGCCTCGTGCTGCCCGTGCCCAAATGTTTAGTCCCACCTCGCTAGTTGAGAGGGGCGCGTAGTGGTTTATAAGCCCCACTGCCGCACCCCTCTCGAGCTCCTCTCCATTGCAGGCTTACGGGCCTAATTGTCCCTGCTATGCCTGATGGGCCTCCTGGGCCTACTGAGCCTTCTGCGGGCCTGAATCCTGGCCCATGGATGGGTTTCTAGTCGTATTCAGGCCGTGGTGGCCCAGTAGGTGGCAATTTTTTTATTTTTTCCTAGTTTTTTGTTTTCTTTTTTGCTTTATTTATTTTGTTTTGTTTCTACTTACAACAAAATACTTATTTATTTTATTTTATTTTGTTTCTAATTACTTATTTATATTATTTTATGATAATTATTCTTGCTATTAAAGTTTCTAACAAAAAAAGTTCTTTATGAAAATTCTTTTTGCTTTTAATGATTTTGAACAGAAAATACTATGATAATTTTAGTTGCATAAATTTTATATAATTTTAGTTTCAATAATACTAGAGGTTGCTTATAATGTTTTGAACAGAAAATACGTTGATAATTTTAGTTTCATAAATTTTATTTATGTTATTAAAGTTTATTTTATTTTATTTTGTTTTGTTTCTACTTATATATTTTATTAAAGTTTATTTTATTCTGTTTCTAATTACTTATTTATTTTATTTTATGATAATTGTTATTTTCCATGCATTTACTGATTATTTTGAGGTATAAGACCCTGAAATTGAAAAGCACTACAAATGAACTCTGAAAAGGTTAAAAGTTGGCATGGTATCATCATTTCACCCACATAGCATGTGCAAGAAAGTAGAGAGGGTTACGGCAAAAACTGGATGCACTTCGTCTACAAAACGGACAATCTCTTTCGAAGTAGCAGGGTTTCATACGGAAACTCGTCTGTTACAAAGGGATTTCATTTTTTTGAACTTATTTGAACTACATAGTTTTTCTGTGCTCAAAATGCACCATTCAAAGCCACATCATCAATTTTCAACACTTTCTGACTTGATTTGTTATTTTTCATGCATTTACTGATTATTTTGATCTATAAGACCCTGAAATTGAAAATCATATCAAATGAACTCTGAAAAGGTTGAAAGTTGGCATGGTATCATCATTTGACCCACATAGCATGTGCAAGAAAGTATAGAGGGTTACAACAAAAACTGGATGCACTTCGTGTATAAAACGGACAATCTCTTTCGAAGTATCACAGTTTCATACGGAAACTCGTCTGTTACAAAGGGATTTCATTTTTTGAACTTATTTGAACTCCATAGTTTTTCTGTGCTCAAAATTCACCATTCAAAGCCACATAATAAATTTTCAACCCTTTCTGACTTCATTTGTTGTTTTTCATGCATTTACTGATTATTTTGAGCTATATGACCCTGAAATTGAAAAGCATTTCAAATGAACTCTGAAAAGGTTGAAAGTTGGGATGGTATCATCATTTGACCCACATAGCATGTGCAACAAAGTAGAGAGGGTTACGTCAAAAACTGGATGCACTTCGTGTACAAGACGGACAATCTCTTTGAGTATCGTGGTTTCATACTGAAACAAATGCATTACAAAGGGATTTCATTTTTGAAATTATTTGAACTCCATAGTTTTTCTGTGCTCAAAATGCACCATTCAAAGCCACATCATCAATTTTCAACCTTTTCCGACTTCATTTGTTATTTCTCATGCATTTCTTGATTATTTTGAGCTATAATTCCTGAAACTGAAAAGCATTTCAACCGAACTCTGAAAAGGTTGAAAGTTGGCATGGTGTTATCATTTGACCCACATAGCATGTGCAAGAAAGTAGAGAGGGTTATGGCAAAAACTGGATGCACTTCGTGTACAAAACGGACAATCTCTTTCAAGTATCGTGGTTTCATACGGAAACTAAATGCATTACAAAGGGATTTCATTTTTGAAATTATTTGAACTCCATAGTTTTTCTGTGCTTAAAATGCCCCATTCAAAGCCACATCATCAATTTTCAACCTTTTCTGACTTCATTTGTTATTTCTCATGCATTTATTGATTATTTTGAGCTATAAGACCCTGAAACTGAAAAGCATTTCAAATGAACTCTGAAAAGGTTGAAAGTTGGCATGGTATCATCATTTGACCCACATAGCATGTGCAAGAAAGTAGAGAGGGTTACGGCAAAAACTGGATGCACTTCGTGTACAAAACGGACAATCTCTTTCGAAGTATCAGGGTTTCATACGGAAACTCGTCTGTTACAAAGGGATTTCATTTTTTTGAACTTATTTGATCTTCATAGTTTTTCTGTCCTCAAAATGCACCATTCAAATCCGCATCACTCAACCCTTTCTGACTTCATTTGTTATTTTTCATGCATTTACTAATTATTTTGAGCTATAAGACCCTGAAATTGAAAAGCATTTCAAATGAACTCTGAAAAGGTTGAAAGTTGGCATGGTATCATCATTTGACCCACATAGCATGTGCAAGAAAGTAGAGAGGGTTATCAAAAAAACTGGATGCACTTCGTACAAAACGGACAATCTCTTTCAAGTATCGTGGTTTCATAGGGAAACTCAAATGCATTACAAAGGGATTTCATTTTTTTGAACTTATTTGATCTTCATAGTTTTTACGTGCTCAAATGCACCATTCAAATCAAGATCACCAATTTTCAACCCTTTCTGACTTCATTTGTTATTTTTCATGCATTTACTGATTATTTTGAGCTATAAGACCCTGAAATTGAAAAGCATTTCAAATGAACTCTGAAAAGGTTGAAAGTTGGCATGGTATCATCATTTGACCCACATAGCATGTGCAAGAAAGTAGAGAGGGTTATCACAAAAACTGGATGCACTTCGTGTACAAAACGGACAATCTCTTTCGAAGTATCAGGGTTTCATACGGAAACTCGTCTGTTAGAAAGGGATTTCATTTTTTGAACTTATTTGAACTCCATAGTTTTTCTGTGCTCAAAATGCACCACTCAAAGCCACATCATCAATTTTCAACCCTTTCTGACCTCATTTGTTATATTTCATGCATTTACTGATTATTTTGAGCTACAAGACCCTGAAACTGAAAAGCATTTCAAATGAACTCTGAAAAGGTTGAAAGTTGTCATGGTATCATCATTTGACCCACATAACATGTGCAAGAAAGTAGAGAGGATTATGGCAAAAACTGAATGCACTTCGTGTACAAAACGGACAATCTCTTTCGAAGTATCAGGGTTTCATACGGAAACTCGTCTGTTAGAAAGGGATTTCATTTTTTTTGAACTTATTTGAACTCCATAGTTTTTCTGTGCTAAAAATGCACCATTCAAAGCCACATCATCAATTTTCAACCCTTTCTGACTTCATTTGTTATTTTTCATGCATTTACTGATTATTTTGAGCTATAAGACCCTGAAATTGAAGGCAACATATACCTCTCATAAATAGATAAGTGACCAAATTAATAGAAGTTCATCATCACATTCTTACCAAAGTACATACATAGTTCTCATTGAACAACATATAGCTCTCCAGAGCATCTAATTAAACCATACATTGAAATTATGTAAAATATTTCAATGCAACAACAAATGCGATCATAATCGCAACCAAGGTAACAATTGATCAAACTGCATAATGATACCAAGCCTCGGTATGAATGGCATATTTTCTAATCTTTCTAATCTTCAACCGCATTGCATCCATCTTGATCTTGTGATCATCGATGACATCCGCAACATGCAACTCCAATATCATCTTCTCCTCCTCGATTTTTTTATTTTTTCCTTCAAGTAATTGTTTTCTTCTTCAACTAAATTTAATCTCTCGACAATAGGGTCGGTTGGAATTTCCGGTTCAACCACCTCCTAGATAAATAAAATCTATGTCACGTTGGTCGCCATAATTGTCATAAACAATAAATGAATCAAATAGTTATAAAAACGTAATATATACCACATCCGAATCATAGATGTGATTTAGGCCAACGGGGCCGGATACCAAAACCATCGCACTATATAATATCAAGGAATAATAAAAGTAAGAAAATTAGACAAGCATCTATCTGAAGTAAGAATTTTTTTTATTTCAGAAAGAAGATAAGAACAAGAGGCTCCCCACAGTGGTGCCGGTGACGAGATCGGTGCGGGCGATCGACGGCGGTGAAGACGGGGACGGGACGGGACGGACCGCTAAACCTAGACAAATCTCAGGGAAAATGGAGTTCGGAGGTCGAGTTTTGAGAGGAGAAAGATTAACTAGTGTGGCTCAGACATTTCATGGAACACCTCATGTGCATAGGAGGTGAGCTAGAGCACCCAAATGCCCTCCCCTCACCGGCCAAAAAAAACAGAGCACTGTGGAGTGCTCTGCCGAGGCGATGGGGTATATATAGGCAACTCATTTGTCCCGGTTCGTGGCTGGAACCGGGACCAATAGTTGTGGGCCAGGAGCGAGGCCCATTGGTCCCGGTTCGTGCCAAGAACCGGGACAAATCGCCTGCATTTAACCAGGACCAATGCCCACGAGGCCCGGCCGTCCCACTGGGCTCTCGAACGGGACAAATGCCTCCATTGGTCCCGGTTCGTGGCGTAACTGGACTAATGGGCTGGCCAGGCCTCAACCAAAGCCCTTTTCCACTAGTGTATATAAAGCGGGCGAAAGCCTTTTCGGTGAGAAGTACTTATTTATCAGTTTTAGCTGACCTGGATAACTCTGCAAGAATGGTCAGTGCCCTTTATAAGTACAGGAAAACACAAGGCAATGCAATTAGACATGTCTTTGATGAAGCCATTGAAAGCAGCGTTTAGCGAACATACAACTGAAAAGGGGAAAGTTGATTTGGAATCGCCATTTACTTATACAGAACAACAAACGGAAAAATAATCAAGAATCTTGAGAGCGATGATTTCAAATGGTGGCAACAGTGCGGTGTTCAAAGGAATTACATGAATCAGCTCAACGCATCAGCAATAACCTAACTCGGCGCGCCAGTGAAACCTAACACTATCTAGTTAGTTCCAAAATTTGTCTATCAATCACCACATCAAGAGAAACTCGAAAAAGCACTACAGATAAATTGGGAACTTAACGAGCTAGCTAATCAACCAAGCAGCCCTATCGGAAGCATCACCGCGAATCGTGGATCGATCTGCTTGCTCTCGCTAACCCTAGCGGTAGGCATCACCGACGATCAATCAGCGTGAGTGAGAGAGAGAAGGGGATTGTTCCTCGAATCGTACAGATCAGCGGCTCGTCGGTTGCGCTACCGACGAATCCGCCATTAGAACTTCTCCGGGAACCACGAGGCGAAGACGAATCGCTGAGGCGAGGAAGGAAGGAGGACTCGAGAGAAGACTTACATGCAGGATCGACACGCTGGCCCCGCTACCATCTTGGACAAGGCTCTTGTACCGGCTGGGCTTCCATTTTGTTTCGTGACCGCCTCACTCCCTCTAAACCGCCTGCTGCTCCGGCGGCGCCCAGCCCCCAGACAGACCTAACCTCATCCGCCTCGCAGTGCTCGCCTACCCCCGCCCTGCAGGACTCCAGCGATGGAAGTGGAGGCGGGCGGGCCAGGCTCGAGGAAGATAAATCGGCGGAACTCGAGGCGGCGGCGGTGGGGAGGAGGCTCCGGCAGCGACCGCATCAGCGATCTCCCCGACGCCGTCCTCAGGGACATCATCTCGCTCCTCCCCACCAAGGAAGGCACGCGCACCCAGGTCCTCCTCGCCTCCCGATGGCGCCACCTCTGGCGCTCCGCCCCTCTCAACCTCGACTACCATCCGTTCCTGTTCGTCGAGGAGGGCCTTGATGCCATCGTGTCTCGCATCCTTGCCGCCCACCGGGGCCCCGGCCGCCGCTTCTGCGCGCCCGTGTACCACCTCCCCGATATTGAATTCATGCTCCAGCCAATTCATCCAAAAGTCCGAACTGATGGAGGGAGGTGGACCTCCCCGATATTGAATTCATGCTCCAGCCAATTCATCCAAAAGTCCGAACTGATGGAGGGAGGTGGGCAATATATTTCAACACTCGCCCTCGCGTCTAGCTATTTTAGTCCTTAGACGTGGGATTTTTATTTTAATACTGCGTTGGCAGGGTCTTGAACTCAAGACCTCTTGACTCGGATACCATATTGAATTCATGCTCCAGCCAACTCATCCAAAAGTCCGAACTGATGAAGGAAGGTGGGCAATATATTTTAACACCCGAGGACCGAGCTGACGCCTGGCTCCGGTCGCCTGCCCTCGACAACCTCCACGATCTTGAGCTGTGCTGCTTCAATTATAGGTTACCGTTTCCACGGGCAACGCCACAACAGCCGCCATCAGCGGCCTTCCGTTTTTGTGACACCCTCTGCGTTTGTTGTTGCCACGCCTGGCTGCTCTCTCTCTCTCAGCTCACTCACGGACAGAGGTAGGAGAAAGAAGACACGAGATAAAGTTTTCCGGCTGGCGCACGAACGCCGCCACGGATGCACGAACGCCCCAATCTTCTCTTTGAATTCACAAGCTACACGCTCGGCAACTCCGTGCTTTACATCAGCGATTAGCGAGGGGATTTATACCCGAGCTGGCTGCACACGACGCAGCCCACCCGCCCCACTACCTGGGCACGATCCGCATGCTCCGTCGCTCCCGCACGACGCGCTCAGACGCGATCGGCACGGCCGGCTGAGCTGCTGGATCGTGGATCTCCCGCCTAACTCGCTAATAGCACACACTCACGCACGCTCATACGCACGCACCCGCACACACGCGCCACGGCCGTACACGCACACATGGCTTATGGCTAACAGCGTTGCCATCATCGGAGATTGCCAACTTACCTACAACACCACTCAAGTGCTTCGCTTCCCTAAGCTTCAGAAGCTTGCACTTCAGCGGGTCAGCATATCCGAAACCTCCCTGCACACCATGATTGCCGCTTGCCCTGTTCTGGAATGCTTGCTTATTCAGAATAGCTCTGGCTTCCGCTGTGTTCGGATCAACTCTGTTTCGTACTGCTTTGAAGGCATGCCGTCTTTTTCGTGCACATGTTGCTGGTCCTCCCGTGCCTCCGGTGTATCTTTTGTCTTCCCATACACGCCCATGAAGCCTAGCAGGTTCACGCAAAGATTCTTCGTCACGTGCATCATGTCGATTGCAGAGCGGACCTCTAGATCTTTCCAGTAGGGTAGGTCCCAAAATATAGATTTCTTCTTCCACATGGGTGCGCGTCCCTCAACATCATTCAGAACAGATAGTCCGCGGGGACCCTTTCCAAAGATTACTTGTAAATCATTAACCATAGCAAGTATGTGATCACTAGTACGGACGGCGGGCTTCTTCCGGTGATCTGCCTCGCCTTTGAAATGCTTGCCTTTCTTTCGACATTGATGGTTGGTCGAAAGAAATCGACGATGCCCCAGGTACACATTCTTCTTGCATTTGTCCAAATATATACTTTCGGTACCATCTAAACAGTGCGTGCATACGTGGTATCCCTTGTTTGTCTGTCCTGAAAGGTTACTGAGAGCAGGCCAATCATTGATGGTTACAAACAGCAACGCATGTAGGTCAAATTCCTGCTCGTCGTGCTCATCCCACACACGTACACCTTTTCCATTCCACAGCTGTAAAAGTTCTTCAACTAATGGCCTTAGGTACACATCAATGTCGTTGCCGGGTTGCTTAGGGCCTGGGATGAGCACTGGCATCATAATGAACTTCTGCTTCATGCACAACCAAGGAGGAAGGTTATATATACATAGAGTCACGGGCCAGGTGCTATGATTGCTTCTCTGCTCCCCAAAAGGACTAATGCCATCCGCGCCTAAACCAAACCATACGTTCCTTGCGTCACCTGCAAAGTCCCCCCACTTTCTCTCGATTTTTCTCCACTGTGACTCGTCAGTGGGTGCTCTCAACTTCCCATCTTTCTTACGGTCCTCTTTGTGCCATCGCATCAACTTGGCATGCTCTTTGTTTCTGAACAGACGTTTCAACCGTGGTATTATAGGAGCATACCACATCACCTTGGCAGGAACCCTCTTCCTGGGGTGCTCGCCGTCAACATTACCAGGGCCATGCACCGCGTACCGGGCATGCGTTCAAATCCTCGTACGCACCGCGGTAGAGGATGCAGTCATTAGGGCATGCATGTATCTTCTGCACCTCCAAAATTGAGGGCATAGAACCTTCTTTGCTCCATACGTACTGTCGGGCAATTCGCTATCCTTTGGAAACTTCTTCTTCAATATTTTCAGTAGCTTCTCAAATTCGTTGTCAGATACACCATTGTCTGCCTTCCATTGCAGCAATTCCAGTGTGGTACCGAGCTTTGTGTTGCCATCTTCACAATTGGGTTACGACCCTTTTTTGTGATCCTCTAACATGCGATCGAACTTCAATTTCTCCTTTTCACTTTCGCATTGTCTCTTTGCATCAACAATGATCCGGCGAAGATCATCATCGGGCACATCGTCTGGTTCCTCTTGATCTTCAGCTTCCCCCGTTGCAGCATCACCGTATTCATGGGGCACATAGTTGTCATCATCCTCTTCTTCTTCATTGTCTTCCATCATAACCCCTCTTTCTCCGTGCTTGGTCCAAACATTATAGTGTGGCATGAAACCCTTCTCAAGCAGGTGGATGTGAAGGGTTTTCGCGTCAGAGTAAGACTTCGTATTCCCACAGATAGGGCATGGACAACACATAAAACCATTCTGCTTGTTTGCCTCAGCAACTTCGATAAAATTATGCACGCCCTTAATGTACTCGGAGGTGCGTCTGTCACCGTACATCCATTGTCGGTTCATCTGCGTGCATTATATATATTTAAGTGTGGCAAAACCATTACAAAACATCATGAATAGAGAAGTGACCAAATTAATAGAAGTTCATCATCACATTAAAACCAAAGCACAATAGTGATCAAATGTTATTACTGAAAAAATAAATACATAAAGTTCATACATAGTTCTCATTGAACAACATATAGCTCTCTAGAGTATTTAATTAAACCATTTCAATGCAACAACAAATGCGATCATAATCCCAACTAAGGTAACAATTGATCCAACGGCATAATGATACCAAGCCTCGGTATGAATGGCATATTTTTTAATCTTTCTAATCTTCAAGCGCATTTTATCCATCTTGATCTTGTGATCATCGACGATATCCGCAACATGCAACTCCAATGCCATCTTCTCCTCCTCAATTCTTTTCAATTTTTTCTTCAAGTAATCGTTTTCTTTTTCAGCTAAATTTAACGTCTCGACAAGAGGGTCAGTTGGAATTTCCGGTTCACATACCTCCTAGATAAAACATCTATGTCACGTTGGTCGGCATAATTGTCATAAACACTAAATGAAACAAATAGTTATAAAAGATAATATATACCACATCTGAATCATAGACGGGACGAGGGCCGACGAAGCGGGTACCAAAACCATTGCACTATATAATAACAAACAATAATAAAAATAAGAAAATTATACAAGTATCAATATAAATCATACAAGTAAGAATTCTTTTCTTTTAGAAAGAAGATAAGAACAAGAGACTCACCACGGTGGTGCCGGCGACGAGATCGGCGCGGGCAATCGACGGCGGTGAAGACAGGGACGGGACAGGACGGACCGCCAAACCTAGACAAATCTTGAGGAAAATGGAGTTTGGACAAGGAGCTTCGAGAGGAGAAAACTTAAGTGTGGCTCGGGCATTTCATCAAACACCTCATGTGCATAGGAGGTGAGCTAGAGCACGACAAAACTCTCCCACGGCTGGCCAAAAAAACAGAGCAATGCATTGCTCGCTGCTGGGCAGGGGTATATATAGGCCACTCTTTAGTCCCGGTTGGTGGCTAAAACCGGGACTAAAGGACCACATTTGGCCCCGGTTCCAGCCACCAACCGAAACTAAAGGTTGTGGGGCCAGAGAGGTTTATTGGTCCCGGTTCGTGTTCCGAACCGGGACCAAAGGGGTCGACGAACGGGACCAATGGCCCACGAGGTTCGGCCGGCGCCTGGCCTCACGAACCGGGATTGATGTTCTTTGATCCCGGTTCGTGAGTGAACCGGGATTAATGCCCTTTTCGCCTGGACCAAAGACCTGTTTTCTACTAGTGTTGGGGCACCAAGTCAGATGTTGACTTTGCCACATTCTTTTTACTAAATGTGAGAGTGCTAGATTTAATGACTCTTCATGTTAATGACAGAGATTACAGGGATGATTTAAAAAACAGTGTAAGAAGCTTCAACTGGATAACAAGGCATCGGGAAGTGCTCAGCTTCATTTTACACCACATGTCTCTCATCAACACATTTTTGGCTTTGGTGTTCATGATTTGGATCTAGCTGATCCCTTTGCATTTAGGTATCTATACCAATTTCATGATTTGTCCTAACTTTTATTGACTCTCACGTTTGTAACTTGTTTAGGTTTGTATTATCATGGAACCTTGTGGTTTTAAACATGGTACTCATCATGGATCAATCACTATTTGCATCGCAGATCAACGACTTCAAGATGAGGCTTCATCCTAGAAGCAAGGAATTCGTTTTGTTTCCAGCATAAATGGTGCTGATGCTGAATTGCTTTGGTTGGTTGTTGCGCCACCGATCTGTTGGCCAAGCTGGGTTTTTTTTTCCTATTTTGTTCGCTGCCAGAACCCCTTGACTTTATAATTTGTTTGTCAATTTGCTGTGTGCCGACATAAATATGCTAAAGATGGAACATTGTAAGCTTGTTACTGAATTCAATTATCGCAAGCATGATGCACTTGTTAGTGAATCAATTTGCTGTGGAGCATCTGGTCTGTCGGGAACACCAACATCGAACATCGGTGACCTGGTCGTGCCAACAGACAGCGTAGTGAGTCGAATCTTCCCGGATTTTGTCCTGGTTCAGTGATCGCCCCCAAGCGATGTTTCCCTGAATGAAGATCAACATTGACGACGCTTTCTGTGAAACCACGGGCAGCGGAGGCTGTGGTTTCTGGCTTCTGTGCAATGCATGGGATCATCACAATGTTGTGTATGTTTCTATGGCGCCTCCAAGCGACCAACCAATTTTGCGAGCGATGCTGGGCAGGAAACTGATGCCCAGGTGCTATGCACGGCCTCATATTCAGAGAGCCAAAGTACTCCCTCCAGTCCTTTTTACCCTGCGTATTATATTTTGGTCAAGTCAAACTTTACAAAGTTTGATCAAATTTATATTAAAAGAATATCAACATCTACAGTAGAATATATATATACTATGAAGCTATATTTCACAATGAAACTAACAATATTGATTTGACATTGTGAGTGTTGATATTTTTTCTGTAAATTTGGTCAAAGTGAAGATATTTTAACTTTGGACAAAACTAATATGCAGACTAAAAAGGACCGGAGGGAGTATCTGCTGCCGACGATTATTTGTTTATTTATTATTTTTCTAACAGACTTTGTTGAGTACAGAGTTGTCTATTCACAAAAAAAGATAGGAGACAGACAGCCAGACAGAAATAAAAAAGTACAGAGTTGTCTCCTTTGTACGTGACTGTGCCATGCTAAAACAAAGGAACAGTACATGGTGTATCAGCTACCTAGGCCAATACCATGGTGTCACAAATTCAGAACGAACCTGACACTTTATTGCAAACAAGCAAGCAGCCTGGTGTGTTTCATTGACACTAGCGAAACAGAAACTCACAGCAAGAAGCTAAACTCCCTGAGTAGGCAGGGCGCCGTATCATTTTCTAAAGGAAAAAATAAATCCCATTTTTTTACATTGGCATGGTCATCAAAAAGAAAATAGTATTTTTTAGACAAGAAAATACTATAAAGGACTGTGCTAATGTCCATACGTACGGACTATTAGCGATAGGTCCGGATGATTCATCTATAGTCGCTCGGACTGCTGTTCTTTCGATGTCGCCATCATCTCCGATTTTCTGGCGCTACGTCGATCCATTTCTTGACGCGACTTCGATCCACCGCATGATGCATGCATCCATCCATGCATGTAGAAAAAAAACTAAACTGATGATGTCAGCAGATTCTTTTTCGAGACTGATAATTCAAAATGTTTTGTAGCTCAAACCACCGGCCGTATTAAAAAACTATCTTCACATAAAAGATTCGTCGTGACGAGACCTTCAAAACTAGATCCCATATTGGTATGTTCCGATGGCTTTTTTTTGTTTAAAAAGTTACCACGCATGTGCGACGTAAGTTATCACGACTGTAACACACAGTTACCAAGCTGTTTTCATAGAAAATACCGGGCATAAAAAGATGGTCTTCCAACTTTACCAAGATGATCATCCTAGATTCTCAAACAGCCGCTCTGGTACCAAAACCATTTTCACATAAAAAAATCATTGCAACAGGGCATTCGAAACTAGATCTCATGTTGGTATGTTTCGACAACTTCTTTCGGTCAAAAGGTTATCAAGCCTAGACTAACTAAGTTTATCAACTCTGTTGTGTGCATATTACCATGATATTCACACACAAATTACCGAAGGGTGTTTTTCAACAAGTCCCTCCCCCTCCCGGTCAAAAGTTATCACACCTGGACTAAGTAAGTTATCAACTTAGTTGTGCGTATATTTTCAATAACTTTTTTCCACGGGTCAAAAGTTATCGTGGTGTTTGTACATAAGTTATCAGGTCCGGGAGTCTGTGTTACCATGTTATTTATAGAGTATGTTTTCAATAACTTTTTTCCACGGGTCAAAAGTTATCGTGGTGTTTGTACATAAGTTATCAGGTCCAGGAGTCTGTGTTAGCATGTTATTTATAGAGTATGTTTTCAATAACTTTTTTCCACGGGTCAAAAGTTATCGTGGTGTTTGTACATAAGTTATCAGGTCCGGGAGCCTATGTTACCATGTTATTTATAGAGTATGTTTTCAATAACTGTTTCCCACGGGTCAAAAGTTATCATGGTGTTTGTACCTAAGTTATCAGGTCCGGAAGCGTATATTATCACGGTTTTACACAGAAGTTATTGGTGGTATATTTTCAACAACTTTTTTCCACGGGTCAAAGTTATTGTGGTGTTTGTATCTAAGTTATCAGGTCCGGGAGCCTATATTATCATGTTATTTACACAAAAAGTTGTATGTTTTTAATACCTTTTTCTTCGGGTCAAAATTATCGTGGTGTTTGTACGTGAGTTATCAAGTCCGAGGGCGTATATTACCATGCTATTACTTAGAAGTTATCGGTGGTATGTTTTAATTTCAACAACTTTTTTTCACGGGTCAAAGTTATTGTGGTGTTTGTACCTAAATTATTAGGTCAGGGGACGTATCTTACCATGCTATTACTTAGAAGTTATCGGTGGTATGTTTTCAACAACTTTTTCTCACGGGTCAAAATTATCGTGGTGTTTGCATCTAAATTATCAGGTCTGGGAGCCTATATTATCATGCTATTTACACAAAATAGTTGCCAAGGTATGTTTTCAATGATTTTTTGTAACCAAATAATGGGTAAGTCGGTCTACAATAATCATATTTCTATAACATATACAACTTGGTAACTATAAAAATAACCATGTTGATAAGTACAACCCGGTGACTACATAATTATTATGTTGGAACTACATATAGTTTTCTCTCCTATGATGACCCCTCTCTCATCAAATTACTACAAAGATTTGCTTGGATTCTACCATGATACGACGCGCCACCTTCCCTTTGCCAACATCTCCCACCTGTCCAAGTGCATCTCATGTAGAATCCTCTTTGATCCCACCACCAACGTCGTTCTCGGCATCATCGGAATGCTCGCGGGGATGCCTACTTCCATCAAGAAGTGAACCACAAAATGATTCATGAGTGAAAGAAAAACCGGAAATGCATTCCCTATAGAAGTACAACAAAATCCGAGTAGTACCAATTTCTAACAGGAAAAAAAATGGATGGCTGCATCATAGCAGTGGCCTACTCGCGGTGACCATGTATCTACTGTATTAGCCCACTTCCAAACAAAACATGCGGTTGGCTGAGATAGTCACCAGGTATAGTCAAAGCCAAAATTGAGTCTACAGGTGCAGGGTTTGATTCCTGTTGGCGCTATTTTTTTGAAAAAATAAGCCAATGACTGACGATGATGGAAGCGTGCATTCCTGTCGCTAACGACCAGTCGGCAGGAATTTAGCTTTATCGTACTATAAATATTATAAATAAGAAAATATATATTTCCAGAGCACTGTGTCGATCGATGGACGCTAATCGCACTGATTAACATCTGCAGGAGCATGCCTCGAGATAAAAAAAACATCAGCATTCTTTTTTTGAGCAAAAAAAAGAAGACTTCAGCGGCAGTAGCAAGCAGAATGGGCCGACCGGGCTACGCCATGAGTGGGCTTTGATTCATTCTGCTACGTCGTCGTTGTGTGATCCGCCAGGCGCCCACGCGCATTGCATTTTCCCCAAAACCGCCGCCGCCCGTCTCCTCTGCTCCTGTCAGCTCCGGCGACGGGCCG
Source organism: Aegilops bicornis (assembly GCA_021605145.1). Taxonomy (NCBI): domain Eukaryota; kingdom Viridiplantae; phylum Streptophyta; class Magnoliopsida; order Poales; family Poaceae; genus Aegilops; species Aegilops bicornis. The sequence goes on along the minus strand of CM038669.1, from coordinate 679,735,505 downwards.
TCAACCCAACCCCTCCCTCCTCCTCGGCGTGCTCTTCCATCCCCGCCGCACAGTCCGCCAGCCATGGGGATGGAGGCAGGCCCTCCTGGTCCTAGCTCGAGGAAGAGGAAAGCGCTGGCGCCCGCGTCTACAGAAGCGGAAGACCCGGGAACGCCCCTTCCCGGAATGGATGGGGACGGAGGAGGCGCCGGCGGCGACCGCACCACCGACCTCCCCGGCGCCGTCCTCGTGGACATCGTCTCTCCCAGGCCGTCGGCGATGGAGATAGAAACGGAGGTGGCGGCGGGGGCGAATGCAGATGGCAACGGCTCGGATTCTACGGCGGAGGACCAGGAACCGCCGCTCCCCGGAGAGGACCGCCTCAGCGGCCTCCCCGACGGCGTGCTCGGGGACATCATCTCGCTGCTCCCCACCCGGGAAGGCGCCCGCACCCAGGTCCTCGCCTCCCGGTGGCGCCACCTCTGGCGCTCCGCCCCCCTCAACCTTGACTACCATCCGTTCCTGTTCGGCCAGGAGGGCCTCGATGCCACCATATCGCGCGTTCTTGCCGCCCACCGGGGCCCCGGCCGCCGCTTCTTCGCGCCCGTCTACCACCTCCCCGTCGACCGAGCCGACGCCTGGCTCAGCTCCCCCGCCCTCGACAACCTCCACGAGCTCGAGCTTTGCTGCTACCGGATTTTCTTACCGTCTCCACCGCAAACACCGCAGCCGCCGCCGGCAGCCGCCTTCCGCTTCTCGGTCACCCTTTGTGTTGCCACCATCGGAGATTGCCACCTGACCGACAGCACCATCCAAGCGCTTCACTTCCCTAAGCTTCAGAAGCTCGCGCTTAAACGGGCCGGCATCTCCGAATCCTCGTTGCACACCATGATTGCGGGCTGCCCAGCTCTGCAATGCTTGCTTATTTACCGCAGCTTCGGCTTTGGTCGCCTCCGAATTAACTCTGTTAACATTAGAGGCATATGTGTCGAAGCTTATAGTTATGGGAGAGGGCTCAAATTTGGGGAACTCGTTATTGAGAATACCCCTTTTTCTTGGTAGCTTGATCTTAAGTGATCGCCTGCATGTATCGGTGATCTTATAGTTATTGCTATACATTCAGGTGACAATTCTTCTGTGATGATGGTTCAATGCTTATTTGGTCTATTTTACTGTCCTGAAATGATTGGTTTTTTATTTGTCTATGTTCATTTTAGTCAACTGGACCCGGGAAAACCAACTGCTGGCGCCGTAAACACCGGGATCTTATAAGATCTCTTGACATCCGTCTCAAGACAATTGTTTGGCGACATTATCGGGGCATCAAGTCACATGTTGACTTCGCCACATTCTTTATACTAAACGCTGGAGTGCTGGAATTGATGACCTTTGAGGTTAATTCTGAAGATTACAATGAGGAGTTCTTTGCACAACACTGTAAGATGCTTCAGGTGGATAACAGGGCCTCGAGAGGCGCTCGATTTCGTTTCACATCGGATTGGCTTATAACCACATTATGGAGTCCAGTGTCCACGATTTGGATCCAGCTGATCCCTTTGAAAGGACGCGCCCTTGTAAAGAAAATACCAATTTTTTTGTGCTTTGTGCTGACTGCTAGTAGTTCTCATGTTTGTAGTTTGTTTAAGTTTGTATTCTTTTGGAACCTGATGGCAGTTAAACATGTTATTGATGATTTTAGTTCTGTTGAAACTGACTTGTGCTGATCTGTGTGCCGTCTGAACATCAGTGTTATTGATGTTTGTCTATTAAGTCATTTTCTGAAGCCATGCGACAAGGAAGGTATTTCTATGGTCATTATTCCTTTGGTTTAAACAGGTCTTATAACTCATATGTTTCCCTGTTTACTGAAAGGCAAGGTTGTGTGGAACATATGTGATGTGTCCAGTTCATATGCGCGCGGATCTATCACTTTGGCCGAAACGTACAAAATATATGGGGCCTCGACTTGGAAGCAAGCAAGGAGGGAATTGTTTTTTCTTTCCAGCCCGGTGTTGAACTGCTCTGATCAAGCCTGGTGTTGGCCGATGTGCCGTCGATCTGCTGACATGCATTGTTTTTTGGAATGTATAAATGTATATTTCATCAGCAGCATACCAGCGTGTAGAGAGGCACGCTGGCCGAAGTTGTTGAGAGCTGCCAACGCAGGCAGGGCAGCCTCCTGCTAGGCTGGCCTATTTCCTTCCTTGTGCTGATGTACCAAACAGCTAGCTCCCCAGGTCAGAGCTCCGGCCGGCCGTATCATTTCCAAACGCTAGTGGCATGCATGCATGATTTGCGTGAAACATACGTAGTTGATTTCAGCATAAAGCAAAGCGCCGTATCGTATCGGTCGATGGACCCTAATCCTAATGACGACGGTGATTACGAAAAGGGCGCTGCTAGTGCTAGGCGTCATCCGGTTGATTAGACGGGCGTTAGATGCGCCTATCACAGCCGTCGCTTGGTCCTTCCAGATCCCACGTCGCTTGCCCGCACTGAGCAGTGAGCAGCACACGCATCCCCATCTCAGGCATCGCTCTCCTCACATCACATCGGCAATCGGCCGACCACAGCTTGCCCCCGACGCCGTTGGCCGTCGCTAGCTCTCCGGTGATGCTGCAAAGAAACACTCATCGCATCTCCTGTGTGCTGTAACGGGCCGCCGTCGTCGCTCGTGGCCGCTGCTGGCAAAGTGCTTCATCGGAACACCGGCCGGGAAACCACCGCCTAGCGCTTCATCTCAGCATCGGGACGCCGTTGGCGACTGCTCCATTGCAGCAGCAAGTGTTGCATCGTAGCTTTCAGAGCCTCGGCGAGTGCTCCATTGCAACGTCGGAAGCTCCGTCGCAGCGCAGCGCCGAGAGCCGCCGTCGAGCGCTCCATTGCAGCGCCCGGTGCCGCATCGCAGCTCTGCGAGACACCGGCGAGCGCTGCTTCGGTGGTTGCCCGTTGCTCCATTGCAGCGTCCGGAGCCGCATCAAAGCTCCGCGAGCCGCCGGCGAGCTTTGGCTGAGCGCTCCGTTGCAGCGTCGGAAGCTCTGTCGCAGCACCGGGAGCCGCTGTCGAGTGCCATTGCAGCGCCGGGAGTCTTCGAAGAGCGCTCCATTGCAGCGCTGGTGCATGCCGCATCGCAGCTCCGCGAGCCGCCGGCGAGAGCTGCCTCGATGGCTGCCCCTTGCTCCATTGCAGCGCCCAGAGCAGCATCAAAGCTCGAGCCACCGGCGAGCTTTGTGGCTGCATCGGTGGTTGCCCCTTGCAGCATCTGCGTCGTCGCGCGGCGTCACGGCCACACCCAGTTGCAGCTGCAGAAAAGTGGTGTCCCTCCTAGCGATGCACACAGATGGGGAAGTAGAAGCTTGCAACAGCGGCGGCCCTCGACTTGCCGGCGTTTGACCCGAAGCCTGGACTAGAGGAAGGGGAGGGCAAAGGAGAGAGGATAAATCATGGAGGAAGACGAAGGATAGGGGAGAGGAGGAAATGAGTGGCTCTGTGCTTCGCTGCAGGCGGCCCTCGACTAGCGGTGCGTGGGGCCCAGCCCATGAGACGCGTGTCGATCGCTCCAGCCGGCTTACGCGTCACGTGGTATCAACCGGTTGAAACAGAGCCTTTTCCTTACCAAAAAGGGTCCCCCGGCTTTATATTATAATATAAAGCATTACCACCAACGATAACCAACATCCACAAGTTCAAGGTTCACGAGCAACAAAAGAAAATAAAACAAGAGTCTGCACAACAAACCCCAAAGATAAATAGCTAGCTAATCAGGCTCCGGAGGTGGAGGGGGGAGCGGCGGCGCGAGAGAGATATCGGTGGAGCGGAGCCCGGCGATGATGGTGGTGATGTCGTCCCAATAGCGCCGCTTGCTAAGCGGCCGCCAGAGCTGCAAGAAGCCACACATTTTATAAATGGCGTCAGTAGTCCGAAGCGGAATCACATGCGCTATCACGATTTTATTGCGCACGTTCCAAAGCGTCCAAGCTAGCGCACTAATCATCACCCAGAGGGCGGGGACGCGTCCCCTAGGGGGAATCAATGGTCTCGCTAAAGAGATCCGGGAGATTGTCATGGGCCCAGTTGCCTCCAACCGTCTCACGGAAACATCTCCATAGAAAAAATGGCAGCCGGGCGGCGAAGGAATAGATGATTAGTGTTCTCAGGGACGTCACAAAGGGGGCAAGTACTGTCCCAGGGCCATTGCGCTTGCGCATCTCCGCCCCGGAAGGTAGGCGGCCCCGAACCCACTGCCAAAAAAGGATACAAATCTTCAGTGGCACCTTAATCTCCCAAAGGAGATTTAACTCCTGAGGTTTAGGAGTGGCCACCAGGGCCTGGTATAAGGACCTGGTGGAGAAACGCCCGGGCTCTAAATGCCAAGACATGGTGTCTGGCTCTAGGGACGGAGCATGCAAGGCAATGCACTCTAGCAACTCCTCCCATTGGCCTTGCTCATGGGGTCCAAACGTACGCCTGATGGTCACACGGGATAAGTCGGCCAAGCCAGCCCCAACCGTTAGTTGGGGAGTGGCATAAATAAATAAATAAATAAATGACTGGAACCATTTGCCCGACCAACGGTCTAACCAGAAGAGCGTACTCAAGCCTGAGCCGATGCTAATCGATGAGCCAATCCAGACCAGCAACAACTGGATGATCGATTGTCAGAAATGAGAGCCACCCACCCTGGGCGCAAAGGCAAGAGGCTGGCCCGCAGGTATTTATTGCGGATGATGTGAAGCCAGAGGCCTCCATCACAGGTCTCAATGCGCCATAACCACTTGGAGAGGAGGGCAATGTTCATCCGTTTGGATGAGATGACTCCAAGCCCTCCCTAGTCTTTAGGCTTGCAGATTTCAGACTATTTTACAGTGATTAACTATCAGGAGTTGATTTTTTGTTAGAATCATCAGCAACAAGTGTTTTTTTTTCATCAGAACAATCAGCAGCAATTGTTTGGCAGACCAGGCTTTGTCGTGGCTAGACCTGGCCATGGGTCGGCCCGACCCGACCCGGCCCGAAAAAGCCCGACCAGGCTCGGCACGACCTTGTCCATGGGCCGGGCCCGGGCCTAGATTTCAATCCTGAAGGCCGTGCCCGGACCCGTCATATTAGCGCGTTAACGAAGAGGCCCGGCCGGTTTTTACACTGGCAAGCCAGGCTTGGGCCTGGTTTTTAGGCCAGACGCCCGTGCCTGGGTTTTTTGCATCGGACTTGGTTAGGCCCCGCCCGAAGCTCAGCCCGGCCCGAGGGATGGCCAGGTATACTCGTGGCCTTTGATTTCATCTTCTTCTTGTTACGTACGTACTCGTGTGGCTCGCCATGCGCCCACGTCTGCACGTGCACCCCTAAAACAAACCTAGATACCCATAGCCTACTTCGATCTCAGCGTGTCGCCGCCTCACAAACCGCCATCCATGGGGAGGATGGAGGCAAGCCCTCCTGCTCCTAGATCAAGGAAGAGGAAAGCACTGGCTATTCCCGGAACCGATGGGGACGAAGGAGGCCCCGGCGGTGACCACATCAGCGACCTTCCCGACGCCGTCTCGCGCATGCCGCCTGCGATGGAGATGGAAACGGAGGTCGCGGCGGCGACTGCAGAAGGGCACGCCTCGGAATCTACGGCGGAGGACCGCCTCAGCGGCCTCCCCGACGGCGTCCTCGGGGACATCGTCTCGCTCCTCCCCACCAGGGACGGCGCCCGCACCCAGGTCCTCTCCTCCCGGTGGCGCCATCTCTGGCGCTCAGCCCCGCTCAACCTCGATCATCGCTCGCTCTGCGACCACCCGGACGACCTCAACTCCGTCGTGTCGCGCGTCCTCGCCACCCACCTGGGCCCCGGCCGCCGCTTCTCCGCACCCGTCTACCACCTCTGGGGCGATTGAGCCACCACCGCGGACGCCTGGCTCCGGTCCCCGGCCCTTGACAACCTCCATGAGCTTGAGCTGTGCAGCTACAACAACAGATTGCTGTATCCACTAGCGACGCCACAACCGCCGCCCAAAGCCGGCTTCCGCTTCTCCGACAGCCTTTGTGTTGCCACCATAGGAGAGTGCCACCTCCCCCACAGCACCATTCAGGCGCTTCACTTCCCTAAGCTTCAGAAGCTCGCGCTTGAGCGGGTCACCATCTCTGAATCCACACTGCACGCCATGATTTCTTCTTGCCGCACTCTGGAGTGTTTGCTGATTCAGAATTGCTCTGGCTTCCGTTGTCTCCGAATCAACTCGATTAGTCTTAGAGGCGTAGGTGTGAGAGCTTATAATTATCAAAAAGAGCTCAAAATTGGAGAACTCGTCATTGAGAATGCCCCTTGTCTTGAAAATTTACTCCACGGTGGTTTCCATGAGTCCCCGCATATATCGGTAGTCTCCGCGCCTAAACTGAAGACTTTAGGCTGCCTTTATTCTAATTGTAATACCACACTCGTGTTCGAGTCGACAGTTATTCACGTAGCTGCAGCCTTCATGGGCCTTCTTATCTGCATTTTTGTGTTCAGATGAATTACATACTATCCGCACTTATAGATGGTCTAATGTCGTCTTCCATGCTTCATGAAGGGATTGCGTGTTCATAGCCTGATGAAAACAGTGTGCACTGTTAAGATTTTAGCTATTGACATGAGTGCTCTTAGTTTGGATGTTGTTATTAACTTGATGAGATGCTTTCCATGCTTGGAAAAGTTGTACATTGAGGTGACAATTCTTCTACCATGCTCCAGTGCTCATTTGATCTACTTAATGTCCTCATTGTGTTTATCTGTCTATGCTCTTTTCAGTCAATAGGATCTGGGAAAACCAACTCGTGGCGTCGTAAGCATCAAACTCTTATAAGATCTCTCGACATTCGTCTGAAGACATTTGTTTGGGAATATTATGAGGGCATCAAGTCACATGTTAACTTTGCCACATTCTTTATAATAAACGCGAAAATGCTAGAGTTAATGACTCTAAAGGTTAATCCACAAGATTACAATGAGGAGTTTTTTGCACAACAACGTAAGATGCTTCAGCTGGATAACAAGGCCTCCGGAGGTGCTCGTCTACATTTTACACGGGATCGGTCTCATCGCAGCATTAAGGATTTTGGTGTCCATGATTTGGATCTAGTTGATCCCTTTGTAAGGAGGCATCCTTACCAATTTCATACTTTGTCCTAGTTTTGTTTGTTGTCACCTTTGTAACTTATTTAAGCTTGGAGTCAATTGCACAGGTGGTGCTAGAATTGGTGTAAACGGTCACTTTAGTCCTAGAACTTGCGGCATACATTGAAGTGGTACAAAAACTTGGCTTCGACGTCCAAATACGGAGCAAATCTAATTTGTATACAACCACGACGCTGACAAGGCATGACAGCATGGCGTGGGGCCCGTTGTCATTGACCACACCGTGGAGAGGCAGCGAGTGGCATGCTCTTTTGCAAAAAAAAACCTCATATTTCTATTTTTTTTCATGCAAAAGCCCGTGGCAAATGCACAATAACTAAATTGTGTCATCAGGTGGGTCCCACCAGTCAGGTATCATCACAAAAATAGGTTGCCGGATTCAAACTTCGAACCACGGGCTAACACACATACGCGGCTTGCCACCCGGCCTAATTACGTTCGATGACCTATATAAGAATAGGTTTTCTTTATTATCTTCGGCTGAGTAACAGAAATTAAAGATCTAATTCGGAATGAGGTACGGCCGTCGGTTCCCATAGGCATGCCTTCACTAGGGCCTCTCGTGTCTAGAAACAAATGCTTTTTTTAGGGAGTCTAGAAACGAATGCTATTACTCGAAAAAAATAAAATAGAAACGAATGCTATTCTTTATGTCTATAATAGAATTCCCGCTGGGCTAAAAAAGACTGCAGTTAGTGCAGCCAATTTTAAACATTTTAGTTTTTTACTTTCATTTTTCGAAATTTATAAAAATTATAAATTATAATTATACATATAATTGTGATATGTATTTATTTGAGGATTGCAGCCTGGGGGCATATTAGGGTCATGTTTTCTCATACATATGTTTATATTTATTTAAACAAGATATTATTTTATAAACCACACAAACTTTATTAAAACAGATGAACACTTTTAAAACAACATAAAAATTAAAATCATAAACACTTTTATATACTCAATGAATATTTAATAAAAACATGTAAATTGTTTGAACTTATATGTTAATTAAATGTTTTTTAAAAATTACTTTCATATGTTTATTTAATATAAAATGCTTTTTAAAATTATACAAATTATTTATATTTTATTGACAGGTTTTAAATAATTTAATATGTCAGTATTTTTAGTTTAATTTATTTTATATATGTGTTTATTATTTATAATTATAATTTTTATATTTGTATTGCAAATTTGGAAAAATGAAAAAAAACGAACATAAATTGTATCCCACGAGAATCATAACAATACCAAATACACGTTAGAGTGCAGTTGGCACGTTCTTTTGTTGGATTCCCTCGGGTCGCTGGTTCGATACCCCATGGGCCTATCTTTTTCCTTGTATTATAAAATTAAAATTCTTATTTTAATTTATTCAAAAGATATAATAGTTGAGTATACTTGTATGACACCGAGTGTACTTTGGGAGGTTTGCTAGCATCGCTCTCTTGTTAGCACGAGGTCACATGTTCGAATCCTTTGCCTGATTGACGTGTTTTTCTTTCCAATAAAATTTCCTATGTTTCGCTGACAGATGAGACCAACTGGAAGCCACACATACAGATGACTGTTCACTTGTTAAGGGCTTATATGTGAGGAAAAATAAAAATCTGGGGCTTTTTCGCAAAAAGAGCACGCCACACGCCTCATCTTCACCATGGTGTCATTGACAGTGGGCCCTACGCCACGCTGTCATGCCTCGTCAGCATCACGGCCGTATACAAACAAGATTTGCACCGTATTTGCACGTCAAAGCCAAGTTTTTACACCCCTTCGATGTATGCCACAAGTTCTAGCACTAAAGTGACCGTTTGCGCCAAGTTCTAGCACCACCGTTGTAATTGACTCTTAAGCTTGCATTATTTTGGAACCTTACGACAGTTGTTACATGCGCTCTTCGTGATTTTATTTATGTTGTAATTGTAACCATCTTGTGAAAGTCACCTTTGTTGCACTTATTTGATGAGAAAATACAGATCTGTGTGGCTTCTGGACTATGCCAGTCAATTCATTTTATGAAGCCATCAGACTTGCCAGGGCCTTCTCAGGTCAAGGTATTTGTAAGGTCATTCAGTTGGTTTAAACAAGGTCTTATAAGGTATCAGCCCCCCTTGCTCAATGGTAAGATGTGCGTGGAACATAGTCGCAACTCGCAAATCAGGTTGTTGTGTCACTAGTAGAAAAAGGACCTACTGTCCCGGTTCGTAAGGCCCATTTGTCCCGGTTTTTGAACCGGGACTAAAGGGTCGTTACTAAAGCCCTAGACCTTTAGTCCCGGTTCTTACATGAACCGGGACAGATGGGCCTCCACGTGGCCGGTGTGGCGAGCCCAGGCAGGAGGCCCTTTGGTCCCGGTTGGTGGCACCCCACCAACCGGGACCAATAGGCATCCACGCCGACATTTCAGGGCTGGGGTTTTGTTTTGTTTTTGAAAGGGGGGTTAGGGAGTTTTGGGGGTTAATTTAGGTGTTTCATATATTGTGTTAGCTAGCTAATTAATAGAGAGAAGTGTCCTCTCTTATCTCCGTGCTTGGTCGACGCTACGTACTATACGTATAGAGAGGACTAGACACGCTAGCTAGTAAGCAAATGAAGGAAACAGAAGATCGTCATGAACATATGCATACAGAGAGAAGTGATATCGACCACCTCTCCTTCTCTGAGAGATTGGTCGAACAACAAGTTCTCGTATCTATCCGACGCCATCGCTACATATATACAATATAATTATCTCTTACAATATAATCTCCTAATTATATATGAACTCAGGGTCCACATGGTATTCTCCGTCTTTATCGATCACATGGTCAAGAAAGAATGCCGCCAATTCCTCTTGAATTGCTCGCATACGATCTGGTGGTAGGAGTTCATCCCGCATCCGAAATATCTAATTTGAAGAAGAGGGTCAATACATATATATGAATAAATGAAACTCAACACAAATGATGGTAATAAAATAAAATTGTGAATATTATTGCTTACGCACTTCATATTGTTTGTCAGAGTAGCCCCGCTCACAGGTCGTGTTGCTGATGCACTCGCAAATGTAGTATCCATAGTAATTATTCCCAGATTCCTGCCAGAACCACTTTACAAGAAATAGAGGTCAATCAAACTGATAAGCAAGCATACTAAACGGTATTGATGAAACTAACGCTTGAATCACTAGGAGATGCGCAGAACTAGCTAGTAGTACTTATCTTCGGGTGTTTAAATTGCAGCTTCTTCGGCAGTCCCGGAGCTTTTGAGGTGAATTTTCTCCAAACCCTGCCAGACAAAGAAAACAATTACTTGATATCAGAAAATGAACAAAGTTGTCGACATGGTGCGATAATGATCGATTTAACTTACTTCTCGAGCATTTCAGTCATGTCCGCATACTCCTTGGGATCTTTTCGTCTCGAGTCGAAGACGGTTACTAGTCCCTGCTCAAGCTTAATCTCCAGGAGAATATAATGGAACCTGCGCACGCATGCATAACTCATCAATTACATTACTATAACCTCGAGTAATAAGGGAAACTGAATATGCAAAAGACAGTAACACTCACTTGAAGTTGTAAGGAAAGAGTATTATAGCTTTGTTTTGATTTAATACCAACGATTGTAGCAAGTTGGTCTCGGCGTCTTTGGCATGTTGTTTAACCTGATAAGCATCTATGAGATTTGTGTTAATGAATCCAATATCACCGATTTGTTTTTTCTTCAATTCGGCGATCTTCAACTTGCATAATATAGTGAGGATAATTATATATACATGCAATGAAAGAGCTGACCTATATATAGAGACTTAATGACAGAAGTAGTACTTACAGACAGTAGCAAGTCATCATCAATTTATCGAGGGCCTTTTGATTGAAAAACTCGAAGAACTCCTCAAATGGAACATTCAACAGTTCAATTCCAACGAGGTCATGTTTGATCCCAACCTTAATCTCATTAGCGGAAATCCTTTCATATAAAAGTGTAACACTATAGACAGTTGTATTTGAATGGGAATTAACTCATGTTTGATCCCAACCTTAATCTATATAAAGAGTAAATTGCAAAATATAAGCTAGAGAACATCACATCATCGAGTTTTCCTCAGCCATTCGGTGTAGATCGAAACCCAGAGTTGCTATAAAAACATACATAATAGGACAGACTAAAGCCTAATAAAATTTCTGGATCCCAGAGGAATACTAAAAAGTTAGTAAGCGCGTAGTCTATCTAATTAATACAGGTATCCATCCATTATTGTGCTTACAAGGGAAAAAATTGTGAAGTTGTAAGATTTCCATAGTAGAGTACATATCTCAAGTATCCTATATATGGGAAAAACTTTGTGTTCCCAAAATTTTCATTCTAGCGAATCCAGATGTTTCTTTGGCATGCTTTTTTTTTCTGCTATGGCTTGTGCAATAGCTGTTTGCTCTTACAATTCATATGCTGGCTTCCTACATTTGGATATATTGATGTTTATCTCTTACAAGCCTTTTCTTTTCCTATCATGTATCAATTTCAGGGCCTTCTATTTATACTTTTGTTTGCCCCATTTCATGTATCTTTTTAGGCACTCCAACAGATGGAAGCATGAATTGTTTTCCTTTTGAGGACTTGAAGAACTGGGATTATGCAATCAGTTATGATGTGGGATCAGCTAGCCCACTAAGCCCCTCACTAAATTTTTCTCTAGAGCTTGTCAGAAGTACACAGGTTCGTTATGCCTGTTCCTTCTTATTCAATAAGAAATGCTTTACACTTTTTGTTACTTTGCAAAGATCTTTTGAGAAGATTATATACACATAGTGCTGGTGCCTCTGGATATGTGAGTACCATCATTGTGAAGTATGCCAGAAACTTTTGCTGTATGAGCTCCTTTGTAAAATTCTTGGATTTCAGTTAGAAATAAATTTTTGATGATCAATCACAGTTAAGGCTGCCTTCTATGTATGGTTCTTTCTTGTCACTTCTATATATGAAGCAATGATAAAATATTTTTTTCGTAACAAGATACATGGTTCATAAATAATTGTTACCAAGTGAAAACTAATTTATTACCTTTATTGAATCCCTACAACATTATCATTTTTTAATCTTATAATTTCCTTGATGAGCAGCTGGTCGCATCATTCTATCAGCACCAGGTTGTCCTAAGGGAGGTGAGGAGAATTCTGTTTTATTTTATCTTTTGACACGGTTCAGTTTTGTACTTTTATTTTATTTCATGTATGGGAAAGAGCATGCTGTTCTTTTTCATTCATAACCTATATAAGGACCTGCCTCCTATTTTCTCAACCCACTATAACTTGGTTTTTTTTAGACAAACAATTTCCATTCTATTCTCCTCATCAGTTTGCTACAGTAGTTTGGCTTATTGGTCTTGTTAGAATATAACTTCTCCTTCTTGTATATAAATGTACTGTTGGTATGTGCCTAGCTAGCAATTCTCGTCGTTTGGCTAGTAGGATATGCAATTGCTAAGAAGTGCACTGAAAGTGCATAGTAATCTTGTACGTAGTTCACCATCTATATACTTAAATAAATATCCTGAATATTTAATATGTGGATTTTTAAAGTCTTTATTCTTTGTAAAAATGTTCAATACATGTGCTAAATTTGATTATAAATACTTTTTCTCTAGGTATCACCTGCTACGTGCCATGTTAGTAAAGTGAGGTGTAATTATAAATAATGCACATAAATAACACAATTAGAGGATGTCACAAGCAACTTGCGAATAACAAAGCTACAATTCACAGTGTAGTTTAGTCTCATGCATTTTCTAAGTGTAATTAAGAATTTCATTTATAATTTTAAAGATTTGATAAATATGCATGTCTGCCCATTAGGTAAAAGGAGGTCCTCGTTTTGAAGATGCGGACGAAATTCTAAACTACATTGATTTTGGTGTTGAACTAGCCACAAGGTAGGCCTCTAATGAACTCAAAGTTTTCAGTTTTTCATCAGTTTAGTTGACTATAGTTCAATTTAATACGATCTTTAGGGTGGGTAAGGACAAACCAATGCATTTATGCCGACAATTCCTCATTTCAGATAGTTGCAAACTGGCAGGCCAATAAGAACTTCCTAGTAAAGGTATGTTACACAGGGATATTCAAAACGGTGCCCAGGCTCATCCACATCTTTATTAATATGATATAGTTCTGTAAGCACTCTGGGTGTTACCGTGCACGGTAGCACCCCTGAAATGTAGAAAAAAGGGAAAAAGTTTACAACCCCACACAATTTCAAATATAAATTTGATCTAGCAACCCTAGTGCTTGTAGAAATAGAACCTCTCTCAAATAATGGAACATGAGCACTTACTTCCATGTCTGAGCCACATGAGTTCTTTCTAAATCTAAAACATGCAGGGACGAGAATTTTGTGGGAAATAATTTAGTTTGTACCAAACATATGTTTATATTGTAATCTATTTTGATTTACCTTTCGTGAATTTGTACAAGCCATCATGGTCAAATTTATACTTCCTTCCTCCCATATTAATTGATGCTGAAACAGATGTATCACTGAAATACGCCTAGATACATTTGTTTCAGCGTCAATTAATATGGGACGGGAGGAGTATGATGTATTGAAAATTTGCAGTGCAATGCAATTCCTTGTATCCATAATGATATATTTATGCATTCCATTATTTCTGATATTCATTGTTCCATTCTTAATAGGGGAAGTTAGGGCCCTCCAAATCTTCTGTAGCTTTGGCATTCAAGTCTTGGTGGAAGCCCATGTTTACATTTAGCTTCACAGGTTTGGAAACTCCTGAATTCCCTGTTTGCAATAAAACACTCCATACTTCTGATCACAGAAATGCTTTTCCACTCTCTGTAGTGCTTGTATATTACACTCCTTTGATCTTACTTTACATGACACTCCCACAAAACGCCTCCTTATTGTTCCCTGTCAAAAAGGAAGAAGAAAGGTCTAAAAACAAATGAATGCTCTCGTACCCATGAAAAATGGTTTGTAATTTTTTTGGTGTTTCTTTTCATCATTTGTTTTCTCTGGGTATGATGCTTTCTTTAAGACTGCTTCCTACATAACACTTAGCACTCAGAGCAGCATAATTTGAAATAGCCCTAAACTGAGGACCTCGTCTCGTTTTTTATATCATGCTAATGCGTTACACTTCCATAGTGTATTTATGGGATGCTTTCTTGTGCGTACGTTTGGCAAGTAAAAATGCATATTGCCACATCATATATAGTGAAGTAGACCAAACGTTACATATTGTAATATTAGCGGCAGTAGTAATTAATACTCACTACATAGTACCATTCCATGTGAGAAGATACTTTTTTTAAGAGAAAAAACAATGAAGTGATACTGTTTGAAGTACTGACATCCACTGATGGCTGCCACAACAATGTTCCAAATTTGCAGCTGTGAATGATCATTCAAAGGGTACCAGAGGGTACGGATTTGGGATCCATGTTGACGATCAAAGAGACCCTGATTCAAGCCATCTCCTCTAGTAGGATCGGTTATATACCATTGTTTGCATCAGAACGAACTCGAAGTAAACCCTTTTGCTCCTGAGAGGAATGTGTGGATTATCATTAGTATTGCACTTATTAATAGCGCTATGTTTTGCAAATCTTAATTGGTTGCAGGTACATGCGCGGCTGTGAGACAAATCAAGGAGGACCGAACTTTTTTTGAACACTAATAGTCTGTGGAAGCATGTGATTCAGAACAGACATTAGATTTTTTTTAGGGATAGAACAGACATTAGATTGGTTCATGGAACTATGACCACTTAATTAGCTTCAGCTGTTAGGCTGGCCTATTGACAAAAAATTGTGTTTAGCTTGCAGTAACGTGGAATTTAGTTGTCGTCCCTGCATGTTTCCTAGCTTCGGCTTTGTATTTAAAACAATCAAAATTCTAGATTTCCATGGGCGAGGCAGCTTCCAAAGATGCCTGGCAGCAACTTTTTCTCTGCTATTTGCGAAATGAAGCGAACGTTTCGGCCGTTCGCTGGGGTGGGGGTGCCCTCCAGCGATTCGCTCTGGCCTATAGTCTCAATTAATTTTATTTTTGGAAAAAATGGCATCAACAAAAAAAAATGAAAAATGTCATGCTACTTTATAAAACTGTCATTTCTCTTTATAAATTTACAATGAGTATGATAAGAAAAAGGTCATGTGATCTAGAAAAAATAAAATTGCCATGCTAAACTTTTAAAACTGCCTTCCTCAGTCTAGATGTAACTCTTATTCCAGATCAATAAAACTGCAAGGATGGCTTTCCTCAAAAAAAATATTTTATCTAGATAAGCCCCAAATTAGATTCTATATTTTTGTTTCCAAAAACATAAAAAAATCACACACAGGAACCCCAAGGAACAAAAAACGAAAATAATGCCATGCCAAAAGAAGATAAAAATATCATCCTCTGAATAATAATAATGCCATCCTTTTATAATAATGAAAATGCCATCATCTTAAAAACTAACATGTTACTGACTATTCCCTAAAGAAACATGTTATTGACTATTAAAATGCCATGCTTTTAATAATAAAATTTCATGCTCGTGATAATTATAAAATTTCCATCCTCTTATTAATAAAAATGCCATCTTATTGTTTATTAAACTGACATTCCTCTTAAAATAAAAATGCCATGTCATTGACTAGTTAAATTCCATGCTCTAAATAATAAAAAATTCAATCCTCTTATTAATAAAAAGGCCATGGCATGTTTAGAAGAAAAAACATTTCCTTTAAAAAATAGGGATGTTTGTTCTTTAAGAAAATGGGAAAATTCAGGATTTTTGGATTTTTTTTCAAATGTAAAAAATCAATTTAAGAAAAAATATTAACTGAAGAAGGTTTTTTGAGCGCAAGTGCTCACAAACCGCTTCAGCCCAAGTTGTGGGTGTGCGTGGCCCTCATGTAGGATGGCCTGAGTTCGAGCCTGCCCCCTACAGGCCCCCTCTTTTGAAGAAATAAGAGGGATCGTTCGAGAGCTGGGTAGCGAACGATTCCAGAGAGCTGAACTGACACCCAATCAGGCGCCACCAAATTAGACGACAGGAAGGGTAATTGGCGGGCGCCCTACCGCTAGCACGGTTGATTTGTAACTAGCTACTCTTTTTATGCCTAGCCAACTTTCTATCTTTTCCCCTATTAGAGTGTCTGGAGCGTGAGCGCAACTGGCGGAGAGGCGACCCCAAGGCGTTCAAATCTTGGTCAATTCGTCGTCGCTGCCCATCAAGCCTGATCACGCTGCAGTTCCATTTCCTTCATGACGTCCTCGCCCATCTGCAGTGACGTTCCCATCTTCCCTAACCTTCCACATAAGCCTTTTGTGCGAGTCTAGGGCGCTCGTTCGTACACCCACCCACAAAAAACCTAGTGTTGGTTCGGTTCATTTTTGTGATATGAGGAGGGAGAGAGATGGAGGATGTGGAGAGGATGCTAGGCCAGGAGAGAAGGAGAAGAGTTTCGACTGGGCGCCGGACGATCCACGGGCGCGGTAGGCAAGCTTTTCTCGGAGCATGCGGAAATGCACGAATATGAACCTGCTACTAAAGTTATTGAACTGTCCATTGGTTGTGTTCGTTCTGGATTAAAATTGTTCGACGTCATGGACTACCTTCTCAGATTTTTTTTGTTCTTTAGCTGGATTGTGGTTTTTGCAATGCACTCGTCTTCCTAAGGATCCTACAGTTACAGGCTGCATTGACTATAACTAGAGGCTAACACGCGCTTCGCCACGCCGTTCTTCACTCATGGGTTTAACTCTTTTATATCTAGTAGATTATGCGATCAGTTATTTCTTTTGAATTTGTGTTGACTTGTGTTTTAATTATGTCTTGGTGATGTTTTTTTCATTCAAATATCGTGTTGGATTGCTGTTAGAGACATTATTTGTTCTGATAGGACAGTGGCGTATTTTGGTGCGTGGATCTGGTGTCTTTACACGTCTCGGCCTCGGTGGTGGTTGCTTGAGCCTTTTGGGTACTCCTATTCCACGTTGAAACAATGAAATGGCTGCAACTTTTGTTGGCTTCGCACCAACTGTCCATGATGACGATGGCATCGCACCACCATCATCGGCATCGCGCCGCCGAACATCTTCCTAGCGGCATCGCACCGCATCTCTTGCAGCGGCATTGCACCATCGTCGTGGCAGTGTCGCAACACCGTCCCCTCCTAGCGGCATCACACCGCAACCACCTATTCACGTGGCATCACACCGTCAAATACCTCCTTGTCGCGCCACCGGTCTCCATCTCGCATGGAGTCCGCCATGTCGTCACCGCTGCAGCCGCAGCCGCAGCCTCGCCATCGCCACGTCAGCCACCATAGCCGTCGTCGCCGCCACAGATCAACATATCTCTGATACCAATTGTTGGCGCCGTCTCCTTACAACACCTCTTCTTCCTCCTCCTCGAGCTGCCTCACACAACTCTCTCATATCTCAACCTCTATGAAGTCTCTTGTACTATCTCTCTAATGGGTTCTCTCAAGAACACACACACACACATCGGAGATACTCAAACACACAGAAGTATACACATGTACCAAGGAGGAGCACAAAGCTTTGCCGAGAGTGTCTTCTCCTTGATGGACACAAAGACTACATGTTTTCTTCCAGGTCTATCTAGACACATCTAGATGTGATAAACTGATGTCCGTTCTATTTGTGGCCTTTTTTTCTCCTAGTTTATTTATTTATTATTGATGCATTATATATTTGTGGGAGTTTAGATGTGACATCCTTAAAAAAACATCTAGATGTGAATTAGACAACATGTTTCTTCCAGCTCTCACGGCCACTTTTTCTCATTCATTTGCTGAATTATATATACATAGGGAGCTAACCATCAGGCACTAGTGGGCAGCCACATCCGGCCACTAACACCAAGTCTCTAGGCACTACTCACGCCCACTCTCTCCATGCATCAGCACATCCTGAAATCTCTCCATGATGCAGCTCACTCGGCCAACCGGCAACTAGTCTCCACTATACTATTAAACAATCACTATTAAACAATCAAATAAGAACTTCTCTAATCGCACCTTATAAAATGTACACGGACCTATTACCACCGCATGATTAGGCCCACTAAACTTAATCTAACAGCTAGCGTTAATCTAATCTATACTCTGTGTGCACTTAGCAAATTGCATTGGCTGACCGTACTCCACCTTTGAGGAAAATTACCCACCATGCCACCCGTAAGTGAAAAGTAACGATTCAATAATAAGGCGTTGTTTTTTTTCGTACTCCGCCTGCTCTGTCCCTCACATCCTTCCCGATTCCATAGCCTCCCAACCATAGTCGGTTGCGCCTCCGCAGAAAAGGAATCGGTGGTGGAGAGGATAGGTTGAACCCCGCAGGTCCTAGGCGTCGCTGCCGAAGAGAAAAGCAGCCCCAACATGCCGAAGGGCACATCGGCGCGGCGAGCGCGCACGCGACTGCAAGTCCGCCCCCGCCACCAATCCCCTATCTTCTCTGCTTCGAGGCGCACGCTGCCCTCACCGGCGCTGCCGCTGGATCATGGATGGCAGGGCAAAAGGGCCAAGACCTACGACTGATTTTGCGGCGCATCAGCAGCAGGCAATGGCGGGCCTGTACGTGCCAATGGATCTACATAAGGTGTCGGCGCAGGGCTGGCATTGCGGCCAGGTGACGTCGCTACCGCCGTCGAGCACCATGCATAGCTGCCGCACGAGCTGGCCCACGCCGACGCGCGAGAAGTACTCGCCACTGCCCTGCCCAACGCCGGACACCACGGCCCCTGTATCTCTGTTGCCGACGCCTCAAAGATCATCGTGGTGTTGGCCGGCTTCAGGTCGGCGCGGGAGATCGCGTCGGCGGCCCGGGGAGTCGCGGCGTAGGCGGGCGAGCACGTGGGACCTGTAGCTCTGGTGCTGGCCCTGCTGCTCCCGGAGGAAGGCCCTGGAGTCGAGCCGCAGGGTGAGCCCACTCTGGTGAAGGATTGGATCGCTGGAGAACTCTGTTCTTCAATCGCGTTCTGGTGAAGGAGTCGATCGCCGGTGAACGATGTGCTCAATCTTGTACGTAGTAATTCTGTTTGCTTTTCTCCTGCTATCTTCCCCATGAATCGCTAACCGGAATTAGGAACATCAGATTGCTTTCAACTTGATCAACCTCTGCCCTTTTTTTCGTGGAAGAAACAGCCGGTGAGGACAACCTGCTCTCCTTTTCAATCTGGTGCGTAAGTCTGAAGTTTCCCTTTCTCATGCCATGTTCCTATGAATAGCTCACTAGAACTGACAGAATTTTGATCATAAGACTGCCCTCAACTTGATCAAGCTTTCCCTTTTATAAAAAGAAGAATCAGCCGGGGTTCTATTTTGTCTATTGAGATGGAAGAAGAGGCTAACACATCGTACCATGCCAACATGAGCTACCAAGCTTTCCCTTTCACATTTACTTTTCTCTCATCCTAAAATATGGCACTTGCACAAGTTTTTTGTGCTCATGATTACTTTTCAATTGCAGAGCTATATTGTCCAGCTTGGTACCTCATGTTGGCATGAAATTTAAAAATTCGGATGAAGCTTGGGCATTTTGGCTTAGCTGTGGTGGTCAAAAGGGCTTTGAGGTCCGAAAAAGGTATACGAACAGAAGGTCCGCAGATGGCAAGGTAACGTCATGTCGATTTGTTTGTGCAAGGAAATGGAATGCTTAATCTCTTTCCCCAAAGTAAATTCAGTTATCAAGTCTGAAAATGTCCAAGTAATCTGATCGCTACATGGGCTAATTCAGTTAACAAGTCTGAAAACTAAATTCAGTTATCAGCTAATCCTCCTGCAGCGGTGCGACAACGACGGCGTGGCGCAGCCGACCACCACCATGGAGATGGGTGTGCAGGTCATCGACGTGGGGTTGCTGCGCGCGTATGCCGAGGTGATCATCACGGGCGATGACTCGAGGAGGCCGACGAACAGGACGCCCTTAGACCGGCATGGCGGGGGAGGCTATGTAGCACGCGTTGCTCTGGTTGCCCTGTATCCTGGATGCCGCCGACCACAGGGGCTCCGGCTGCACGTGTTTCCCGGCCGCCTCCGACCAGTGGGGCTCTCGCGATGTGTTGCTTTGTATCTCGGCCACCGCGGACAGCGAGGGCTCCCTCTACACGTGTTGCTTTGTTTCCCGGTCGCCGCTGACCACTCGGGCTCCGGCTTCACTTGTTGCTCTGCATCCATTGCTCCTTTGGCGATGGTGAGGACGTGCCGAGAGCTCATTCTACCATGACGGAGAACTGGATTTTTAAATTTGAGAAGGATAACGGGAATTCTAGGGGAACGAGGAGATTATTGAAATTAGGAGGTCATCGTAGTCTGGATATTTTTATTGTTTTTCTTTTCGGTTTCATACTACTATTGGATTTTGTTGTTTCTCACCAAGAGCTATTTGACTTATAATCCCAATGTTTTGTTGTTATTTTCCAAACTATTAAAAATTGGGTATGTGCTTTATTGTGAATGTTCACAAAAGAAGCTTACTATTTGAAACAACAGGTTGCAAATACCTTCGTTGCTCTGGACCTTGTCATGGAAGGATTAACACTAAATAACCATAAATGAATTACATTGGCCAGGACCTTCAGATTATGAGTAAGCGTGGTTCCACCTTTAGTGGTTTGTGCATTTGATTTGTCCGTTAGCAAGTTTTGTGACTGGTTTCACGTGTTCCTGACATTGCTTGGTACAACCGCAGGGGCGAGGATGTCTTATTGATACAACTTGATGGTTTGTTTCTGTATGAACTAGCAATGTTTTGTTTCTTAGATGTGCAAACTTGTATCTCAAAACTTTGATGAATTATGTCATTCGATCAGCTTCCGTGAAAACTACTAATTTCCGTTGCCTCTATATACACACTAACATGTCTTTTCTCCCAGTGCCTATTGGCAGTGGCACATTTGTAGGTGCCAACTAGAAGAAAATAAGATTGAAAAATTATTTTTCTTTGGTTAGGAATATTATACCTCAAATTTAGTTCAGTTTAGATCAAATGATTACTCTAATCTATGAATAACACGTGAATGATGTCAGTTATGCAGTTTAAGAGATCATGGCTGTGATATATGACAAAAAATTATATCCGCATTACATGATGAACATCTATATAGTACCATGGTTGACTGCGAGGTGTTGGTGATGGCATTAGTTTGCCAAGATGCAGTACCCGAGGGGGGTGCATAATGCAAATATACTTGGCCACAATTTAATTTTCTTCATGGACTGAATTTGTATCAATTAGTTAACGATATTTTGTAGTTGTTACACAATGGACTTGGGCATGTATTCATAAAGCATGCTATTTTTCAGTCATTTTAAGGACCGAGAAATTATATGCTCTTTGCATAAGATTTCAGCTTCACAGAAAATAGGTTTAAGTTACAATAGAATAATATGTTTTATAATGAAATATATTTTAGTCGAGACGTGCGTTGCACGTGCATGCTTACTAGTCAAACAAACTCAGCTAGCATGCATACTAGTTATCTCTCCGTGGCTGAATCTCTCAGTACACGCCATCAACAGACCATCCTTTTAGCTAGGCCACTAACTAATCTCTCCATACATTTAACTAACAACTGAATGCATGCACTAACGACATGTACTACTTGTCATTGACCGGCTACTACTTACACATTGTGCACACATGCATGCTTCACAAGTCACCATGTCCAGATTAGGAGGGTTATTTCCAACAATTTCCCTCCTAATCTTGACATGGTGACTCACCAAATTTTCATGGATGATGCATGCGCAGTGCTGAGCTTCACTCCATCTCACCGTGGACGCCATCACAGCGCCATCACGTGACCTTGTCGTGGATGACGCCATCCCAGCGCCGAACTCAACATCATCATCATGGCGTCAACCATGTCGCAGCAGGGGTCACCACGCCAACTTGCCGCAGCATCACGCTGCAACTTTTGTGGGCTTCGCACCAACTCTCCATGATGATGATGGCATCGCACCACCGCCATCGGCATCGCTACGAGCCAAGTAACAGCATCGCGCCGCCGTACATCTTCTTAGCGGCATCGCACCGTGTGTCTTGCAACGGCATCGCATCATCGTCGTGGCAGCGTCGCAACACAGTCTCCTCCTAGCGGCATCATACCGCAGCCACCTATTCGCGCGGCATCACAACGGCAAACGCCTCCTTGTCGCCCACCGGTCTCCATCTCGCATGGAGTCCACCATGTCGTCGCCGCCGCCGCCGCAACCTCTGCCACCGCCACGCCAGCCACCATAGCCGCCGTCGCCGCCACGGATCAACCTGTCTCTGATACCAATTGTTGGCGCCGCCTCCTTACAACATCTCTTCTATCTTCGTCCTCGAGTTGCCTCGCACAACTCTCTCATCTCTCAATCTCTATCAACTCTCTTGTACTATCTCTCTAATGGGTTCTCTCAAGAAGACACACACATCAGAGAAACTCAAACACACAGACGTATACACATGTACCAAGGAGGAGCACAAAGCTTTGCCGAGGGTGTCGTCTCCTTGGTGGACACAAAGACTGCATGTTTTCTCCCAGCCCTCACGACCTCTTTTTCTCATTCCTTTGCTGAATTATATATACGTAGGGAGCTGACATCAGGCACCACTCGGCAGCCACATCCGGCCACTAACACCAGGTCTCTAGGCACTACTCACGCCCACTCTCTCCATGCACCAGCACATCCTGGAATCTCTCCATGATGCAGCTCCCTCGGCCAACCGGCCACTACTCAAACAAACACACCTAGCATGCATACTAGTTATCTTTCCGTGGTTGAATCTCTCAGTGCACACCATCAACAAACCATCCTTTTAGCTAGGCCACTAACTAATCTCTCCATACATCTAACTAACAACTGAATGCATGCACTAACGACATGTATCACTTGTCATTGACCGGCTAGTATTTACACATTGTGCACACATGCATGCTTCACAAGTCGCATGTCAATATTATTTCCAACACTCGCCACACAGTCGTGTTGTCCCCGACTGCGTGATGGTATGCCATGCGGACGGGGGGTGTCTTCCTGTAGGCGGGACGATTCGCTTCGACGTCAGGATGATCTTCACTATGATGCACGCGGTATCTCGACGCGGAGCCGAGTGGACCACGCACGCGCAGCTGGCCGGGACCGAGAGAACGAAAGGCCGTGTCGCTTAGATCTTCGGAGCCGATGTGCTTCAATCGGCATATCCGTACGGCTCATTTCCCTGACCGATGTGCTTCAATCGGGATATCCCTACGACTCCTTTCCGTGACCGAGTGGATTGCACACGCAGCGCGACAAGCCGTCGCTTGGAATGCTTGGAAACAAGCCACTGTGTCATGCTCAAGCACTGAGTCTGAGTATAAGGCATTGGCTAATGCTCCTGATGAAATCATATGGGTGCAATCTCTTCTTTTGGCATATGGTGTGATAACATAGTCGCAACAAATACCTCTCATCAAATCCGGCATTCCATGCTCGCGGCAAGCATATTTTTGAGTTGACGTGTATGGTATTTAAACCGTTTATTGTAGCAATATGAGTCCGGCTAAGTAACGTTTATTGTATTATTTTTTTCAGTTGACGTGTATTCTATTTAAACCGTACAGGGCAGCTGTTAGGTTTGATCTGTTGTGGTTGTAATAACGTAAAAGCCATGTACTCTTTCCTATATAAATATACAATTCACCCAAGCCAAGGCTGTGCGATCTCTCCTCCAAAATCATCTCTGGTCATACGTTTACAGGAGGAGACCGGCGATCGGCGGCGCAGCATAGGGATGGGGAGTTCCCGGAGCAAGCCGGTGCGGGAGCAGCAGCCGGCGGCACCGCCAAAGCCGAAGCAGATGCCGGAGCCGACGCCGGAGCCGGAGCCGGAGCCGACGCCGAAGCCGAAACCGAAGAAGAAGCATGACCCGAAAGTGGAGGTGCCGCCCCTCATCGATCCCCCGCCCAACGCCGCCCGCACCAGGTGCGTCCCCCCTCGCCCACATAGCTTGTCTCCCGTGAAAAAGTTCGCTGTTGGTTAGCTACTTAATTTGCTCGTGACAGGATTTACCAGCATCGAATCGATCGGGTTTAGAATTTCAATTTCAGATTCATGCTTTGACTAGGTGTATCTATGTGCCGATGCTCCGTTGATTTCAACCGGAAAGATTGCCTCTGCAGATAAAACACTAGTTCTCTGAATTGCAGTGCCGTGTTAACGGTGGCTAATTAGTCTACGGATTAAGTTTACAAAAAGTTGATCTACGAATTAAGTTTAAAAAAGGAATTAGTCGATGAATTGCATGAACTTGTATATAAGCGCACTGAAGTGACTGATGGTGGTCTTGAGCATGCAGGATGCTCGTGCCAGGGTACGAGCTGTGGTTCGGGAAGCCCTCGCTGCGCGCCCTGTTCGACGACTACTTCAATCAAGCTGGGAGCGTAAACGCAGGGGTCATGCTCAAGATGGTGGAGGATCCTCGTGTCAATCTGACCGCTGCTGTATCCAGCAACAGTCGTTCATGATATCGTATTTGTTTTCTTCCAGTTTTGGTTGTGATCATACATGTGTGGTTTTGTTGGGTATATATTACTTGGTAGGAGATCGATCGACGAAGATCAATGGGTTTTGTGTATGCATTGCTAGCCGTTCTATTTTCAGGATTTAATTTGCCCCTTGGTTATTTTATATATTGCAACAAAAAATCGGTTTTTCCGTAACTATATTTCGCTAGGCGTCACCAGCTGGCGGGGAGGCTCAGCTTCGATGGCAGAGGTAGTCATTGCATAGTTTACCAAATGTCATATTTCTTATATACTTATTAATTATGATGATATCCCTGTTAACTATACTCTAAACACAATATGACCTGACTGTGTGTTTTTGTAGTGATTTGGATAATCCAGATACCTTTGTGCACTTTCTTGTGTCAACACCGAAATCGTAAGATCTTTATTGTTCGATGGTCAAAACTTTTAACGATTCCAATTTGATGGCCTATGTGCATGTGGATAGTGATGATTTTGCTTATATTTTTTTATATACAGCACTTTGAAGCTCAGATCGAGTGCACATTCTCCTAAATATGGTATTGGTGCCTTTTGTGCAATGCCTTTGCATTTTGGAAACAGGTATTTTATTTTATTTTTTGCATCTTTTTGGAGCATATATACTGTGCAGTGCATGTAGCTGTTACATATATTTACACTAACTTGTTACCTCATGGTGTTAAAAACACCCTGCACTATATGCATTAGAATATTTTCCTGCTATTTATATCTAAATATGAATACAAACCATAAGTGACAAACATGAATTTTTCTGTTTTGCAGCACTTGTTCAGAAGACAGTGGTGTCATGGGTTTGAGATATGATTCGAAGAATCTATCATTGGGGGCATCTTTTGTGCCATCTCTCTGTAAGGATATATCCACGTCTAACTTTACTTGAATGAATTTTACTTAGTTATGTATTTCATGTATCCAATCAGATTATATTATGTTCATATTACCTTTCTTTGCAGTATCTGGTGGGGTACCCTCTGTCTCTGTGGTACCCTATGGTGCATGGTTGGTTGGAAGAATAGGTGGATTAAGTGCAGGGGCTCAATGCAAGCCGCTTAGTGAGTGTAAACCTTTTCACCACACTAATTTTTTTATACTTTGTAGGGCAGGGGGACAATACAAGCCCCTAAGTGCGTACATTTTAGAATCCACACTTCTTTGAAGTGTAGTTTTTACTGAACCTACTGGTTTTTATATGTATATATTTTAGAATCCACTTCTTTATTCAACATCGCTCTATATTTCAGAGACTGCATTTACACTGTTTATTCACAATGGGAAAGACCATATACATGCCTTGGAGAAAGGTGTAACACTATAGACACTTTTATCTTTTTATGGAAATATAAGCAGCAGACCATACCCACATATTCTGGAAATAATATAGTTTGTGACCCCGGATTACTCAAAATTAGCAAGCACGTAGTCTAATACATGTATCAACTGGTTATTGGGCTTACAATAGGAAAAACTGTGAAGTTGTAGGCTGAAGCATAATACAGACTAAAGTATTCTATATGCACAAAACTTTGGGTTACCAAAATTGCCAATCCTGTTGTTTCTTTAGCATGCATGGATTGTTTTTGTTATGGCTTTGGAGTTTGTTCTTAGCATTCATATGATGGCTTCCTAACAAAGCTGAGATTTACATTTATCCACATATTTCGAAAGGCTTTGCCCCGAAGAAAAAAACATTTGGACAAATGTAAATTTCAGATTTATTTGCACTTTTACAAATCTTTTGTTTTCTTGTCATGTATGAATTTCAGGACCTTTATTTATACTTTCATTTGCCCTTTTTTTGATGCATCATTTTTAGGTACCGCTGGAAACAAGTCTTTTCCTTTTGAGGACTTGAAGAACTGGGATTGCGGAATCAGTTATGGTGTGGGTTCAGATAGTCCACTCAGCCCTTCACTCAATTTTTCTCTAGAGCTTCTCAGAAGCACACAGGTTCGCTACAGTTTTTCCTCATTTGCTTATTAAGAAAAGCTTTGCACTTTTTGTATATTACAAAAATCTTTTGATCAGATTACATACACATAGTGCTGGTGCTTCTGGATACATGAGTACCATCATTGTGAAATATGCCAGAAATTTTGTTTCTTTTCTATGAACTTCTTTGTAAAATTCTTGGATTTTCAGTGAAAAATAGAAATTTTCCCAATCACAGTTAAAGATGCCTTTTATGTATGTTTCTTGCAACGGTCAACTAATTTTTTGTAACAAGATCAGTGGTTTCCAAAAATTTAACAAGTAAAACATAAAACTAATTTATTGCCTTGATTGAATCATTACAACATTACCGTTGTTGAATCTCATACAATTTCCTTGATGTGCAGCTGGTCGCGTCATTCTATCAGCACCAGGTTGTCCAAAGGCAGGTGAGGAGATATGTTCTATATTATCTTTTGACATGATTCAGTTTTGTACGTTGTTCTATTTTTATACAGGGAATGGCATGCAGTTCTATTTTATTCGTGATCCCTAAGACTGATCGGCCTCCCATTTTCTTAGCCTGCTATATGTATTTTTTACACTAAATGGATGTCTGGTCTATTCTCCTCGTTAGTTTACTATATATCAGTTCAACTAAAAAAATAGTATATCAGTTTTTTAAGGATTAGCTTAGTTAGTTGTCTTGTTAGAATATATATCATTTACTAGTTGTATGCATGTTTATTATTGTGTACACACCTTCCGGGTAATTCCCGTTCTTTTTGCTTTTAGCATATTTAAGTGTTAGGAAGTGCGCTGACATTACATGGTAGCCGTTTAATGCATCATCTGTACACTTGAATACATGTATCCTGAATATTTAGTATGAGGATTATCACAGTTTATATTTTTTGAATTGAACTGATATAGTAAACACATGCGCTAAATTTGATTATAGATATGTATCTTACCATATATGCTATGTGAATGTTAGTAGAATGAGGTACAATTGTGGATAATTGGCATAAATGACGGAATTAAAGGATGCACAATCAACTGTCAATAAGAGTTGCAGTTAGTACAAATAGTTTAGTCTCGTGCAATTTCTTGAGTGTAAATATGAAACTTTATTATTTAGATATCTCATTGCAAATCACAATTTTTTTGAGATTTGATCAAATCTATGTATTTGTGCGTGTCCATTAGGTATACTCTGTGATTCCTACGGAAGCAACCAAAATTACAAACTACATTGATTTTGGGCTTGAGCTAGCCACAAGGTAAGCGTATAATGAACTCATGGTTTTCAGTTTTTCATCAACTCAATTGAATTCAATTTTACAAGACCTTTTTTTTCTAGGTGGGTAAGGACGAACCAACAGATGATGCCGACAATTCCTCGTTTCAGATAGCTGCAAACTGGCAGGCTAATAAGAACTTACTAGTAAAGGTCTGTTACACATCTTTATTAATATGCCTCCAATTGCTAATAACAAAGAGAGGTTCTAGTGCTACAAACACTATGTATGGGTGATATCACGTTACAAATGCAGCAGCACCCCTAAATGGTTTTGCATAACTCCCAAAATAATGTGTGTGAAAATATGTAGAGAAAATTTTAAACAAATTTTTTTATTTACACGTAGAGAAAAAAAACTGAAGTATGAAGTGTTGTATTTGTTTATTCCATTATCTCTGATATTCAATGTTCCTTTCTTAATAGGGAAAGTTAGGTCCCTCCAAATCTTCTGTAGCTTTGGCATTCAAGTCTTGGTGGAAACCCTCGTTTACATTCAGCTTCACAGGTTTGTACACTAACAAAATCCTAGATATTATATTTTTGCAATAAAACACTTCATTACTTCTGTTCAAATGGAAAAACAGAAAGGCTTTCCCACTCTCTGTAGTGCTTGTAACATGACACTCCTTTTATTTTAATCAACTGCCAGATATAGTGATATGTATGTAAGGTAGGGGAACCTCCTTGTTGTTTTCCCTCCAAAAAAAAATGGTTAAAAAATGAATGCTCCCGTATCCAAAAATAAATGGTTAATATTTGTTTCGTTCTTCTGTGAGAATTATTCATTATTTGTTTTATCTAGGTATGATGCTTTGTTAAGACAGCTTTCTACGTACCTCTTAGCACTCTAAGCAGCCTAATTTAAATTGCCCTAAATCGATAATGTCATCTTGTTCTTTATATATACTTCCATATATAGCGTACTTATGGGATGCTTTCTTGTGCGTCGTTTTGGCAAGTGATAATCCATATTTCTGCATTATATATGGTGAATTAGACCAAAAAAGTAACAGATGGTAATATTAGCAGCAGTAGTAATGCTCAGTAATGTATAGTATCATTCCACAAGAGAAGATATCTTTTGTTTTAGCCGAAATGTTATTGTTTGAAGTACTAACGAAACACCCACTGATGGCTGCTGCAACAATGTTTCCTATTTGCAGCTGCAAATGATCATTCGAAAGGTACTACCGCGTACGGATTCGGAATCCATGTCGACGATCTAAGAGACCAAATTTCCGAAACCCAGCTCCAGTAGAAGGATTATACCATTGTTTGTGTCATGGGGCGACATGACGAACTACGACGTAAATCCTTTTGTCCTTGAGGCACATCTGAGTTAGTATTTAGTGTTGCGTACTAATGACACTTTGTTTGCACGAATCTTAATTGAATGCAGTTACATGTGCGGCTGTGACACAAATCAAGGAGGACCGAACTGAAGACTAATAGTTTGCGGAAGCACGTGAAGAAGCTTTAGAACAGACATTACATTGATTCAGGGAACTGTAACCACTCAGGAAGACCGTTAGAGCTGGCCTATTGACAGAAAACATTGTGTTTAATTAGCTTGTAGTAGCGTGGAATCTAGTCTTCATCTCTACGTAGCACTGTATTTCCTAAGTCTTTGCTGTGTATTTGAAAATTTTGATATTCTAGATTTTCAAGGGCGAGGTAGTTCCGTTAGCAGAGCTCCGCACGCGTCAAAGAGTAATTTCTATTTTGTGCTAAATCTATAACTAGTTACTAATGGCATCTTCAACACTGACCCTCAAATCACCCGCAACCGTCCGGGCCGCGCGGTGTGGAGGTATTTTGCCATCCAACACGGACTAGTCCGGACGCACTTTTGCCTACAAACTAGGGAGCAGGGCGGCTTTGCGGGCATCCGTACTGCTACCACGCCCGCGTCTAACTAACATGGCCCACCTAAAACCCCTCCCGCACAAGCGCACTTTCTCGCCGTACGTTGGTCAACGCCAGCGCCGTGTTCACGCCGGCCCAGAGCGAACGCGACCGCTCACTCGAGCCGGCATTGAAGTGGCGTGCCGGCCGAGAGAGCTGCCGTGCCACTTTCCAGTGCACACAACGTCTATCCGCATTCAAACGGTGCAGTCTATCCGTCTCCCTCCATTAAACGTACACGGTTGTTGAGGAAGCTACTCCGGGGCCACCCGGCCTCGCTGCTTGGCCTGCCCTCCGCCCGCTATTTACACACTGGGCTGGCAGCACGGCCGCATCAATCCACCGACCTCTGCTCTCTAGCTCCTTCCTCACCACACCCGCCATGGCCTCCTCGAGCTCCAAAGCTTTGTGGGAAGGTCTCTCGTCCGAACAGAAGGAGGAGATCGCCGCTATTGCGGCCGGCTGGTAGGGCACCAGATGGACGAGCTTACCGGAGGCTGGTGCTGCGGATGCGCGTATGGCAGAGGTGGCCGAGATGGCGCCACCATCCGTGCTGACCAATGTAGGCATCACCATGGGCGAGGCCCGTGCTCACTACATGGACATGGTGCTGGAGGAGCGAAAGGGTGCATCCCGACAGGGGCTAGCCGACTAGGCCTACATCCTCCGCCTCGTCGACAAACACCGGTGCGAGGAGGAGCTTCTCGCTGCATGCACATCATAATGTCGGACGTGGATGTGCCCGAGCAGGAGGAGCTTCTCGAGTCCTATCGCTTTGCCCTCGACATCCACTGCGACTAATGGCGTTACCGCCATCTTCAGGTGGAGTTAGGAGCCGCCTACGGAGTTCAAGGATGCGGCGGATGAGGTGTTCAGTAGGAGCGAGGACGAAGACGAGGTCGCCAGCTCGGCCGCGCCCCGCCGCCACGACCACGAAGACGGCACGTCCATGATTGCCGCCGGCGGCGATGAAGAGTAGTGCATGGGATTGTTGGAAATATGCCCTAGAGGCAATAATAAATTAGTCATTATTATATTTCCTTGTTCATGATAATCGTTTATTATCCATGCTATAATTGTATTGATAGGAAACTCAGATACATGTGTGGATACATAGACAACACCATGTCCCTAGTAAGCATCTAGTTGACTAGCTCGTTGATCAATAGATGGTCACGGTTTCCTGACCATGGACATTGGATGTCGTTGATAACGGGATCACATCATTAGGAGAATGATGTGATGGACAAGACCCAATCATAAGCCTAGCACAAAGATCTCAGTAGTTCAGATGCTAAAGCTTTTCTAATGTCAAGTATCATTTCCTTAGACCATGAGATTGTGCAACTCCCGGATACCGTAGGAATGCTTTGGGTGTACCAAACGCCACAACGTGAATCGGGTGACTATAAAGGTGCACTACATGTATCTCCGAAAGTGTCTGCTGGTTGGCACGAATCGAGACTGGATTTGTCACCCGTGTGACGGAGAGGTATCTCTGGGCCCACTCGGTAGGACATCATCATAATGTGCACAGTGTGATTAAGGAGTTGATCACGGGATGATGTGTTACGGAACGAGTAAAGAGACTTGCCGGTAACGAGATTGAACAAGGTATCGGGATACCGATGATCGAATCTCGCAAGTACAATACCGCTAGACAAAGGGAATTGTATACGGATTGACTGAGTCCTTGACATCGTGGTTCATCCGATGAGATCATCGTGGAACATGTGGGAGCCAACATGGGTATCCAGATCCCGCTGTTGGTTATTGACCGGAGAACGCCTCGGTCATGTCTGCTTGTCTCCAACCCGTAGGGTCTACACACTTAAGGTTCGATGACGCTTAGGGTTATATAGGAAGCTTGTATGTGGTTACCGAATGTTGTTCGGAGTCCCGGATGAGATCCTGGACGTCACGAGGAGTTCCGGAATGGTCCGGAGGTAAAGAATTATATATAGGAAGTGCTGTTTCGGCCATCGGGACAAGTTTCGTGATATCGGTATTGTACCGGGACCACCGGAGGGGTCCTGGGCCCACCGGTGGGGCCACCTGCCCCTGGGGCCACATGGGCCCTAGGTGGTGCGCCTAGGCCTGCATGGGCCAAGGGGAACCAGCCCCAAGAGGCCCATGCGCATGAAACACTTGGAGAGGAAGAGTCCATAGAGGGAAGGCACCTCCGAGGTGCCTTGGGAGGATGGTCTCCTTCCCCTCTTGGCCGCACCCCTCCCTTGGAGGAGGGGGCAAGGCTGCGCCCTTCCCCCCTCCTTGGCACCTATATAAAGGGGGGAGGGGAGGGGGGCAGCAGCACCTGAGCCCTGGCGCCTCTCTCTCCCTCTCCAACACCTCCTTCTCCTCCGTAGTGCTTGGCGAAGCCCTGCAGGATAGCCACGCTCCTCCACCACCACGCCACAGTGCTGCTGTTGGATGGAGTCTTCCTCAACCTCTCCTCTCTCCTTGCTGGATCAAGGCGTGAGACGCCACCGGCTGTACGTGTGTTGAACGCGGAGGTGTCGTCTGCTCGCACTAGGATCATCGGTGATCTGAATCACGGCGAGTACGACTCCATCAACCCTGCTCACTTGAACGCTTCCGCTTAGCGATCTACAAGGGTATGTAGATGCACTCTCCTTCCCCTCGTTGCTAGTCTCTCCATAGATAGATCTTGGTGATACGTGAGGAAAATTTTGAATTTCTGCCACGCTCCCCAACAAAGGCATCATGAGCTAGGTCTATTGCGTAGATTCTTTGCACGAGTAGAACACAAAGTAGTTGTGGGCGTTGATTTTGTTCAATATCCTTGCCGTTACTAGTCTTATCTTGATTCGACGGTATTGTGGGATGAAGCGGCCCGACCAACCTTACACGCACGCTTACGTGAGACCGGTTCCACCGATCGACATGCACTAGTTGCATAAGGTGGCTGGCGGTGTCTGCCTCTCCCACTTTAGTCGGAACGGATTCGATGAAAAGGGTCCTTATGAAGGGTAAATAGCAATTGGCATATCACGCTGTGGTTTTATGTAGGTAAGAAACGTTCTTGCTAGAAACCCAAAGCAGCCACGTAAAACATGCAAACAACAATTAGAGGACGCCTAACTTGTTTTTGCAGGGTATGCTATGTGATGTGATATGGCCAAGAAGAATGTGATGAATGATATGTGATGTATGAGATTGATCATGTTCTTGTAATAGGATTCACGACTTGCATGTCGATGAGTATGACAACCGGCAGGAGCCATAGGAGTTGTCTTTATTTATTGTATGACCTGCGTGTCATTGAACAACGCCATGTAATTACTTTACTTTATTGCTAACCGTAGCCATAGTAGTAGAAGTAATAAGTTGGCGAGACAACTTCATGGAGACACGATGATGGAGATCATGATGATGGAGATCATGGTGTCATGCCGGTGACAATGATGATCATGGAGCCCCAAGATGGAGATCAAGAGGAGCTATATGATATTGGCCATATCATGTCACTACTATATAATTGCATGTGATGTTTATTATGTTTATGCATCTTGTTTACTTAGAACGACGGTAGTAAATAAGATGATCCCTTACACAAATTTCAAGAAGTGTTCTCCTCGACCGTGCAACCGCTGCTACAGTTCGTCGCTTCTAAGCACCACGTGATGATCGGGTGTGATGGATTCTTACGCTCACATACAACGGGTGTAAGACAGATTTACACAGCAAAAACACTTGGGGTTAACTTGACGAGCCTAGCATGTACAGACATGGCCTCGAACACAGAGACCGAAAGGTCGAGCATGAGTCGATAGTAGATACGATCAACATGAAGATGTTCACCGATGATGACTAGTCCGTCTCACGTGATGATCGGACACGGCCTAGTTGACTCGGATCATGTAATCACTTAGATGACCAGAGGGATGTCTATCTGAGTGGGAGTTCATAAGATGAACGTAATTATCCTGAACATAGTCAAAAGATCTTTGCAAATTATGTCGGAAGCTCGCGCTTTAGTTCCACTGTTTAGATATGTTCCTAGAGAAAATATAGTTGAAAGTTGAAAGTAGCCTTTATGCGGGCAGTAGAAATCTTATGTCCTTAATGCACTGCTCAGTGTGCTGAACCCCAAACGCCGCCCTGTGGATGTTGCGTAACGCCGGACATACACGCTTTTGATAACTACATGATAGTTCAGTTAAATGGTTTAAGTAGAGGCACCAAATACGTTTTCAAACGTCATGAACATATGAGATGTTTCGAGGGCTGAAATTGGGATTTCAGGCTCGTGCCCACGCCAAGAGGTATGAGACCTCCGACGATTTTCTTAGCCTGCAAACTAAGGGAGAAAAGCTCAATCGTTGAGCTTGTGCTCGATTGTCCGAGTACAACAATCACTTGAATCGAGTGGGAGTTGATCTTCCGTGATGAGATAGTGATGTTTCTCCAAAGTCATTGCCACCAAGCTACTAGAGCTTCGTGATGAACTATAACATATCAGGGATAGATATGATGATCCTTGAAGTGTTCGCGATGTTTGACACCGCGAAAGTAGAAATCAAGAAGGAGCATCAATTGTTGATGGTTGGTGAAACCACTAGTTTCAAGAAAGGGCAAGGGCAAGAAGGGACACTTCATGAAACGGCAAATAAGTTGCTGCTCCAGTGAAGAAACCCAAGGTTGAACCCAAACCCGAGACTAAGTGCTTCTGTAATAAGGGGAACAGCCACTGGAGCGGAACCACCCTACATACTTGGTAGATGAGAAGGCTGGCAAGGTCGATAGAAGTATATTTGATATACATTATGTTAATGTGTACTTTACTAGTACTCCTAGTAGCACCAGGGTATTAGATACCGGTTCGGTTGCTAAGTGTTAGTAACTCGAAATAAAAGCTACGGAATAAACGGAGACTAGCTAAAGGTGAGCTGACGATATGTGTTGGAAGTGTTTCCAAGGTTGATGTAATCAAGCATCGCACGCTCCCTCTACCATCGAGATTGATGTTAAACCTAAATAATTGTTATTTGGTGTTTACGTTGAGCATAGACATGATTGGATCATGTCTATCGCAATACGCTTATTCATTTAAGGAGAATAATGGTTACTCTATTTATTTGAATAATACCTTCAATGGTCTTGCACCTAAATGAATGGTCTATTGAATCTCGATCAGAGTGATAATGATTTTCATGCCAAAAGATATAAGATAGTAATGATAGTACCACTTACTTGTGGCACTGCCATGTAAGTCATAAACGCATGAAGAAGCTCCATGTTGATGGATCTTTGGACTCACTCGCTTTTTGAAAAGTTTGAGACATGCTAACCATGTCTATTGGTGTATACGCATGAAGAAGCTCCATGTTGATGGATCTTTGGACTCACTCGCTTTTGAAAAGTTTGAGACATGCGAACCATGTCTATTGGTGTATACGCATGAAGAAACTCCATGCAGATGGATCGTTTGCACTTGCATGATTTTGAATCACTTGAGATATGCAAATCATACCACATGGGCAAGATGACCGAAAAGCCTCGGTTTCAAAGAAGATGGAACAAGATAGCAACTTGTTGGAGGTAACACATTTTGATGTGTGCAGTCCAATGAGTGCTGAGGCATGCAGTGAATATCGTTATGTTCTTACTTCACAGATGATTTGAGTAGATGTTGAGTATATTTACTTGATGAAACACAAGTCTGAATTATTGAAAGGTTCAAGTAATTTCAGAGTGAAGTTGAAGATCTTCGTGACAAGAGGATAAAATGTCTGTGATGTGATCATAGAGATGAATATCTGAGTTATGAAGTTTGGTACACAATTAAGACATTGTGCAAATTGTTTCACAATTAATACCGCCTGGAACACCATAGTGTGATGGTGTGTCCGAACATCATAGTTGCACCCTATTGGATATGGTGCGTACCATGATGTCTCTTATCGAATTACCACTATCGCTCATGGGTTAGGCATTAGACACAACCGCACTCACTTTAATAGGGTACCACTAAATTCCGATGAGATGACACCGTAAGAACTATGGTTTAGAGAAACCTAAGCTGTCATTTCTTAAAAATTTGGGGCTGCGACGCTTATGTGGAAAAGTTTCAGGTTGATAAGCTCGAACCCAAAGCGGATAAAATACATCTTCATAGGACACCCAAAACAGTTGGGTAAACCTCCTAATTCAGATCCGGAAGCAATAGGGATTGTTTCTTTAATCGGGTCCTTTCTCGAGGAAAAGTTTGTCTCGAAAAGTTGAGTGGGAGGATGGTGGAGACTTGATGAGGTTATTGAACCGTCACTTCAACTAGTGTGTAGTAGGGCACAGGAAGTTGTTCCGTGGCACCTACACCAATTGAAGTAGAAGCTTATGATATTGATCATGAAGCTTCGGATCAAGTCACTACCGAACCTCGTAGGGACGACAAGAACGCGTCGCATCGTGAGTGGTACGGTGATCCTGTCTTGAAGGTCATGTTGCTAGACAACAATGAACCTACGAGCTATGGAGAAGCGATGGTGGGCCCAAATTCCGACAAATGGTTAGAAGCCATGAAATCCGAGATAGGATCCATGTATCATAACAAAGCATGGACTTTGATGGACTTGCCCGATGATCGGCAAGCCATTGAGATAAATGGATCTTTAAGAAGAAGATGACGTGGACGGTAATGTCACCGCTCTATGAAGCTCGACTTGTGGCGAAGAGTTTTTTCACAAGTTCAAGGAGTTGACTACGATGAGATTTTCTCATCCGTAGCGATGCTTGAGTCCGTCGGAATCATGTTAGCATAAGCTGCATTTATGAAATCTGGCGGATGGATGTCAAAATGAGTTTCCTTACCAGTTTTCGTAAGGAAAGGTTGTATGTGATACAATCGTAAAGTTTTGTCGATCCTAAGGATGCTAAAAGTTATGCTGGCTCCAATGATCCTTCTAAGGACCGGAGTAAGCATCTCGGAGTTGGAATGTGCGCTTTGATGAGATGATCAAAGATTTTGGGTTTATACAAAGTTTATGAGAAACTTGTATTTCCAAAGAAGTAAGTGGGAGCACTATAGAATTTCTGATGAGTATATGTTGTTGACATATTGATGATCAAGAAATGACGAGAATTTTCTCAGAAGCATATAGGGTTATTTGAAAGGTGTTTTTCAAATAGAAAACCTGGATTAGGCTACTTGAACAATAAGCATCAAGATCTATAAGATAGATCAAAATGTTTAATAATACTTTCAAATGAGCATGTACCTTGACATGATCTTGAAGGTGTTCAAGATGGATCACCAAAGAAGGAGTTCTTAGCTGAATTGTAAGGTATGAAGTTAAGACTTAAAGCTCGACCACGGCAGTAACGTAGAGAAAGGATTTAAGACTGTCCCTATGCCTTAGACATAGGCTCTACAAGATGCTATGCTGTGTACCGCACCTAAGTGTGCCATGCCATGAGTCATCAAAGGGTACAAGAATGATCCAGAATGGATCATTGGACAGCGGTCAAAATTGTCCTTGGAGTAAATAAGGACATGTTTCTCGATTATGGAGGTGATAAAGAGTTCGGCATAAGGGTTACATCGATGCAAGCTTTAACACCTATCCGAGTGACTCTGAGTAGCAAACCGGATACGTATAGTGGAGCAACCGCTTTGGAATAGATCCAAGTGGAGCGTGGAAGCAGCATTTACAATATGACATAAGAGAATTAGATAGCACACACGGATCTGAAAGGTTCAGACCGTTGACTAAAAACCCGCTGACTAAAACCTCTCTCACAAGCAAAACATGATCAAACCTCGTAACTCATTGAGTCTTAATCACATGGTGATGTGAACTAGTTTAAGACACTAGTAGACTCTTTGGATGTTGGTCACATGGCGATGTGACCTATCACCGTTGATCACATGGCGATGTGAACTAGATTATTGACTCTAGTGCAAGTGGGAGACTGTTGGAAATATGCCCTAGAGGCAATAATAAATTAGTCATTATTATATTTCCTTCTTCATGATAATCCAATATTATCCATGCAATAATTGTCTTGATAGGAAACTCAGATCCATGTGTCGATACATAGACAACACCATGTCCCTAGTAAGCATCTAGTTGACTAGCTCGTTGATCAATAGATGGTCACGGTTTCCTGACCATGGACATTGGATGTCGTTGATAACGGGATCACATCATTAGGAGAATGATGTGATGGACAAGACCCAATCATAAGCCTAGCACAAAGATCTGTAGTTCAGAGCATGCTAAAGCTTTTCTAATGTCAAGTATCATTTCCTTAGACCATGAGATTGTGCAACTCCCGGATACCGTAGGGAATGCTTTGGTGTACCAAACGTCACAACGTAATCGGGTGACTATAAAGGTGCACTACAGGTATCTCC
Organism: Aegilops bicornis; assembly: GCA_021605145.1. NCBI lineage: Eukaryota > Viridiplantae > Streptophyta > Magnoliopsida > Poales > Poaceae > Aegilops > Aegilops bicornis. The sequence continues at coordinate 679,697,297 of CM038669.1, read as the reverse complement.
GAAGTGTCTGCATTGGGTTGGCACGAATCGAGACTCGATTTGTCACTCCGTGTGACGGAGAGGTATCTCTGGGCCCACTCGGTAGGACATCATCATAATGTGCACAGCAGTGATTAAGGAGTTGATCACGGGATGATGTGTTACGGAACGAGTAAAGAGACTTGCCGGTAACGAGATTGAACAAGGTATCGGATACCGATGATCGAATCTCGGGCAAGTACAATACCGCTAGACAAAGGGAATTGTATACGGATTGACTGAAGTCCTTGACATCGTGGTTCATCCGATGAGATCATCGTGGAACATGTGGGAGCCAACATGGGTATCCAGATCCCGCTGTTGGTTATTGACCGGAGAACGCCCTGGTCATGTTCCGCTTGTCTCCGAACCCGTAGGGTCTACACACTTAAGGTTCTGGCGACGCTTAGGGTTATATAGGAAGCTTGTATGTGGTTACCGAATGTTGTTCAGAGTCCCGGATGAGATCCTGGACGTCACGAGGAGTTCCGGAATGGTCCGGAGGTAAAGAATTATATATAGGAAGTGCTGTTTCGGCCATCGGGACAAGTTTCGGTGATATCGGTATTGTACCGGGACCACCGGAGGGGTCCCGAGGCCCACCGGTGGGGCCACCTGCCCTGGGGCCACATGGGCCCTAGGTGGTGCGCTTAGGCCTGCATGGGCCAAGGGAACCAGCCCCAAGAGGCCCATGCGCATGAAACACTTGGAGAGGAAGAGTCCATAGAGGGAAGGCACCTCCGAGGTGCCTTGGGAGGATGGACTCCTTCCCTCTTGGCCGCACCCTCCCTTGGAGGAGGGGCAAGGCTGCGCCCTCCCCTCCTTGGCACCTATATAAAGGGGGAGGGAAGGGGGCAGCAGCACCGAGCCTGGCGCCTCTCTCTCCCTCTCCAACACCTCCTTCTCCTCCGTAGTGCTTGGCGAAGCCTGCAGATAGCCACGCCTCCACCACCACCACGCCTGCCAGTGCTGCTGTTGGATGGAGTCTTCCTCAACCTCTCCCTCTCTCCTTGCTGGATCAAGGCGTGAGACGCCACCGGCTGTACGTGTGTTGAACGCGGAGGTGCCGTCCGCTCGCACTAGGATCATCGGTAATCTGAATCACGGCGAGTACGACTCCATCAACCCTGCTCACTTGAACGCTTCCGCTTAGCGATCTACAAGGGTATGTAGATGCACTCTCCTTCCCCTCGTTGCTAGTCTCTCCATAGATAGATCTTGGTGATACGTAGGAAAATTTTGAATTTCTGCTACGTTCCCCGCTATTGCGGCCGGCTGGTAGGGCACCAGATGGACGAGCTTACCGGAGGCTGGTGCTGCGGATGCGCGTATGGCAGAGGTGGCCGAGATGGCGCCACCATCCGTGCTGACCAATGTAGGCATCACCATGGGCGAGGCCCGTGCTCACTACATGGACATGGTGCTGGAGGAGCGAAGGGTGCATCCCGGCTGTGGGCTAGCCGACCAGGCCTACATCCTCCGCCTCGCCGACAAACACCGGTGCGAGGAGGAGCTTCGCTGCATGCACATCATAATGTCGGACGTGGATGTGCCCGAGCAGGAGGAGCTTCGAGTCCTATCGCTTGCCCTCGACATCCATCATGACTAATGGCGCACCGCCATCTTCAGGTGGAGTTAGGAGCCGCCACGGAGTTCAAGGATGCGGCGGATGAGGTGTTCAGTAGGAGCGAGGACGAAGACGAGGTCGCCAGCTCGGCCGCGCCCCGCCGCCACGACCACGAAGACGGCACGTCCATGATTGCCGCCGGCGGCGATGAAGAGTAGTGCATGGGATGAGGTCGCCAATGCATATATCCCATGAAGGCAAAGCTTGGTGGGTTCAACATTGTCAACCGATTAGCCATTGGCCAGCGACGTGGAGGCAGATAGCTTCACTTCCCCGCGCTCATGGCTGCTGAGGCTCATGGCCGGCCGAAGATGGGTATACGGGCCACAGTCGTCATTTTAGGCTAGGTTTAGAGTTCGATGTAGTTGAAATATGTATAATGTAACAAATTTGCTCCCATTTAGATGACAAGTACCCGTTTTTATGTAAAAATTGTCTAGGTATGAACAAATATTATCCGGTGCATTCGAATATGCATCAAATTTTTGTCCCTTTTCGTTTAAATTCTTCCAAAATTTAATCGGACATATGCGAACAGCTTTAGATGATCGGCTCCTGCATTCGTGTACACGGAATAGCCCCCTCCCCCCCCCCCGTCCATGGACAAATGCAGTGTTCAGATTGGGGGTTGGCGCGTTCAAGATGCCCTAATAAAGGAAGGAAAGCTTCTGCCCCTGTCATACATTTTTACAGAAACCCTCCGGCCTTTTTTGATAATTGACCCATTGACACAAAAAGGATTCGTTTTTTTGTGGTTTTACAGAAACCCCTGCCTTTAAGTGACAAGAATTAAAGAGACCCACCACCCCCTCTCGTCCATTTGTGTTAATTACCCCTGTCACACATTTTTACAGAAACCCTCCGGCCTTTTTGATAATTGACCCATTGACACAAAAAGGGTTCATTTTTTTGGCGGTTTTACAGAAACCCATGCCTTTAAGTGACAAGAATTAAAGAGACCCGCCACCCCCTCCCGTCTATTTGGGTTAATTAACCCGCAGTCCATCTAGGACAAATGCTTTTCAAATGAGACCAACTTTTCTACTCTCGGGTGTAGGTACACCCGATTTGGAGAAAAATAGAAAATCATGATCAAACAATTTCAAAACAATCTGAAATTTTGGGACATGAAACTTCATCCAATGTTCAAGCTTTTTGCAAATATTCAGTGAAAAAAAACATCAGAGGAGCTCTCTGCAAAAAAAAACAAAATCAATGTTCTATGTTTGCGCACTGTTTGAGCATTGATTTTTTTTTGGTGAGAGCTCCTCGGTTGTTGTTTTTAGCTGAAACTTTGCAAAAAGTTCAAACACTTGATGAAGCTTGTTGTCTCAAAGTTTCAGATTTTTTGACCTTGTTTTATGACATTTTTCAAAGTTTTGCAAACTCGGGTGTACCTACACCCGAGAGTAGCCACAACTTTCCCTTTTCAAATACACCCATAACTTTTAAATCATGACTCCAATGTTAATAAATTGTATATGAAATTTGATTAGAAAAAATTGTAGAATCTGAATATGATGTTATTTTATCAGTTAAACATTTTTTAAATGCTATTTAGGGTGTCAACTTAATCAATAGCGCACGATCCATATCTTATATATGGTATTTGATTTAGAAAATGTGTATACTCTGAATATGATGTTAATTTACCTGCTAAATGTTTTTTAAATGATATTTAAGGTGCAAACCTTACTCAATAGCGCATGATCCATCTTTATTTTGTAGTGGTGGCGATCTAGATTGTAAATGAACACCTCAACAAAACCAGATTGGAGATGAAAGAAATCATCGATGACCATGCATGCACGCCCGACAAAACCTTGCAGGGAAGAAAAGCAAATTTCTCATCTTATGCAGAGAGAGAGAGAGGGAGAGAGAGAGACCTTAGGATTGACCATATTCAAATGCATTATGGTTGAGTGAGCACTAAGACCACCACCGGCGAGAGTAAGAAGAAGCATGAGTGGCAACACAGATGTGATGCCATGTTCAAATAAAGGATGTGGACCTATTGGGGTCTTGAGCCATGTTTATTCGGTTAGGGCGTGTGTTATACTTTTTTTTCTTCCGTTTCAACGCACGGGCTCTTTTGCTAGTGAAACCCTATTAGCCCTGTAAGACCTTAATGAAAATATGTTTGTGTGTGTTGACACCGCCAAAAGAAAAGAATAAAATTTGTACTTTTTTAGTAAACGATTTGACTTTATTTATTTATTGACCAAAGTACCTGAGATCGAACAAACTCAAATAAAAGTTAAATCAAGCCTGTTCAACGTCATTAACCTTGTGATTTTTGAAGAGCATCATGAATCGCCCACCATTTACTGCTCCACCCGCAGAGCTTCTTGCCTCATTTATGGGGGCTGGCGCCTGCGCAGTGCCGGAAGGTCAAGGAAATTGGTTGCCATTGTAGCAAGTGTGTGGCCCAGCTCATAAGGGCTATGCGGACTTGACGTACGTCATCCTCACCTTCCTCCAATATCTCACTAGCAGTCCCTCGTGAGCCCAGTTATCAGACATTGCAGGCTTAGCATCTATTTTTTGTATAGGTGGGAACCTTTTTTTTTTGCGAATACTATAGGTGGGAACTGAAGGAAATATGCCCTAGAGGCAATAATAAAGTTATTATTTATATTTCCTTATATCATGATAAATGTTTATTATTCATGCTAGAATTGTATTAACCGAAAACTTAGTACATGTGTGAATATATAAACAAACTAAGTGTCACTAGTGTGCCTCTTCTTGACTAGCTCGTTGAATTAAAGATGGTTAAGTTTCCTAGCCATAGACATGAGTTGTCATTTGATTAACGGGATCACATCATTAGAGAATGATGTGATTGACTTGACCCATTCCGTTAGCTTAGCATTTGATCGTTTAGTATATTGCTATTGCTTTATTCATGACTTATACATGTTCCTATGACTATGAGATTATGCAACTCCCGAATACCGGAGGAACACTTTGTGTGCTACCAAACGTCACAACGTAACTGGGTGATTATAAAGGTGCTCTACAGGTGTCTCCGAAGGTACTTTTTGGGTTGGCATAGATCAAGATTAGGATTTGTCACTCCGATTGTCGGAGAGGTATCTCTGGGCCCTCTCGGTAATGCACATCACTATAAGCCTTGCAAGCAATGCAACTAATGAGTTATTTGCAGGATGATGTATTACGGAACGAGTAAAGAGACTTGCCGGTAACGAGATTGAACTAGATATTGAGATAGCGACGATCGAATCTCGGGCAAGTAACATACCGATGACAAATGGAACAACGTATGTTGTTATGCGGTTTGACCGATAAAGATCTTCGTAGAATATGTAGGAGCCAATATGAGCATCCAGGTTCCGCTATTGGTTATTGAACGGAAACGAGTATCGGTCATGTCTACATAGTTCTCGAACCCGTAGGGTCCGCACGCTTAATGTTCGGTGACGATCGGTATTATGAGTTTATGTGTTTTGATGTTCCGAAGGTAGTTCGGAGTCCCGGATATGATCACGGACATGACGAGGAGTCTCGAAATGGTCGAGACATAAAGATTGATATATTGGATGACTATATTCGGACACCAGAAGAGTTTCGGGTGATCTCGGAGAAAACCGAGTGCGGGGTTACTGACTTCGGGGCTAATGGGCCTTGATGGGCCCTAGTGGAGAGAGAGGGGCCGGCCAAGGCAGGTCGCGCGCCCCCTCCCCTTGAGTCCGAATAGGACAAGGAAGGGAGGGCGCCGCCCCCCTTGCCTTTCCCCTCTCCCACTCCTTCCTTCCCCCTCCTAGTGGGACTAGGAAAGGGGAGTCCTATACTCCCACTAGGAGGAGGAGTCCTCCTCTTGGCGCGCCCTCCTAGGGCCGGCCGGCCTCCCCCCTTGCTCCTTTATATACGGGGGCGGGGGGCACCCAAAGACACACGAGTTGATTGTTCCAAGCCGTGTGCGGTGCCCTCCTCCACCATAATCCACCTCGATCATATCGTAGCGGTGCTTAGGCGAAGCCCTGTGTCGGTAGCAACATCATCACCGTCATCACGCCGTCGTGCTGACGGAACTCTCCCGTGAAGCTTTGCTGGATCAGAGTTCGTGGGACGTCATCGAGCTAAACGCGTGCTGAACTCGGAGGTACCGTGCGTTCGGTACTTGGATCGGTCGGATCGTGAAGACGTATGACTACATCAACCGCGTTCTCATAACGCTTCCTCTTACGGTCTACGAGGGTACGTGGACGACACTCTCCCCTCTCGTTGCTATGCATTACCATGATCTTGCGTGTGCGTAGGAAATTTTTTGAAATTACTACGTTCCCCAACAGTGGCATCCGAGCCAGGTTTATGCGTAGATGTTATATGCACGAGTAGAACACAAGTGAGTTGTGGGCGATACAAGTCATACTGCTTACCAGCATGTCATACTTTGATTCGGCGGTATTGTTGGATGAAGCGGCCCGGACCGACATTACGCGTACGCTTATGCGAGACTGGTTCTACCGACGTGCTTCGCACACAGGTGGCTGGCGGGTGTCAGTTTCTCCAACTTTAGCTGAATCGAGTGTTGCTACGCCCGGTCCTTGAGAAGGTTAAAACAGCACATACTTGACGAAATATCGTTGTGGTTTTAATGCATAGGTAAGAACGCTTCTTGCTGAGCCCGTAGCAGCCACGTAAAACTTGCAACAACAAAGTAGTGGACGTCTAACTTGTTTTTGCAGGGCATGCTGTGATGTGATATGGTCAAGACATGATGCTAAATTTTATTGTATGAGATGATCATGTTTTGTAACCAAGTTATCGGCAATCGGCAGGAGCCATATGGTTGTCGCTTATTGTATGAAATACAATCGCCATGTAATTGCTTTACTTTATCACTAAGCGGTAGCGATAGTCGTAGAAACAATAGTTGGCGTAAACGACAACGATGCTACGATGGAGATCAAGGTGTCGCTACCGGTGACGATGGTGATCATGACGGTGCTTTGGAGATGGAGATCAAAGGCACAAGATGATGATGGCCATATCATATCACTTATATTGCTTGCATGTGATGTTTATCTTTTATGCATCTTATTTTGCTTATTTCGACGGTAGCATTATAAGATGATCTCTCACTAAATTTCAAGGTATAAGTGTTCTCCCTGAGTATGCACCATTGCGAAAGTTCGTCGTGCCGAGACACCACGTGATGATCGGGTGTGATAAGCTCTACGTTCACATACAACGGGTGCAAGCCAGTTTTGCACACGCAGAATACTCGGGTTAAACTTGACGAGCCTAGCATATGCAGATATGGCCTCGAAACACCGAGACCGAAGGTCGAGCGTGAATCATATAGTAGATATGATCAACATAGTGATGTTCACCATTGAAAACTACTCCATCTCATGTGATGATCGGACATGGTTTAGTTGATATGGATCACCTGATCACTTAGATGATTAGAGGGATGTCTATCTAAGTGGGAGTTCTTAAGTAATTTGATTAATTGAATTTTAATTTATCATGAACTTAGTACCTGATAGTATTTTGCATGTCTATGTTATTGTAGATAGATGGCCCATGCTGTTGTTCTGTTGAATTTTAATGCATTCCTTGAGAAAGCAAAGTTGAAAGATGATGGTAGCAATTACACGGACTGGGTCCGTAACTTGAGGATTATCCTCATTGCCGCACGTAAGAATTACGCCCCGAAGCACCGTTGGGTGCCAAACCCGCTGCAGGAGCAACACCAGATGTTATGAACGTCCCGCGTAACAAAGTCGATGACTACTCGATAGTTCAAGGTGCCATGCTTTACGGCTTAGAACCGGACTTCAACGATGTTTTTAACGTCATGGAGCATATGAGGTGTTCCAGAGTTGAAGTTAATATTTCAAGCAAATGCCCGATTGAGAGATATGAAGTCTCCAATAAGTTCTACAGCTGCAAGATGGAGGAGAATAGTTCTCACAAGGAGCATATACTCAAAATGTCTGGGTATAACAATCACTTGATTCAACTGGGAGTTAATCTTCCGGATGATAGTGTCATTGACAGAATTCTTCAATCACTGTCACCAAGCTACAAGAGCTTCTTGATGAACTATAATATGCAAGGGATGGATAAGACAATTCCCGAGCTCTTCGCGATTCTAAAGGCTGCGGAGGTAGAAATCAAGAAGCAGTATCAAGTGTTGATGGTCAACAAGACCACCAGTTTCAAGAAAAAAGGTAAAGGGAAGAAGGGGAACTTCAAGAAGAACGGCAAGCAAGTTGCTGCTCAAGTGAAGAAGCCCAAGTCTGGACCTAAGCCTGAGATTGAGTGCTTCTACTGCAAAGGGACTGGTCACTGGAAGCGGAACTGCCCCAAGTATTTGGCGGATAAGAAGGATGGCAAGGTGAACAAAGGTATATGTGATATACATGTTATTGATGTGTACCTTACTAATGCTCGCAGTAGCACCTGAGTATTTGATACTGGTTTTTTTGCTAATATTTGCAACTCGAAACAGGGACTACGGATTAAGCGAAGATTGGCTAAGGACGAGGTGATGATGCGCGTGGGAAATGGTTGCAAAGTCGATGCGATCGTGGTCGGCACGCTACCTCTACATCTACCTTCGGGATTAGTTTTAGACCTGAATAATTGTTATTTGGTGCCAACGTTGAGCATGAACATTATATCTGGATCTTGTTTGATGCGAGACGGTTATTCATTTAAATCTGAGAATAATGGTTGTTCTATTTATATGAGTAATATCTTTTATCATCATGCACCCTTGAAGAGTGGTCTATTTTTTATGAATCTCGATAGTAGTGATACACATATTCATAATATTGAAGCCAAAAGATGCAGAGTTGATAATGATAGTGCAACTTATTTGTGGCAATCGCAGTTTAGGTCATATTGGTGTAAAGCGCATGAAGAAACTCCATTCGATGGACTTTTGGAATCACTTGGTACTTGCTAACCATGCCTCATGGGCAAGATGACTAAAACGCCGTTCTCCGGAACAATGGAGCGAGCAACAGATTTGTTGGAATCATACATACTGATGTATGTGGTCCGATGAATGTTGAGGCTCGCAGCGGGTATCGTTATTTTCTCACCTTCACAGATGATTTGAGCAGATATGGGTATATCTACTTGATGAAACATAAGTCTGAAACATTTGAAAAGTTCAAAGAATTTCAGAGTGAAGTGGAAAATCATCGTAACAAGAAAATAAAGTTTCTACGATCTAATCGTGGAGGAGAATATTTGAGTTATGAGTTTGGTCTTCATTTGAAACAATGCGGAATAGTTTCGCAACTCACGCAACCTGGAACACCCCAGCGAAATGGTGTGTCCGAACGTCGTAATCGTACTTTACTAGATATGGTGCGATCTATGAAGTCTCTTACTAATTTACCGCTATCGTTTTGGGGTTATGCTTTAGAGACGGATGCATTCACGTTAAATAGGGCACCATCTAAATCCGTTGAGACGACGCCTTATGAACTGTGGTTTGGCAAGAAACCAAAGTTGTCGTTTCTTAAAGTTTGGGGCTGCGATGCTTATGTGAGAAAGCTTCAACCTGATAAGCTTGAACCCTAATCGGAGAAATGTGTCTTCATAGGATACCCAAAGAAGACTGTTGGGTACACCTTCTATCACAGATCCGAAGGCAAGACATTCGTTGCTAAGAATGGATCCTTTCTAGAGAAGGAGTTTCTCTCGAAAGAAGTGAGTGGGAGGAAAGTAGAACTTGATGAGGTAACAGTACCTGCTATGTCGTGGAATTATCACGGCAGATGTCCTTAATGTCAGGACTTAGTCGTGAAGCCAACGCATCTATGTGGTAGCATGAGAGGGGTTGATTGGGATGAGAGACACAAGGCGGATCAACACACAAGACAAGGATTTAGACAGCTTCGGGCCCCGGGAAACGTCATCCGGTAATAGCCCTACATGCTGTTTCTGGCTAGCTCTCGTTATGCTCATGAGGGAGTCACCGTAAACCAGCTCTCCTCTAGTTGTGTCTAGCCCTAGAGATTATTGCTTGTTGCTTGTCCCTCTTTGGGGTGCCCTGCCCCTCCTTATATATGTTGAAGGGGCGGGTTACATGACTAGTCCTAGTAGGATTAGGATTACTCTATTACAAGTGGAGTCCTAGTCTTGCTTCCTTTGTGGGAGAAATATTCCTTACGCCTTTCCTCTTAAACCGGCCCACCATCCATGAACCGGCCTATTGGGCCTTGGGCCTTATTGTTCCGTATGATCCGCCCGTCGGGTTACGCCAGTCCAGGGCGGGTTAGTCATGAGTCGCCAAGTTCCGGGCGGGTCACCAATGAATCACCACTCTCCAGCCGGGTTATACATTCGGCCGGTTTACACCGCGGGGTATATCCCCGACATTAGCCCCCAGTTTAATTTGGATTTATCCATGTTAAACTGATCCTGCAAAATAAACACCAGAACAAATTTGATAGTTTGCGCTCCGGGTTAAAAAAAATTTCTGAACCGGCACCTGATCATCCTTAAGTCCTTAGCATTCATAGCAAACCTCCTTTAGCAGATATGTTCAAACTTTGCCAATGTAAAAAATCCGGGCACTTTTTCTAAAAAAAAAACCGGTTTAATAAGCCAGCTTCATAATCAATTTGCTGACGTCGGTTTCTACTCAGCTCCCAATGCTTAACAAAAATATTGGTCTTTGAAATACTCATCTGATCTTCCGCCGGTTTAAGAATGTAGAACTTGCCGGTTTATCATATCCAAAATTGCCGGTTTATAAATATTGATGCCGGGTCATGATTGTTGCCGACACCGGGTTATGATTGTTGCGGATACCGGGTTATGATTGTTGCAGATACCGGGTTATGGTTGTTGCAGATACCGGGTCAATCTGATTTACTCAAAACTGAGAATTTTGAAGATATTTCTCCCTTATATCCATATTACTTGTAGCCTCCAAGGGCCGGTTTAATCAGCATGAATAAGCCGGGAATTATCACCATGTATTTAAATAAAGTCCAGTTGTGTAGCCCCCATGAGTCGGCTATAGTCATAGTAGTGTAGCCGGGTCATCATAGAATTGTCCTCAGAAAAGAGCAATATGCATTAGCCCCCAAGTGTCGGGTCATTATGTAATAATGAACAGGGACTTTGTAGATATGATCTTGTAAACTTGAGCAGCAATATGTAGCCCCCAAGGGCCGGCATAGTAAGATAATACTGAGCTGGGACTTTATGTATACTTCATTGATAATAACATCATATGATGTAACCCCCATCATGGGGCTTGAACCCACGTCCACAAGGTTAAGAGTTTTGTGCTTTTCCAACTGAGCAGTGGACCCTTCAATATAATGGAATAAAGCTTGTGTACCTTGAATTCTTAACAGGAGCAATTGGTAGCCCCCAAGGGCCGGCTCATTATGATGTGATGAGTCGGATCTTCAATAAGGCCAGTAAAATGACTTTGCATTAGCCCCCAAGTGCCATGGTGCATGCTGGCAGTGACATGGGACTTGCATATTTGATGTAATCCCAACTTGAATAATGTAGCCCTCAAGTGCCGGGTTGTAAGACTGCAGCGACTCGGGACTATTCCTTCCCTTGTAGAATAAATCATATCCATCGATAAAATAATATCCATTGCACTTAAAGCGACTTTGAAAACCTCAATCATAATACTGGTTATTGATAACCGTAATAAAAATCCAGCCATGTTGGCTATTAAAGATTTGAATAATATAATCCAATGAGTTATAAGTGCATTATTCCAATGGCGCAATCCCAATATATACTGGCGACTTATAGTCAAAAAACCAGGTCGGGTCAATAAACACCGATTTATGTTATACTGGCGACTTATAGTAAAAAACCAGGCCGAGTCAATAGACACCGGTTTATGTTATGCTGGTGACTTGTAGTCAAAACCAGGTCGGGTTAAGCACCGGTTTAATATGATACCGGTGACTCGTAGTTATAAACCGGACCGGATCAATGGATGCCGGTTTGTCAAGAGTTGCTGTGAAAACCTCATCAAAAGAGAAGAAAACTCAAATAAAAACTTGTAGTCGAGGCTTTTCGTGGGCGGCCAGGCCTAAATTCGAGGCTTTTTATGAGCTGCCAGGCTAATGTCATAATCCATTTTTGCAAAGCCTTTTAAGATGGACCTCTCATTAACCAATCATCATTTTAACTTTGACAAGTTCAGAGTCTTTATAAGAGTAACTGTCAAACGTTCGGCGGGTGATACCAGGATTACCTGGACGGAGTGACTTACTTAAAGAGGAGGATTATCCGGGGTTTTAGGTGTAGGTTTTAGGTGAATACACCTGGCTTCCAAGCCTAGCTTGATAGCCTGCTACAAGGTTTAAGACTCTTTGAAGCTTTTTGAGCTGTGCTCAAGGGGTACCTATGTTTGAGTTGTGCTTTTAGCAACAGACTCTCTTTGGCACATATAGTTCGAGCTGTGCTCAAGGTACACCTATGTTTGAGTTTGTGCTTTAGCGACCTACTCTCTTTGGTGTTTGTATTTCGAGCTGTGCTCAAAGTGTACCTATGTTTGAGTGGTGCTTTAGCAACCGACTCTCTTTGGTGTTTGTATTTCCAGCTGTGCTCAAAGTGTACCTATGTTTGAGTGGTGCTTTAGCAACAGACTCTCTTTAGCACATACAGTTCGAGCGGTGCTCAAGGTGTACCTATATTTGAGTTGTGCTTTTGCAACAGACTCTCTTTGGTCCCTTTAATTTTCCTGAGAACTCGAACTTGCGAGAAATTATTCTTTTGAACCGGGAATTCTTAAACCGGATATTGAGAGCTTCAAAGCTTTGTGGGAGACAGATTTCCCTTGAACCGGATTGTAAACCGGATATTTGAGAGCTTTAATAAGACTGACGTCTCTTGAGCCGGATTTTAAACCGGATATTTGAGAGCTTCAACGCTTTACGGTAGAGAGAGGTCTCTTGAACCGGATTTTGAACCGAAATCCTTTCTGATGACCCGGAACTTGTTCATTGAGCCGGGATTTTGTAATTGTCATATACTTTTTAAGCCGGAAATTTTTCTGACGGCCTTTAAATTTTCATCAATATAGTAGTAGCCTCCGGGACCGGGTTATCTTTCCCTCCATCGTCCTAGGGTTCTTAAATTTGCTGAAACTGGCAAGATTTGCTGAGTCATGTCATCGTAGCCCCCGAGTCTTAAGACGACTCGAGGAGTTGTCTTGAGATTCTCCGTATTTGACCATAGCAGAAGGTGTATATCATTGGTGTTGATAGCGCGATGTGAATCCGCAGAAGTTTGAGGTGACTGCGGCGGGTTATAAATGATCCGTATGAGCCATGTCAGCAACTCGGCCCATGGTTCCTTCCAACTAGCTATTTGAAAATAACCAAACTGTAGTGGCGGCGACTTGCGTGCCTGCCCATTGATCCATCCAGTGCAGACGGCGGTTGATGATAATTTGCCTCCAATTTGAAAGAAAACCGTGCTACCCGTGCAGTGACTTGCTCATATTCAATAAACAGCTCCTGCAGACAGGTGCGGCTCGATGTGTTGATGTAGACCAGACCGCGAGAGACGGACGGAAAAGACGATCGCCGCATTTAGAGGCGGCTCAGACAGATGAACCGGCCGCAGGATGTAAACCGGCGCGGGCGAGTCAACCACGTTGTTTTGATGTAGTGAACAATTGTCCTGCATCAACAATATTGTAGACCAAGGCAAAAATAAACTGCTATTTGACAAAAAATAATATGTGCCAATATATTTTAGATGGATGTCACTTGATGTGTCAGGCCGGAAATAATCCGCCATGAAGTTAATGATCACTAGGTGAAGTTGAAATCAATCATGGGTGAGTCGGCCATGACGTTGTAAGCTGGTGCAGCCGGGCGAGTTAAACGCAACGTTTATAAACCGGCGTGGACGCATGAGCCGGCCGCTGGCACGGACGGATGTAAACCGAACAGCAGGCGGTGACTTGCACGTGTATCCGTCGAGTAGCATGGCACGGGCGAGCGTTAGCACCCCTTATGCAACACCTTTTTGTAAGGAATAATGATACTGCGAAAAAAACATCATAAACCAGAGTAATTGTTCTCAAACAATTTAATATGTATGATAAAATACGTAGAAAGAATAGCACCTGGCATTTTCTACCGAATGAACACGGATGCTGACGCTGGATAATGCATAGTGTTTGCTTTCGTTTAGTACATGGAGCGATGGCAGTAATAAGAGGAGTGCCTGGCTACCACGTAAGGAAAAAAGGGGTTTGTGGTCATTGTTGATTGTTTGCCACGTAACGTCGGGCTTGCGGTTTTTTGATAACATGCTGCTGCCCCACATGATCTTCCTTGCAATTTTTGTCTGAGCATGCGTGGCTGTACAGATTCGGTAGACTGTCCAACCTTGTGCAGCAGATCCCCTGGCTCCGCTGATCGGGGCAGCGGTGATTTTTTCTTTTTTGATACATACTCCTAGTATGGCTAGCACACCTCACATGATGAGCCATGGCCACTCGGATTTGGCTTCTACGTAGCATACTAGTAAGTAGCAATTGACTCCTTTCGTTAGATCCATATTTGAGTCAAAGTAGTATTTATCCTGATTGAGCTGTTACACCCGTCTGAGTCTACTTGGTTTTGATGATCCAATTCCTTTTCTGTAGCAGTACTTTCCTTAACACGTCTAGAAATCCATCAAAAGCTGCAGCAACTTTCCGGTCAGATGTGACCCTGATCGATTTGTCCACTTGAGTGCTCCAGTGTGTCTTCCTGGAATAAACAGTAGCTTCAATTGACGGCCCCTGGACTTGCAGTGCCGTAGTCAAAAATCCCTAATCCATCAACCTGCGTTCTGATGAATCGCCCCAGGCTAACTCAGACCCGGCGGAATCACCACGGCGCGTGAGGCAGACGCACAAGTAACCCTAAAATAATCTCAATCTCAAGCCTACCGCAGCAAAACACTTCGTCAATCTTGACCAATGAACTCATAGTTGGTATGAATTTTTCCACGCCGGCTATTGTTGAGCCGGAAAATTGCGAACTTCTTGAACCCTAGAAAAGATCCCTCCAAGAATTCAACACCACCGTGCGCGAGCCTCATGGTGGGCGCCAACTATCGTGGAATTGTCACGACAGATGTCCTTAATGTCAGGACTTAGTCGTGAGGCCAACGCATCTATGTGGTAGCTTGAGAGTGGTTGATTGGGATGAGAGACGCAGGGCGGATCAACACACAAGACAAGGATTTAGACAGCTTCGGGCCCCGGGAAACATCATCCGGTAATAGCCCTACATGTTGTTTGTGGCTAGGTCTCATTATGCTCATGAGGGAGTCGCCGTAAACCGGCTCTCCTCTAGTTGTGTCTAGCCCTAGAGATTATTGCTTGTTGCTTGTCCCTCTTTGGGGTGCCCTGCCCCTCCTTATATATGTTGAAGGGGCGGGTTACATGACTCGTCCTAGTAGGATTAGGATTACTCTGTTACAAGTGGAGTCCTAGTCTTGCTTCCTTTGTAGGAGAAATATTCCTTATGCCTTTCCTCTTAAACCGGCCCACCATCCATGAACCGGCCTATTGGGCCTTGGGCCTTGTTGTTCCGTCTGATCCGCCCGCCGGGTTACGCCAGTCCAGGGCGGGTTAGTCATGAGTCGCCAAGTTCCGGGCGGGTCACCAATGAATCACCACTCTCCAGCCGGGTTATACATCCGGCCGGTTTACACCGCGGGGTATATCCCCGACATGCTCCCTTATTGGAAAGTGGTTCATAATAGAAATCTGTTCCTGTGGTTCCTACACCAATTAGTGAGGAAGCTAATGATGATAATCATGTAACTTCAGATCAAGTTACTACTCAACCTCGTAGGTCAACCAAAGTAAGATCCGCACCAGAGTGGTACGGTAATCCTGTTCTGGAGGTCATGTTACTAGACCATAACGAACCTACGAATTATGAGGAAGCGATGATGAGCCCAGATTCCGCAAAATGGCTTGTGGCCATGAAATCTGAGATGGGATCCATGTATGAGAACAAAGTGTGGACTTTGGTTGACTTACCCGATGATCAGCAAGCCATCGAGAATAAATGAATCTTCAAGAAGAAGACTGACACTGACGGTAATGTTACTGCTACAAAGCTCGACTTGTTGCGAAAGGTTTTCGACAAGTTTAAGGAGTTGACTACGATGATACTTTCTCACCTGTAGCGATGCTTAAGTTTGTCTGAATCATGTTAGCAAATGCCACATTTTATGATTATGAAATTTGGCAAATGGATGTAAAGACTGCGTTCCTGAATGGATTTCTGGAAGAAGAGTTGTATATGATGCAACCTAAAGGTTTTATCGATCCAAAAGATGCTAACAAAGTGTGTAAGCTCCAGCGATCCATTTATGGACTGGTGCAAGCATCTCGGAGTTGGAGTAAACGTTTTGATAGTGTGATCAAAGCATATGGTTTTATACAGACTTTTGGAGAAGCCTGTATTTACAAGAAAGTGAGTGGGAGCTCTGTAGCATTTCTAATATTATATGTGGATGACATATTGTTGATTGGAAATGATATAGAATTTCTGGATAGCATAAAAGGATACTTGAATAAGAGTTTTTCAATGAAAGACCTCGGTGAAGCTGCTTATATATTAGGCACCAAGATCTATAGAGATAGATCAAGACGTTTAATTGAACTTTCACAAAGTACATACCTTGATAAAGTTTTGAAGAAGTTAAAAATGGATCAAGCAAAGAAAGGGTTCTTGCCTGTGTTACAAGGTGTGAAGTCGATTCAGACTCAATGCCCGACCACTGCAGAAGATAGAGAGAAAATGAAAGATGTTCCCTATGCTTCAGCCATAGGCTCTATCATGTATGCAATGCTGTGTACCAGACCTGATGTGTGCCTTGCTATTAGCTTAGCAGGAAGGTACCAAAGTAATCCAGGAGTGGATCACTGGACAGCGGTCAAGAATATCCTGAAATACCTGAAAAGGACTAAGGATATGTTTCTCGTTTATGGACATGACAAAGAGCTCGTCGTAAATGGTTACGTCGATGCAAGCTTTGACACTGATCCGGATGACACTAAGTCACAAATCGGATACGTATTTATATTGAACGGTGGAGCTGTCAGTTGGTGCAGTTCTAAGCAAAGCGTCGTGGCGGGATCTACATGTGAAGCGGAGTACATAGCTGCTTCGGAAGCAGCAAATGAAGGAGTCTGGATGAAGGAGTTCATATCCGATCTAGGTGTCATACCTAGTGCATCGGGTCCAATGAAAATCTTTTGTGAAAATATTGGTGCAATTGCCTTGGCAAAGGAATTCAGATTTCACAAGAGAACCAAGCACATCAAGAGACGCTTCAATTCCATCCGCGACCAAGTCAAGGATAGAGACATAGAGATTTGCAAGATACATACAGATCTGAATGTTGCAGACCCGTTGACTAAGCCTCTCTCATGAGCAAAACATGATCAGCACCAAGACTCCATGGGTGTTAGAATCATTACTGTGTAATCTAGATTATTGACTCTAGTGCAAGTGGGAGACTGAAGGAAATATGCCCTAGAGGCAATAATAAAGTTGTTATTTATATTTCCTTATATCATGATAAATGTTTGTTATTTATGCTAGAATTGTATTAACCGGAAACTTAGTACATGTGTGAATACATAAACAAACTAAGTGTCACTAGTATGCCTCTTCTTGACTAGCTCGTTGAATCAAAGATGGTTAAGTTTCCTAGCCATAGACATGAGTTGTCATTTGATTAACGGGATCACATCATTAGAGAATGATGTGATTGACTTGACCCATTCCGTTAGCTTAGCATTTGATCGTTTAGTATATTTCTATTGTTTTCTTCATGACTTATACATGTTCCTATGACTATGAGATTATGCAACTCCTGAATACCGGAGGAACACTTTGTGTGCTACCAAACGTCACAACGTAACTGGGTGATTATAAAGGTTCTCTACAGGTGCCTCCGAAGGTACTTGTTGGGTTGGCATAGATCGAGATTAGGATTTGTCACTCCGATTGTCGGTGAGGTATCTCTGGGCCCTCTCGGTAATGCACATCACTATAAGCCTTCCAAGCAATGCAACTAATGAGTTAGTTGCGGGATGATGTATTACGCAACGAGTAAAGAGACTTGCCGGTAACGAGATTGAACTAGGTATTGAGATACCGACGATCGAATCTCGGGCAAGTAACATACCGATGACAAAGGGAACAACGTATGTTGTTATGTGGTTTGACCGATAAAGATCTTCGTAGAATATGTAGGAGCCAATATGAGCATCCAGGTTCTGCTATTGGTTATTGACCGGAAACGAGTATCGGTCATGTCTACATAGTTCTCGAACCCGTAGGGTCCGCACGCTTAACGTTCGGTGACGATCGGTATTATGTTTATGTGTTTTGATGTACCGAAGGTAGTTCGGAGTCTCGGATATGATCACGGACATGAAGAGGAGTCTCGAAATGGTCGAGACATAAAGATTGATATGTTGGATGGCTATATTCGGACACCGGAAGAGTTTCGGGTGATCTCGGAGAAAACCGGAGTGCCGGGGGGGTTACCGGAACCCCCGAGGGCTAATGGGCCTTGATGGGCCCTAGTGGAGAGAGAGGGGCCGGCCAAGGCAGGCCGCGCGCCCCCTCCCCTTGAGTCCGAATAGATACAGGAAGGGGCGGCGCCTGCCTTCCCTCTCCCTCTCCTTCCTTCGCCCTCCTAGTGGGACTAGGAAAGGGGAGTCCTACTCCCACTAGGAGGAGGACTCCTCCTCTTGGCGCGCCCTCCTAGGGCCGGCCGGCCTCCCCCCTTGCTCCTTTATATACGGGGGTGGGGGGGCACCCAAAGACACACAAGTTGATTGTTCCAAGCCGTGTGCGGTGCCCCCCTCCACCATAATCCACCTTGATCATATCGTAGTGGTGCTTAGGCGAAGCCCTGCGTCGGTAGCAACATCATCACCGTCACCATGCCGTCGTGCTGACGGAACTCTCCCATGAAGCTCTACTGGATCGAAGTTCGTGGGACGCCATCCACCGAGCGTGTCTTTGAACTCGGAGATGCCGTGCGTTCGGTACTTGGATCGGTCGGATCGTGAAGACGTACAACTACATCAACCGCGTTCTCATAACGCTTCCGCTTACGGTCTACGAGGGTACGTGGACGACACTCTCCCCTCTCGTTGTTATGCATCACCATGATCTTGCGTGTGCGTAGGAAAATTTTTGAAATTACTGCGTTCCCCAACAAGAACCTACAGTATGGGTGAACGCATTGTGGCCCGGAAGACACCTCCCACAAGGTAAGGTAACAACTAAGAGCATCTCCAGCCGCGCCCCCAACAAGGCCCCCCAGGCGACTTTTCGGCCGCCGGCGCCGAAAAATCGGCCCAGTCGCGCCCCCAAGGGCCCTTTTTCGCCGGCTCGGGCCGAAATTGGCGTCATGGACCAACCCGAACCCGGCGCTGGGGCGCTGATCGCCGGGCGAATAGTTTTTGGCGCGAAAGAGCCGCGGGCCCTCCTTGCCAGCGACTCGTCTCTCTTCTCGCCGCTTCGTCGTCCTCATCGCCTCGTTTCCCGCGGTGAATCAATACCAAAGCTGCCGCGCGCTGCCGCGCCGGTCAGCCTCCTCCATTGATGCCTCACGGGCGGCGCAGTGAAGACCGGGCGACGTGCGTCCCATTTTTTGTAAAATATTTTAAATATGTATGAACTCGCCGAAGTTTGCTTGAATTTGCGCCTAGTTTGCGAAGTTTGGTTCAATTTGCGCCTAGTTTGTGGTTTTCAAAAAACTGCGTGGGCGCCATGACTGGGGGCATCACGCCCTAGCACGCGGTTTTCGCCGGTGCGCCCCCAGGGGGGCGATTTTTATCGCCTCCTGGGGGGCCAACGGCTGGAGATGCTCTAATTCATCATCAACCTGTTGGTGAAGACCGGGAACACAAAAAATCGAAGTAGGAGAACCTCTAACCAAAACTCATGTGACACTACTGCCGCCATGGCCATGACTGTCAAAAGCTGATCCGCAAGATCAGAGACCATTGATTTGCGAGACACAAATACCTTAGGCTCTCCGGAGCCGTGGGAATTATTTCTTTGTACGATGTCGTCTTCACAATTATGATGTCGTTACCAAGGAAATATGAACATATAGCATAGTAAAAAAATTTGAAACTGCTCTGCAACGTTAATCTGTGGTTTCCCTTGTCTCTGGTAGCAGTTCCCCTATTCTCGTGATGCCTAGAAGGATGCCGGAGACTAGGGGAACTGGCGAGCTCTTCTCATTTGGCAGCAATAGAATTTGTACAGTTTTGAATGTATGCATTCCTTAAGTATGTTGAAAGATGCTCGTGGTGAATATTGTGCATATAAGTTGGATCTTGCTAAAGCATATGACCGAGTGGACTGAAAATTCCTGGAAAGTATGCTTCAAGCATACGGTTTTGCACCTATGTGGATTAAGTGGATTATGACTTGTGTTACAACCATGAAATTCTCAGATCGTTTCAATGGCCAATTGTTAGACTCATTTCAGCCTTCTCGTGGACTGAGGCAAGGGGACCCTCTTTCTCCGTACTTATTCCTCTTTATGGCTGAAGCACTATCGCTATTACTTAATGATGCTTCGGCAAGAGGGGTTATCCAAGACTTCCGCCTTAACAGACAGGCTCCTGGTATATCTCATTTACTTTTTGCTAATGACAGTCTCCTGTTCTTTAAAGGTAATTTGGAGCAAGCCCTGAACATTAAGAGTATTTTATCGGCTTATGAGGAGGGACTGGCCAATTATTAAGTCCGGATAAATGTTCCATCTTATTTGGCAAGAATTGTTCTATTGAGAACCAGGTGTCCATTTTGGTTATCCTTAAAATAACGGTTGATGGATTTGAGGATAAATATCTTGGCTTGCCTGTGCCGAAAGGTCGTATGAAGGCGGGCAAGTTTCAATCCACCAAAGATAAAGCGCTCAAGCGGAGTTCGGACTGGATTGAAAAATATGCTTCAAGCGGAGTGAAGGAAAGCCAGATTAAGTCTGTTATTCAGGCTATTCCGGTCTATGCCATGGGTATTTTTAAATTTCCTGTTTCACTTTGTGATGAGTTATCTCAGATTATCAGGAATTTTTGGTGGGGCGATGAGGAGAATAGGAAAAAAAAACATTGGCTGGCTTGGGATAATATGACGAAGCCAAAAAGTGAAGGGGGAATGGGTTTTCGAGACCTAAGGCTTTTTAATCAAGCACTTTTGGCCAAACAAGCTTGGCGATTATTGGTTTACCCGAATTCCTTGTGTGCAAAGGTGATGAAAGCTAAATATTATCCTCATGGACACCTAATTGATACGGTGTTCCCGCAAGCGACTTCCCTTACTTGGCAAGGTATTATGCATGGGCTTGAGCTGTTGAAAAAGGGCATTATTTGAAGAGTTGTAGATGGAACCAGTATTAATATCTGGAGGGATAATTGGATTCCTAGGGAAGCAGGCCTAAAAATAACTGCTAAAAAAATCAAACGAGGATCAAATGGGTGTCTGAATTATTTATGAGTGGGTCTAGGAGGTGGGATGAGAATCTGATCAGACATCTATTTTATCCTCATGATGCAGAGGAAATTCTAAAGCTTTGTATTCTGAATTTGGGTGAGGGAGATCTACTTGCTTGGCACTATGAGAAAAATGGATTATTCTCTGTCAAGAGTGCGTACAGACTGGCACTATCTCTCAAGCAATCAATAGGTGATTCCCGGAACTCTAGTAATGCCGTGAATGGGGAACGGAGGCTCTGGGACATAATTTGGAAAGCGAATGTGCCTCAGAAAATTAAAATCTTTGCTTGGAGGGTTGCTTCTAATAGTTTGGCGGTTCAAGTTAACAGGGTGAAACACCATCAAATTATTTTAGGTACGTGCTCGATTTGCGGTACTGAAGATGAATGTACGTTTCATGCATTGGTAAATTGTCCAAAGGCACGTGCTTTTCGCATGGCTCTGAGGGAAGTATGGAATCTACCTACTGAAGACATTCTCACATATTCTGGGCCAGACTGGTTTCTTATATTATTGGATCAATTAAATTCGCGTATGCGTGAGCAGACAATATTCATGTTCTGGAGAGCTTGGCACTTGAGGAATGATTTGATTTTTGGTAAGGGAAAGGAATCCATCGCGACTTCGGTAAGTTTTGTTCAAAGTTATTGGATACTTTCTCGTCTTCTCAGGCAAACACGCAGGTGGTGGTGTGCAACAAGGGTAAGCAAGTGGTGGAAGATATACAGGTAAACACAAATTTGGAGAGGGAGGTCAGTTCGTGGAAGACTCCTGATTTGGGTTTTTACAAGGTTAATGTCGACGCAAGTTTTGTGGAGGCCATCAAATCTGCGAGCGTGGGGGTGGTGGTTAGAGACCACAATGGATAAGTTATCATCTCCTCTTGGAATTATATTGGTGCTTGCCATAGCGTCGAGGAAGCGGAGCTACGAGCGACCCTCTCTGGCATGTATATTGGAATCACTCTTGACAAAACCATCATTTTAGAAACTGACTGCTCCTTTGTAGCGTCGATTTTTGGAAAAGAGTGTGTTGATAGGTCAAGCTTGGTGGACCTAAAGAAGGAGGCGCTGAACGTCTCAAGGCTGATGCCGGGTATGAAGATATCCAAGATTAATAGGAGGACAAATATGGTGGCTCACGAGATTGCTAAGTTTAGCTTTGATAATAGATCAGATGGTATTCTTTTTAATATTGTTTTGCCCTGTGTGGCACAGTTTGTTATGAATGATTGTACGAATGTTTTGAATTAATCAATATATGGTGGATTTAAAAAAAAAAGAATGTGTACAGTTAGAGAACATAAACTTCTCCTTTGGTGGCATCGAGATCTATCCCCGGCCCTCCATCTCCAGGTCTCGGGTGAAACCCAAAATCCCTCGGATTGGGTGGCGACAATGTTGTGGCGTTGTTTAGAATCTTGAAGGAGCCTCCTGGGATGGTGGAGTGGTGGTTGAGGCTTGGCGTGGGTGGTGGTCTGCCGGTGATGCATCAGTGGTTTTCCTGCTCGGGAACTTGCGGTGGGCTTCATGACGCTTGTCAAAGGTGGTGACGGTGTATGGGGTGTGGTCTCCATATGCTTGTCATCCCCTCCTGGCAATAGGTCGGTCCTGTCCATGCACGCTCTTGGGTGAGTTTTTCTCCTACTGACGGCGTGGTGTCCTAGAATCCAGGACGAGAGGGCCAAGGGGCTTCTTTGGAGGAAGAGACAGATGGCGGGTCTTCCTCGACCGCGGGCTGCTCCCTTGCGTTGTTGTGGTCGCATCGATGGCATGATCTGAAGTTGCCGTAGGATTCAATGGTCTAGCTTGTTAGAGCATCTCTAGCAGACCTCATAAAATCGCAAACTGCAAAACTGGGATACAAACTGAAAAAAGTACATTTTAAAGGTTCATTTTAGCTGCGGCCGAACAAATACTGTAAAACAAACTGTAAAATTGGAATAAAGAGCTCCTTCCTCCAGTCCGGCTGCTGCCGTCCAATCCCCCAGCTGGCCGCGCCGGCCACGCCGGTCACGTCCAACCCCGTCGACCGCGCCCCATCGCCCGCAGGTCATGCCGCCGCCTGCCGGGCCACACCTCGCCTCGCCGACCGCCCATCATCGCGCCAGCCATGCCCCGTCGCCTCCGTCTGCGCGCTTCGCTTGTTGCCACGCCCGCCGCGCCCGTCTGCGCCTTACTCTATTGCCAGCCGAAGTCAGAACTTTGCTCGCCAAGGCCGGAGGATTCCGCGGTGCTGACGTCATGGGAGGCCACGGCTATGTCGAGCTCGTCCAATTCGAACCGGCGGCGATCGATTGCGGCGCCTAGAGGCCTTTTCCGGTGTGCGGTGATGAATTCCGGCGAGTTTAGGGCGGATTCCGGCAAACTCCGCGGCGGCGTGTTTGTTCGACGAGGTTTGACTGCATACGGGCCCCTAGATTCGCCTTCCAACCTCCAAAGATAAGGGTTTCGGGTGTGCATTTGCGGTGGCCCTTAAAAATTTTACGGGTTGGACCACTTTTACGGTTTCTGTTCTGGACACTTTTTTCACCCAAAACTATATAACGCAAAAAAATTACGGGTTTAACCACTTATGCGGGGTCTGCTAGAGATGCTCTTATGGGTCCATTGGGAGCCTGTTAGTTAGCTGTTCATTAGCATCTTGTATCATTGTCACTTTCTTTTTTCTTCTTCTTTTTCAATAGTTGTAACGCTTGGTTGATGATTTTTATATAATATAAATCAAGATGAAAGCATTTTTGGGTAATTCAATAAATATGATGAATTTATTTTTGCCTGCTTTGTTGGGAATAGGACAGTAGCCCAATGGGTGGGATCACAGTGGTGCACCTGGCAGTTCAACGCCTGCGTGGAGCGAATATATCTGGGATTCGCGCTAAGGAGTCGTGGAATAAGCCAGCTATTCCGTATATTGCCGGGGTAAAAAAACACTTTTGACTGCTTATCTTTACCTACGTCATGGCATTTTACAGAAAAGTCCCTTTGATTTAGAGAATTCAAACCCCAGTCTTATTTTAAGTTAGAACGAATCGTTTTTTTTGTATTTTACACAAAAGCCCCTATGTTTTCTTGAAATCAACCCGCCATCCAGATTTAAGTCACACCCGAACCGTTATTTTACGTTTTTTGGAAACCCCCTCACCTTTTAGTTATTTCGTCCGCGCATCATATTTAAGTCAAACAAATGCTTTTCTAAATCATCCATATGTTTTAAACCGTAACTCCGATTTGAACATGTTATATATGAAATTTGATTAAAAAATATGTAAAATATGAATATGAGATTAATTTTACCTGTTAAGTGTTTTTAAATATTATTTTGGAAGATATTTAAGTCAAACAAATGATTTCTAAAGTATCCGTATCTTTTAGACCGTAACTCTGATTTTTACATGTTATATATGAAATTTGATTAGAAAAATGTGTGGAATCTGAATATGATGTTAATTTTCACCTGTTAAATATTATTTAAATATTGTTTTGGAAGCAAACTTATAATTTATAGTGCACGATCCATTTTTCTTTCGTACCGGCGGCGATCCGATTGCAAATAAACACCCCACTATAACCATATAGGGAAAAAAACGTCGATAACAACACATGCATACCTCTGAAAAACGTCCCAGGGGAAAATAACAGATTTCTCATCACGAGAGTGAGAG
The DNA here is from genome assembly GCA_021605145.1 of Aegilops bicornis. NCBI lineage: Eukaryota > Viridiplantae > Streptophyta > Magnoliopsida > Poales > Poaceae > Aegilops > Aegilops bicornis. The sequence goes on along the minus strand of CM038669.1, from coordinate 679,672,454 downwards.
AAAGCGAGAGAGAGACAAAGAGAGAGAGGGAGAGGGAAGAGAGAGGGAGAGAGACGCCTTAGGATTAAGCATATTCAAACACGTTTTATTTTGTGTGAACACTGAGGCCATCGCCGGCGAGGGTGAGAAGGAGGATAAGCGACAACACAAATATGTTGCCTCACTAAAATAAAGGAGATGGACCTATTGTGGTCTTGAGTGATGATTGTTGGGTTAAGAGCATGCGTTATGTTTTTTCTTCCGTTGCAACTCACGGGCTCTTTTGCTAGTTTATTATACAATACTCTATTATAGGCTTAAATCTTGACGAGATTGGTCTGTTCGGCCATGGAGAGTGGATCTTGGGCGATGGATTTCAACCCAAATTTTGGGCCGGACACCCTGCATGAATTCCTCACACTCTGGCAGGTGGTCAGCACTTGGGATGCATCTGAGGATGCGCCGGATGAGATTAAGTGGTCGTGGGAGGGAAACGGGCGGTGCTCTGTGAGATCAGCGTATGCGGCTAGGTTTTGGGGACAAGAGGTAATCCCAACGGTAGACTTGACATGGAAGTTGCAGATTCTTCACCGGGTTGGTCATGAAAGACAGATGCTGGACCTCGGACCGTCTTGCGCGAAGAGACCTACCGCACCAAGCCGCATGCACTTTCTGTGATCAAGAGGAGGAAACGATCAACCATATTGTGCTCACGTGTGTGTTTGCTAGAACAATCTGGGCGGCACTCTGTGTTGCGTTGGATTCACCAGCTTGGATCCCATCTCCCCAAGACTCACTGGTGGAGTGGGCGATCGACAAGCAAGGATCGAACAATGTGAGTACGAAGGACCTGCGCACCATCTTCGTACTAACTTGGTGGGAGTTGTGGAAGCATAGGAATGCAATCGTCTTTGAGGGAGCGTGGTCGTCGGTTATGCAGTTGCTACAAAAGGTGTGTTATGAGGGTTTGGTTTGGTCCTCAGCTGGGTTACTGAAAGGGAATGTAACTCCCTTCTTTAGTAGGGTAAAGAGGTGGGTGAGCGGTGAGGATTAGCATGTACTAACAACCCTGTAAACTATGATGGAGGCACTCTTTGCCTTATCTTCTTTAATACTCCCTCCGTCCCAAAATTCTTGTCTTAAATTTGTCTATATACGGATGTATCTAGTTACATTTTAGTATTAGATACATCCGTACCTAGACAAATCTAAGACAAGAATTTTGGGACGGAGGGAGTATATGATATGCACACTCGTGCATATTCGAGAGAAAAATATCTTGACAAGAAAGATATTTTTTTTAGAACAGCACTCAATTCCGTATGGTGCCGGGGTGAAAAAACTACTTTTGCCTGCTTATTTATTACTATACAGTACTCTATTATGGGCGTGGCTACTGGTCAATCGGCTGAATGAATTTTGGGTCAGTCGATTGACCCTGTTTCAGTCAAGCATGAGTCATTAGGCAGCCACACAAGCCCTAACAGCGTCCGCACAGGTGCAAGCTGGACCATGGGCTGCTCCAGTTCAATACTACCAAGCCTGCATACCTTTTTTTGTACGTTAATTACTCGCTGCTCTAGTACTAGTAATTGGCCAAGTCTTTGTAGATGACCAATGGATAGCACTCTCACACATAATTGCATGCAATGGTCAGTGACTATATGTGCAATCTCAACATGTATATTTATTTTTACACACGTGCAATCTCACCGATGAATAGAATCCTCACACATATTTATTTTTATACATAGATATATCTGGAAAATATATTATTACTATGCAAAACTGAGCATATTATAGTGAGATTTTCACACAAAAAAGTGTTTTCTAAAAAGTAATGGATTAGAGGCATCCGTATTACCCATACAAAAGAAAAGAAATGAAAACTAAAAAAAAATAAAAAATGTAACAAAAAGAAAAAAAATGAAGTTTTCTATGAAAGAATGAATTCGTGGCACTAGTATTACCATTTCAAAAAAAACAAAAACAAAATCAAAATAAAATGAAGTTTTCTAAGAAAGAATGAAACCCTTTAAGAAGAAATAAAATGAAAAGGAAAAACTTTCAAAACTTACACACAATTGGCACTGAAATTGCACTTTTTTAAATATGCAAAGAATAAGCATATAATAGTGCATTTTTCGCATTCTACTATAGTTTACACATAGTGTAACTGAAATAATGTATTTCCTTTAAGAAGTCGGAAAATAAAAAACTTATGCACAACTTTGCACCCAAATTGCACTTTACCGTAATATGCAAAAATAATCATATACTCATGAAATTTTGGCAAATATTATATAGTGTTTGTTTGTAGATAATTACACTCAGCCAAAATACCACAAAAAATCAAAAAAGGAAAAAGAAAAACACAGAGAAACATAAAACACAAATAAAAAGTAATTGACCAAGCATGATTAATTAGGCAGCCAAGCATTATATGTAAACACATACAATTACACACAATTGTGTGTGTGTAAAACTTACACACAATTTGCACTGAAATTGCATGTTTTGAAATATGCAAAGAATAAACATATAATAGTGCATTTTCCGCATTCTACTATACTTTACACATAATGTAACTGAAATAATGTATTTCCTTTAAGAAGTCAGAAAATAAAAAAACTTATACACAACTTTATACCAAATTGCACTTACCGTAATATGCAAAAATAATCATATAACCATGTAATTTTGGCAAAATATTATATAGTATTTGTTTGTATATAATTACAATCAGCCAAAAAACCACAAAAAAGCAATAAAAGAAATAAAGGAAAAAAGAAAAACACATGGAAACATAAAACAGAAATAAAAAATGAAGCAAAAATACCCACAAAAGAAAGAATTAAATTTACTTAGGAAGAATGAATTAGTGGCATTGGTATTACCATTTGAGAAAAAAAATGGGAAAAAGAATCTAAAACAAACACGGACAAAATTTGCATGAAATATACAAAAAAAATGTGCTTTTTAGAAATATGCAAGAATAAGCATATAAAAGTGAAACTTTTGCAAAAACAGAATCTAAGAATAAATGAATAGTGGCATTGGTATTAACCTTAAAGTAGAATGAAAATGAATAGAGACTAAAACAATATCAAAATAATGATTTTTTTGAAAAAGAATGAGTTAGTGGCATTGGCATTTTCTTTAAGAAGAAATAAAATTTATAAAAAAAACTTACGCACAACTTCGCACCGAAATTGCATTTTCTCGTAATATGCAAACATAATCGTATAATCATGAAATGTTGGCACATATTATATAGTATTTGTACGTATATAATTACACCCAGCCAAAAACCCACAAAAACAAAATTATAACCAATAAAGGAAAGAAAAAAGGAAAAGAAAATATTTAGTCCAGAATTAAAGGGGCGCAACAAAGACAAAGAAATCAGCCCGGTGCAATTCGACTGACCAAAACAACGCGTCAATCGATTCCTTGCAGCCCAGCCTAACACCAGAACTAAACAGAAAAAAAAAATGAAAACAACACAAATCTCAAAGCACAATCCAACGAACAGAAAATCGACTGACCATAACATGAAAGTCAGCTGATTGAAAAGTAGCTAAAGTGCTCTATTATAGGCTTAAATCTTGGCAAGAAAGATATATTTTGTACAACAGCAAGAAAGAAATTTTGAGCATGTCGGCCAATATATACTCGTACGTAGGAGTATTATTCCGTAAAAATAGTCGATTAAATAGGTTTCATACTTCTTCCATTAGTCGCGAACTCGCGATCTCCGTCGATAAGCAGCTACCGATCGACATATCTCTATTGCGTTGGCAAGCGAACAACCGCCGCCGCCGCCTCCGATGGATCTGGTCCCGCCCGTCTCCGACTACCCCAGTCCCACCGCCGCCCGCGCCAGGTCCGTTCACCGTCCTTCTCTTCTCAACCCTTCTTCCGGATCCTCTCCGGCCTGAAAACTAGAACCGAGGAGGCTAGCTAGCTTCTATAGTACTATATGTACGTGTGCACTAGAATCTGCGTTGTATGGCCGCAGGATGTCGGTGCCGGGGTACGACGTCATGTTCGGGAAGCTCTCCCTCCGCGGCCTCTTCGATGACTACTTCATGCAGCGCGGCGGCATCGACACACGCTTCGTGCTCAAGGCCAAGGAAGATCCTCGCCTTCAGCTGGCCGCCACTGTATCCATCCATCCATGCTATTTTTGCTACAAAACACAAACAGAAGTTTATTTTAGTTCGACCAATCTAGCTAGCCTTTTCTATTCTATCAGTACTATGTAAATCTAGCTAGATATAAATTAATTAGCTGCTGGGTACATAAATTTATTTGCAAGAAAAACATAAGTAATATCTATCTGTTCCCTAACTTGAATTAATTCACTAGATTTCTACAAGTGGCGACATGGAGGCTCAGTTTCGGTGGCACAGGTACGTAGTAACCGAACATGTCCACCTGTATCTCTAATTTAATTACTTAATCATATCTCATAAGTAAAAATGTTCTTTGTTTACCTTTTTTAGGGATCTTGATAATCCCCACACATTTGTGGACTTGACTGCGTCAGCTTCAGAACCGTAAGCGACTTCTTGCTCGACAGCTAGCACACATCCAGGACATGCGTGCGCTGCTTGCGTCCTTGTGAAACTCTAGTTAATTTCTTGTGAGACATGCATGCGTACATATGCTAATTTGGCTTTCAACTTGTATATCCAGCATGTTGCGGCTAACATCATGCGCTTACTATCCAAAGTATGGTATTGGCGCCTTTGGAACATTCCCTTTCCTTATGACAAACAGGTAAAGTTGTATGACTCTTGTTTGATCGCACAGCATGAATACCGCATGCATGCATGCGGTTGTTGCATAGCTAGCTTTCTAGCAAAATATACCTCCATGTGTTTGAGAAGCATGCATTAATATCCATACTTCTGTAAAAGTTATAGCCTCACTATTAATTCTGAATATAATTGCTAATTAACCATATTGATGACTAAATTCTAGTGTTTTAAATAGCGGCGGACCTCCAAATCAGCTATAGCGGGCTATTTGTACATGAGACCATTTAGCGGCACCATGTTAAAAAGGCTATAGCGTGCTATAGCGGGGCTATAGCCAGCTATTTAAAACTATGCTAAATTCAGGTTTCTCTGTTTGACAGGGTGCGTTCCGAAGACTACGGTGTCATGGGTTTAAGATACGGTTCAAAGAATCTGTCTATTGGAGCATCTTTTCTACCATTTGCTTGTATGTTAATATTTATATATTTTTACTTGACCGGATTATTATTTATAAAATCTAACAGAGCTTTGTGAAATGAGTAAGAGTTTTTTTAATCAAGTTGATGTCCATCTTAGTTTGAATCAATTTTGGCCCCCTCAAACAATCAAGTTTTGTATCTTGTCACCCCTGGATATGCTTGGCTAGCTCCGCCGGTGCATGCTACTACTGTGTGCTAATTACCTTTTTTTTGTACGCAGTATCTGGTGAGGTACCCTATAGTGCATGGTTGGTCGGGAGAAGAGGAAGTTTAAGTGCAGGGGTCCAATACAAGCCACTTAGTGAGTGTTACCAAACTTACACTATCACCGGAGAGTAGTTTCTTTACTCCACTGTTCTCCCCTGTTATGTAGATTTAGTAGTGCTATTATTTAGCCACATGATGATTTACAATTTTGAGGGTTTTTCCTTTACAATGTTTCATTCCACATGGAAATTAAGGACCACCATAACTATTCACATGGAAAATTCTTCCAGACAAAGGTCTAGATAGCTTATTTTATTTCTTCTTGCCAAGTAAGTGCAAAACAAAAATGTCTTTTATGTTTCAGTATAAATCAGTAGTGAAGCTAAGTCCAATATATGCAAATAAAAGATTGAGCATCACATATCTTCTAGGTTCGCTAGTTTGGCATCAAGAATTTATTTCCCCTTTGTGTTTTATATACATTTTTCAATAGGTGGAAGCAAGCATCCTGTGCCGTTTACAGACCCAATGAACTGGAATTGTGCAATCAGTTATGGCATGGGATCAGATAGCCCACTCAGCCCTTCACTCAATTTTGCCCTAGAGCTTGTCAGAAATACACAGGTTTGTTACAGTTGTTGCTTATTACCTAATACAATACAGGTTTCACATTGTCCGTTAGCTTTCAACACCAAGGGGCGTTTTTTTATAGAAAAAAGCATCTGGACAAGATTATACCAAGTACACGTGCTTAAATATGATGCTTGCAAAACATGGTTATTCTCTCCATCCCTTTGAAATTCAGTTTCCAGTTCCAAGCTCCAAGTTTACACACAGAGAATGATTTATTAGAAATATTGCTACTTGTATAATATCTATACATACATGTGTGTGTGCGCGCGCGCGCATAAATTTATCTTATTTAAAGAACTCAATTATCGATCACAGTGAAACATGATTCATATATATGTTTCTTTCTCTCTTTTCGTCCTTTTTGATGTTGGATATAGTTCATACATATGTTTCTCTCGCTTTTCTTTCTCATCCTTTGTTTTGTATGGAACTTTATTGTCCACTAAAAGAAAACGTTGTTGCATATCTTAAGCTACTTTTTCCTTTATTGGATCTCTCATACGATGCAAATTTACGTTTATTGATTCTGATGCAATGAAATTTCTGTTCCTCATATGCAGCTGGTTGCATCGTTTTATCGGAACCATGTTGTGGGCTGCACGGTAAGAGTAGTTATATTTCATTTAGTACCATAGATGTTTAACTTCCTACTTTACCAAATTACCTATGCAATTCTTCTGACGTCCGTTGAAAGTTCGTTTAGAGACTCAATAAAATAATTATGGATCTTGAATTGTCATATGCAATTATTCTGTTTAAACGTCTAGATTTCAACTGTGTGTGTCCCTACCTGCAGGAAGGAAATACTGCATACGACTTCATTAATCCGACAAACTCCATTGATCTTGGGCTTGAGCTGGCCAAAAGGTAAACCATAAAGAAAGAAACAAAAAGATTCTCATTTTTGCAACAATGCCCCTGACTACATTTCTTTATGTCTGATCTTTAGGTTGGATAGAGACAAACCACCAGAAAATGCAAAGGATTTGTCGTTTCAGATAGCTGCATGTTGGAAGCCTAATGAACATGTGTTAGTAAAGGTCAGCTGCGCTTCTTTATTAGATGTTCCTTTAGAGGGGGCGGGGCACTGTATCTCTGCTAATTAGGATGAGACTGTTTACCAAAATAGTTGTGCACCTATATATGTATATGATTCCCTTCTAGCATTTGTATCTGTGTCCTAGTTTGCACTTTGGGCCATCGACGGGTCATTTTAGCAAGAAAGAAACTACAACGTGTCATTGGTTATTTTTTCCCGTGAAATGTTGGTTCGCAGTAGGGCTTTAAATTTAATTATTGTCTATGTATGTGCACATTTAATCATGGAAATAATTACTGCTTTCTTAACAGGGGAAGGCAGGTCTCTCCAAATCGTCCTTTGCTATGGTGTTAAACCATCCGATCATGACCTTCTTAACATTTAACGTTGCAGGTTTGCCTCCTTCAGATCCTTAGGAAAAGACTTATTCGAAGAAAAATCTTACTCCCTCCGTTCCATATTAGTTGTTACTGAAATGAATGTATATAGATGTATTTCAGTGCTAGATATATCCATTTGAGCGACAAGTAATATGAATGGGAGGAAGTATTATACTTTTCTATACCCCTATATAGTATGCAAATAACTTTGAAAGTTGGTCATTGGATGAAGCCAATCCGACGGTACAGAGATGGAAAATCCGAGCAAATCCGAGCACTACTGGCCGTTGGATATCATCTACATTCCATCAAATTCTGCCACATGTACAATCTAGAAGACTCCATGGTTGAACTTAAGCATAATGCACAAACCTCAAAACACAAGCACTTCTCCTTTGTTCGAGAATCTTCCATATCTTAATTGCCCAAACTTTTTTTCTAAATGAATTGTCACTTTTTGATTTTACTTTATGCTTTATGATGCACAATTCCATTAATTTTAAAATAGATTTTTTTATAAAACTAATTGATTTTGAATGAGATGAACTATAAGAATTAAACGAACATCTACATCATGCATATATGACTCAAAACTTACATGCTATATAGTGTGGTATTTATTCATAATTTGATTACCAAATCTCATGCGTGCAATGCACGTGTAGCTTACTAGTAGGAAAAAATATAGTAACCTTGTCATCACAGACTTTTAACTTTAGAACTACATACTATATTTGTATAGTTTACTTCTTAGTATAGCAAATATCACCATGGATTGTCGGTAGCACAAATGATGGTACCATTTGAAGTACCTATCGAAGGTCTTAACAATGAATTCTTGTTTTGCAGTTGAACGTGACCACAAGCAGGGTACAGGATCGTATGGATTTGGGTTTTGTTTTAAGGATATATGAGAACCCAGGTCCGTTACTGATCTTACTATGTTGCGCTGTAAAACGATAATGACTTTTTGTTCAAGAGATCTTCTTGATGTTGTGCTACTAAGACTATGTCTATCATATTATTGCCGTTAGCAAAAGCTCGTTAAACCATGCGGTCTTGACAGAAAACAAGGATGGATCATGTTTTGAGCAGGGAGCATGGAAAGAAGTGCGATATATGTTCATTACCACTTACCAACAAGTCCCGAAGCCTAAACATATAGACAAAAAAGATACTTACAAGAATTATGTTTCTTTTGTGATAGCTCCTGTGTGTGTCACATAGAAAAATAGCTCGTTAATTAACTCTATATATAGAATACCATAAATGTCTTGTTTTGTTATCTGCATTTTAAGATTGGGACATGCATCATGTAGTATCGCACAGATTGCAAGTGTTAGCAGGTTGCTGATTGATATGTAAATTAGCAAGAGGTTGAACTAAAATGAACAACCCTTATAAACTGAAATATATTGTTCCACTGAAGCAGTGAATTCTATATTTTTTGAACTTCATGCTACCAATCGCTTGATTCAACAAAATCCAAGAGAGAAGACGAATAACGAGGTGGTCTAGGTCACCGTTCTCACATGCCCACACATCACATCATCACAGTTCTCAGTTTGCACCGAACACCCCCGCCGCCATGGCCCCTCCTTTGTTCCTCCGTGGTGACATAAACAAGGAAACATATTTCCTTCACCCAACCGATTTTATCGCTGCGTCCGCCGCGCAGTACTCAGTCGATTGCGCTCACGCTGCGTCGTTCGATCAAGGCATGCGACCTTTCTACATATACGTGTGTGGTCCCCCACTAGGCCACTACTTTCTAGTACACGGGCTTGCTTTTGACTTGAACTCTTTTGCTACCACGAAACGAATTGATGTGCTGCTATATCAGAGATGAGGTAGACGATAACTACTGCTGCCACAGACCAATCGACTTGTGCTCGTTGCTGTTTTGCACGTGCCGGTGTTGGAGCTGCTCCAGCGCCATGACGCAAGTGTCGTTCTGTCTCTCATCCTTTGATGGTGATCGAGTGTGTGCAACGTCTGCTTCATGGTTGCAAGTGCTCGCTTCCAAGCCACGTATGGATTTTTCTCAACGTTTTTGTTGTGACAAAATGAGATTTTTTTTCTAAAATAAGCACCCGGTTGTTCCACCCCGAGCGTCGTTGTTGCAAACCAAACACAATATCATTGATGTTGGGGCCGACGAGCAGGGCACCGCGAGCACGGTTGCAACATCGCCAATTTTGCAGACATGCCCGATCGCAACATGGCTAATGTTGTGATTATCCCTGCATCATCGTCAGTGTTGCAGACATCGCTGTGAGTCCATGGCCACCGCCCTGCAGCATGACATCGCAGCAAACCAAGGCGTCGTCCTCACAACATTAGTGTGGCTGCCTCAAGCACCAAACGTCGCCAACCTGCAAATGGCGTACGACATTGCAAGTCATACCGCCAATGTTGTAAAGGCGCGTCATGGTACATGTTACAATGGGTGATTGTAACTTGGTCCATGTTGCAATGGGTGACCGTACCTTGGTCCATGTTGCAATGGGTGACCACAGGCCCACATCATGGAGGCTCTGGAGATGACCATAACATGGTTCATGTTGCAACGGGTGACCGCAAAATGATTCATGTTGCGATATTTTTACAATGTGTGACCGAAATGGACTACAACACGTCCTGTGTTACAAAGCCCTGAACAAAGCACGCTCCATGTTGCAAACGACCGCGGCTGACGCAAGCGGAGATCGGACAGCTATCCCACGCACCGTCCAACAACTGTCGAGGCAGCCAACCCGATCTAAACATCACCCAGCCGATGACGTAGCGCCCATCAAGGATTTTTGCAGATATACATCCACAAAAATTACGTACGATGATGTTATATATGAAAGAAAATGTTGCAAAAGTTTTCCTAGTCGGCGGTCCTATCACCATGCAACCTATGAGAACTAGCTAGTACGATCACTTTTTAAGAGCATGGTTAATAGTATAGCCAACAACAGGCTATACGGAGTTGCCATGTCACTAGTCAACATGTATAATAGCTAATTGCTAAGTAGTACTATTTTATTAATGCATGACCCACCTTACACTTTCACAATATTTCTTGGAATCCGTGATGTAGCCGGTTGTTAATTTATAGCCCGCTTCCCTTCTCTCTCCTCTTCTCTCTCACCCAACTCAGCACAAATATAATAGTTTAGTCCGTACAGCCTGCTGACTGTATCTTATTGTACTTGCTCTAACTAGTCACCTGGGGCGAGTTGGTCCCACACGAGAGAGTGCATGACATTCCACTTGTTGGAAAAACATGATGAAAATAATGATACGGTATAATGGTATTGGTGGGATACACCCACATGGAAGGAGTCCTTTCTCCAACGCAGTTTGTGGGATGACACGTGCGTCATTCAATGGCAGTGACCCGACTTGGACTCTGTCGATCGTACGGCTAATCAGGCGATTGATCTTTCTCAGTTTTCAACTGACGGACGCGTAGCGCTGGCCCATAAGCAATCGACCCACCAGCGGCATCAACATCAACAAGCATATAGGTGAGTGGTGCAGGGAAGCCACACATTCTCCGTTTCGCATCATCATCCTTGTTGGCCCAACGCTGCCCTGGGAGGCTGTGATCACCGTGACAAAGCTCACTAAGCCTGATGCTCCATAAGTGATGGACTCAATGTGCCACAGGTACAGCCATAGCACTCACGAGAATCTCTTCCAGCACAAGGAAATCATCCTAGAACCAATGTGTTTTATTCAATCCATATGAGAGGACTGTTGTAGTAGTCTTGCGGTGATGGGGTCAGGCCATCGCGTTGGCCACTGTGAGTTTAGCACGTTTGCAATGGCGACAACTAACACCTTATGTTCTGTGATTCGAGGTTGTTTGTATGTTCTCCTGCGAACCTTTAATTTCTCACCGACAGGAATGACTGGCTATTGTCATCAAGGGCCCTTAGTGACGGGTGATTCTTTGACAGACTTGTTATTCATTCTCATCAGAGCCTGGATTTCATCTTTTATCCGCCTCGTTTGGTTTGGTAATTGCGTCTCCCTCTTGAAGATTTCTTGGCCGGATCATCCTATGATGAAAGGTCCCACTGAATGGCTTCATGTAAGCCTATCTCTGCACACGCAGAGCTTCTTTACATATCTATAATTTTGCACAAACTGAACTGTCCAAAGAGTTGTATTAAGCAATAAGGAATATAATGATGGATAGTGATACCTAGTTCGATCACTATTCCATTTTCCGATTTCTATTTCCACATGACCCGGCTTTATGTCTCCTCATTTTTTCAGCTGCGATTATTCTCGGTATGGGAGAAAAAGAAATGAAGTGCTTAAAGAGGGATTTGAACCTAGGTCAATTGAGTAATTATTAAGCCCAAGAACCAACTCAACCACCTTTACTTTTTGTCATTGTACATAAACAGGGTATTTAAACCCTTCTTTCTTTCTACCATATTAGCCAATAATACTAATTTTAGGCTTGGTAACTTTGGCATAAGCAGCCTGATAACTGTGACATTACCATCTTGGTAACTTCAATATTAGCGCCCTGGTAATAAATAACATGATAAAGGTTGATAACTATATTGCTAGAAGGCTGATAACTAGAACGTGAGAAGCATGGTAATTTTAGCATGATAAGGTCGATAACTTCAACATTAGCACCCTTGTAACAAATATTCTGGTAAGGTTGATACTATATCGTTAGAAGGCTGATAACTAGAGCGTGAGAAGCATGGTATGTATAGCATTGGCAGCATGATAACTTTACAAATACATTATCGGGATATACTTCAACAACTCTCCACTCCCCCCGGGTTAAAGGTTACCATGGTGTCTGGACGTAAGTTATAAGCTATGCGGTACGTAAAAATACCCATTTAAAGCATAAGTTGTCGGGATAAGTTTTTCAGCAACCCATAATGTTTGTGCCTTTTTTTCGCAAGGACATTTCCTATGTACTCCCTCCATCCCATAATGTAAGACTTTTTTGACACTACACACTAATGTTAAAAAAGTCTTACATTATGGGACGGAGGGAGTACATTCTAGCTTCTCAGACTTGCGCATAGTACATGGCACATTTGACTCCCATCAACTACACACACATTTGAGCCTTTTTCTGGATTTCTAGAAACATAGCGGGGGGAAATCACATTATTGGGTTTTCATTTTATTTTAATTTTTTGACAAAATGCATGCTAGTAGAGAAAGGATAGGAACGTGTCCTTGTCTGTTTTGGTTTAAAAAGGATACCACTGTCCAAAGCAAATGCTAGTAGTACGAGATTAGCCTTGCACACATCAATCTCTCTCTGTCTGAAAAGAAAAATACCTTGTCCAGCAAGAAAGAACGAAGATGTATAAATAGCAGGCGCGAACGAAGACGAAGGCATACACAAACCCCATCTCTCACGTCGGCTAGCTTGTCCATCGGCACGATCGAGCAGGAAGGAAGCATAAGGATCGATGGCGCCAAGGAAGATGGACTCTGTGGTGCCGCCCCTCTCCGAGTTCCCCAGCCCCACCGCCGCCCGCACCAGGTCCGGCCGCCATACGTCTCCATGCATCTCCGTCGTAGCTTCCATGTGAATCAGTCATGCATTATACCACCTTGCACAGGATGCAAGCACTGCAATTTACTTTGAATCTTACTCCATGCAGGATGGCCGTGCCGGCGTACGAGATCATGTTCAGCAAGCTCCAGCTTCGCAGCCTGTTCGACGACTACTTCCATCAGCCAGGCAGCCTCGACGCCGGCATCATATTGAAGACGCCGGAGGATCCTACCGTTCAACTCAGCGCCGCCGTATCCTTCCACACAAGAAGAAAACAATTATGCTTGTTTGTTCAACCTGATACGATTTTGACCCCCTTTTTAGTTAATATAAAGTTCCGGGGATATGGAAAGATCACAGAAGTGCTGTTTAACTTTCCCTAACTTAAAACTCACTAGATGTCTCCAGCTGGTGGGGAGGCCATGTTTCGGTGGCAGAGGTGCGTGATTACCTTCATATCACCAAGCCTATTATATTCTGTGACATGTACCCTAAACACAAAATGGTTTTACTGTTTTCTTTGCAGGGATTTGGATAATCCCAACACATATGTGGACCTGCTCGCATCAACCGCAAAACCGTAAGCGCACGGCTAGCAACATTTACTAGTAGTGTTGTTGCGAGATGTGAATTGTGTTAATTTGGGGTTCTTATGACTTGTATATCCAGTATGTTGCAGGTGAAATCATGTGCTTACTATCCAAAGTATGGCGTTGGCGCTTTCGGAACATTCCCTTTGCTTATGGCAAACAGGTAGGCTAACTATATGTGTTTCTTGGTTGCACACCATGCCTAGAGTTGCTACGTGTATAGCTTAATTCCATTAATTCATGTTATGATAAGTGTGTATTTTCATGATTCACTAAAAGATTTTTCTCGTTGTTGATTAATTCTGGATATGATTGCACGCCGTAAGAATGACTAATCAAGTCGAATTTTCCTGGCCCACAGGGGGCAGGGTAAAGAGGATTACGGTGTCATGGGTGTAAGATATGGTTCAAAGAATCTGTCGGTTGGAGCGTCCTTCCTGCCATTTGCTGGTATGCTATTTATATCTCTAGTTGGAACTTCGAAGTGTGGTGTAGTGAAAATAATCTATGCCCAAGTAGATGTTCATCTTAGCTTTGAAACAACTCAATTGTTCTATAGTATACTTCTAATTACAGGCCATGATATGCTGATATTATTACTTGTCTTTGCATAGTATCTGGTGAGGTACCCTATGGTGCATGGCTGGTTACGAGGAAAGGAAGATTAAGTGCAGGGGTACAGTACAAGCCACTTGGTGAGTGTTATAACTTATTAAACCTTCAATCGTCATTAGGACCTGTGTTTTACTCCGCATGAATATTAATGACCATCATCAAAGTTCATTGCCATTCACATGTATAGTTAGAAACTCTGCCTTATATACAAAGGTCTATGTACATTGTATATTTCATATATGTTACTAGTCTCAATCAGTAGCCAAGCCAATTGCAAAAGATAAGCAAGAAAGCCTCGGTCAGATACATATCTTCTAGTTTATCTCTAGTTTGGGCATCAAGAATTTAATTCTACTTTTGTGTCTATAATACTTCAGCAGGTCCAGCAGGTGAAAGCGAGAACACTGCACCTTTTAATGACTTGAAAAACTGGAATTGCGCAATCAGTTATGGCACAGGGTCAACTAGCCTACTCAGCCCTTCATACATTTTTGCTCTAGAGCTTCTTCGAAGTACACAGGTTTGTTGTAGTTTCCTTCTTACCTGATAAGAGTCTCGCATCTTTTTGTTAGCTTACAAACACTTAAGGTCTTTTGACAAGATTGTAAACAGAGTATGCTGATGGACACTTGCAAAATGCTATTCCTTTCAACTCTAATGAATATGAACTCATGTTTCTGAACAATGGATTAATCAACTTTCACTTCTACACATAAGAGTTATATTTTTAGAAGTTAAAACTAGTATGTGCTTCATTGTAAAATATCTGGTTTTTTGACTTAAAACAGAGTATACGGTAAATGATCCATCAGAGTGAAATATGGTGCATATGCACGTTTCATTCTCTCTTTGTTTGTTTTAGGCTATTTTTTAAAAAAAAAAAGAGAACAATTTTATTGCTAAAACAAAACCATAGTATGTATTAGGCTACTTTCACCATTATTGGAACTCACAATGAATTTTCTTTTCTTTGACGTGCAGCTGGTTGCATCATTCTATAGGCGCCATGTTATCGACACAAAGGTAAGTGTAGTTGTATTTCAATTCGTGGTCGATAGATTATTTCCTCTCGTTTGCCAACTTACTTAATTCTATAACTCTGCTACTAGGGGAGCCTTTCTCCCCAGTGAAAGTTTAAAAAATCAAAGGACTCTGACACTCCTCATACTTCAATTTGACTTCTGTTTTGCGAAGGTTCAGTTGAGTTTTTCAGTTCCATTGAAATACCATGTCAATTTGTTAAAGATAGGCCAATTTGCCTTGTCTGAATATTATTATTTTAGTCTCTAGTTGTAGCAAAGAAATATCAGAATTTTATTGGATACCTTTTGTCCCTATCTGTAGGAAATAAATAAAGGTGTTCCCTTATTTGGAACCAAAGGCTACGTTGATTTTGGGCTTGAGTTGAACAGAAGGTAAATCTGAAATGAGGAGATATTTCTCGGTTTTGCATTGATCCACCTAAGCACCAGACAACCTTCAGTTCTGTATGATTTTTTAGCTTGGAGAAAGACAAGCCAGCAGAAAACAAGGCGGACGATTCATTGTTTCAGGTAGCTGCCAGTTGGCAGCCTAATTCAAGTTTATTAGTAAAGGTTAGTTGCACCCCTCTTTATTAATTATAGGCCTTCATTGTGAAATGTGTTATGTATCCTTGCATTAGTATGTGCATATAGATAAGAAAAAAAATAGTGTGTGTGCATATTTATATACTTCCCTCTACTCGAATTTTTGTTTTAGTTTAGCCTCTGATAAAATGACAAACCAAAGAAAGACATGGCATCTAATAAAATGTTCCCACTAAAATGTGATATTGCAACGAGTAGACCTTTATATATAGTTATTTATATCTATTTATGTCTATTTATATCTAAAAATCAGTATTGTTTTCTAAACAGGGGAAGGTGGGCTCCTCCAAGTCATCTGCTGCTTTGGTGTGCAATTCTTGGTGGAAACCCTTCTTAACATTTAGTGTCACAGGTTTGGATCCTTCAAATTCTTAAGAAAAGAACCATTTGTGAATATAATTCTTTATGATTTTGGCGAAAGGCTACTACCAAACTCGTTTTGCTTCTCTTTTTAAGTGTTCCTAATAGGTCATTAATTATAATTTTTTGTTCATCGTGAATTGGGATAGGCTAGCGAAAAATGTTTAACCTAAGCACTCTGAGTGGCACAACTAAATTTGATTTCCCTGAAGAATGCATATTGAATACTTGAACAACTTTCCCAAGACGTTTCTACCATGATATGGTTTAGTGCGACTAGTAAAATTTTGTATTGTGTATTTGTGAAGACCAAATTAATACGTAATTATATATGAATAAAAATGTCAGTAGCTAATAATTCAGTATAAAATAGAGGGTTGTTTCCATTCCTACAAATGGGCTCGTTTCAACTTTGAAGTGCGCCGAACAACTCTAACTTTTTTTCTTGCTTGCAGTCGAAAATGATCACCGGCAAGGCACTAGATCGTATGGAGTTGGATTCCGTGTCGAGGATATATGATCAGAAGCCAGGTCTGTTATTTATCTTACTGGTTGTATTGTAAACTTAAAAATGGTGCTTTTGTTCAAGAGTTCATATTGAATGTTGTGCTAATAAGACTACTTTCCCAATATTATTGGATTGCAGCTACCAAGTAGCTGATTCGGTTTAAACGGGGAGGACTTTGCACCAGACCTTGTGAGAGAGAATTGGAAGAGCCGCTTATGTGCATTGTACCATTTACCAGCAGAGCTCAGAGCCTACACATAGGATGTTGTCTTACTTGTTACAAGAACAATTATGTTTCTTTTGTGGTACCTTGGATTTTGTAAGAGTTACTTGTCAATAGAAAATATTATTATTGTTATTATTATTGCATTTAGTTAACTTCGGGAGATGATAATATTATAGACACGCATCATATGCACTATTGCAAAAGTCAACAAGTATATTAATAACATGTTGCTGATGTTTCTGATTATAGTTCATCGACGGAACATGTTGCTGATGTTTCTGATTATAGTTCATCGACAGTTTCTATATGGACCAATATCTATTATTACAATCGCTTTGTTCCCGCATGTTGAATCTGACTCGTGTAAATTTTAAAGCCATTTATAACTCTGAGAATATGAGCGAACATAGTTTCTCTAACACATAAATGTTTCTTACTGTAAAAACAATACCGAAATTGCAATATACATGTTAAAATATATGTTATTTGAATGATGTTTCTTTTTTTTGCGGGATTGTTTCTAATAATATTGATTCTGAAGCATCTTTTATGCTATCAAATTGCACATTCTCATGATTGTTTTGCTTCATGAATGTTAATTAGGCTTTGCAAGGTGCAATCGTACTTCAGGGCTTGCCACTTTTTTGCTCAGGTCGTATGTACTCAGCGCAGGATTTTAGTTGGGTCTTACAATTTCTAGTTGTTTCTCCTTGGCATAGTACATGATAAAAGAAAGTTGGTGCTTAAATTGGAGAAGTATAGAGATGTAAGATAATGGAGTTGTCTTCCGATATACAATATTGAACTTTCCTTGACGAAAGTAATTGCGGCCAACACAAATACTTGAACATATGATAGTGTAATCTTGGAGCCTCCAAACAGAGACCTGGTTCTGAAAATGTTGGCCCCTTTGTTGTTAACATCTTATTTTGTTTATTTTCTATAATGATAAAATGTTGGGAAAGACATTCTAAATCCCCTCCAAGTTTATGTGGTTCTCGGTAAATAGCATGAGCATCGGCCTGCTATTTGGAGGTTCGCGGTGACTGACAGGTGGGCCTTCATGTTGGGTTGTGGGCCCATGGGTGATGTTTTGTAACCATTGTGCAGTCTGCACCCAACTTGTGATGTGGGCCTACTGGGGCCGTGGAGTAACTGATGCGGGTGTCGCTAGGGAGTCAGTATGATCAATTTGTAGATCGGCCATGTTATGGGGCCATTTAGTTAGGCGGTGTGGTCACTGGCTTGTGGGCTAGAGCTGGTTGTGTTTGCGTCTATTCATACCAGTCGATAGTTTGTGCTTGTGCCAATACATGAAGATCGGATGCTCACGCAAGATAGAAACACGCGATTGTCCGGTCTATGATGCCATTATATAGGTGACCATTGACGATGGTGCTACCGCACAGTAACACGAGACATGCAAATCGGGCAGATGGACACACCAGTAAACAGAATATCATGTGAAAACTAGATATAACACATACTTAGTCCCACATACTGCGTCAAATCAGCGCCCACAGCTCACCACAGCTCATTTTTAACCTACATGAACTTTTTCCCCTGTATATAAATTTTTTAAATGCCACGAACATTTTTTTTTTGAAATGCAGGAATATTTCCATCAAATGCGACGTTCATTTTTTGAGTGGCACGGAGCAGTTCTTTTACATTACGCAAACATTTTCTTTACATTGTATACATATTTTTTTTTAAATCGCATATGGTTTTGGAGATCGGAAATATTTTTTTCATAGTCACGAACATGTTTTGAACTTATGTACATTTTTTAAAGCTGTGCTAGCAATTTTTTGATACTGTTTTAACATTTTTTTAATTCATGTTTCTAAAATTTATAGGTAAATTTTAGTTTATAAATGTATGTATTTAATTTTAATAAAAATAAAAGTAAAAAATTCAGCATGAGATCACGGATCGGCAGGACAAATCATTTTGTGTATGCGAGGAGTGCGCCTCGCAGTAGGCGGGACCCCAATGGCGGTGAGCGTCGCGTCACGAGCATATTAGCGTGGCGTGGCCCAATCCTCGCGTCCGTCCTCTAGAGTATAGATGTCGCCTTCCGCTTCCGCCACCTTCCATCACTCTCTAGACTCCTCCCCACCCTTCCACCGCTCACGCACACACTCTAGACACCTCCACCGCCACCTCACCCAGGCCCGCCGGCTTCCTACATAAGCCCCGCCGCTGCGCCGTGTCACTCTCCCCCATCACATCCATATCCATCCACCCACACAGCGCGACTCAGAGTTCCAGAACAGCAACAACAGGAGAGGAGAGCGGCTGACAAGATGGCGCACATGCGCGTGGTGCACCGGGACGAGGAGGGCCACAAGGTGGCGGAGAAGGTGCCGGTCCCGGAGACGCGGCGGCCGGACACGGCCAGGCACGTGGAGCGCAAGCTGGAGGAGCAGGGGCTGCACCGGCTGGAGCGCCACCCGGCCAACGCGCCCCGCGGCGTCGGCATCGGCGCGCCCCCGCCCAAGTCCGGCCGCGGCGGCAAGTACACCTGGGAGGGCCCCGAGGGGCTCGTGGACAGCCAGCTCGACCCCGCGCCCGCCGCCATCGACCGCAACGACCCCAACTACGACGAGGAAGGGGAGCAGGACGAGGTGGCCAAGGAGGTGGTCGTCGGGGAGGTGGAGGTCGCCAAGGTGGCCCAGGCCCGGGCCGGCGTCGCCAGGGTCGAGGTCGCGCCGCCGCTGCTTAAGGAGCAGCAGCAGTAGGAGCTGATCGTATGTATGCGTGTGTGTCGTGTTGATCTTCGTTTCCTCTGTGCTCTGCTTACCCTGCATGTGTGTAACAATAGATAATAATCAGGCGTGGAAGTGGATCAGTTAACCTCTGTCTGTCATCATCCCTCTGTCAGATCATCATCATCCCTTGGTGTTAGTAGTTACGTAACAGTTATCCTCTGACTCTGATTACTTGTATATATATGTTAATTGCAATAGGCCAAACAAATAAACTGCAAAATAATAACAATGGGAAAATTGGGTATGCAAGACATTTTCAATCAGATCAAGAAAATACGTGCGTGCAGTGCAGTGCAGTGCCTAAGCAGAGTAACCAGACTTGCTTTCTGCAGGAACAGAGTGAGTTTGTTTTGTTTCTGATACTTGCTCCACTGATTTTGTGCTTGGATGTCTTAAGGAGTGATTTCAAGCGCCCCCAACACTGGTAAAAGTGGCTCGTGCCAACAGCCAGAGCATGCATGGAACGGACTCTGAATATCTGATCGGCAAGACCAGATAAGTACTTGTCTTCTTGTAGAACAAGAGTCTCGGCCACATCTAATTGCGCCCACTGTCAGCACGAACCTCTCATGTCATGGAGTAACAAGCAAAAGCATATTCAAAACACAAGTCTAGATGTGTCTGGGAATGAGATAATTTTCTTCAGAATTTCGCATCGACAGAAAGGTCTCTCCTAGAAGCTTAACCATATCCACAGATGATGCACACACACACACGGTCAGAGTAGAGTTCTCTTCATCAGCACTCGGGATAATTCAGCCGGCGAATTCCAATAGCATCCATCCATAAAAGAAGCGAGGTTAGAGATTAAGGAGTCCGATTTGGAGGAGCTCCATCATCAATATACAAAATTCGAAACTGCGCTTGGCCTAACCTTTGCAGACAATTAGTAAGAGTACCCCCAAACTGACCCATGTATACCCAAGCAAGTCCATGAAAACGTAGTTTTGATAGATCATCATAAGGGAAGGGCTGCATAATCCATCTGTTTTCTTTAGTTACTGATGATACCTGACTTCTGAGTATGTATATACATCTTGGCTCTTGAGAGATGTGGAGCAAGAGTGGTGCTCTGCTGCTGGAAAAACAGGGGGTGGTACTCCTGCAGCAATGTAAATAGGCAGCCAAACAGACGAAAATGACCATTCCAACATAGAAAACGAAACGACCGTTGCAGTTTGAAACAGTCACAAGGCAAGACAAACATAAGAGTAGTCTCAAGTAATTTCTTTAAAAAAAATGTTCAGTGATTTTCTTTAAAAAATGTGCAGTGATTTCTTTAAAAAAATGTGCGGTCACGAACCAAAAAATTGCCTCCCTTACTTCTGAAACCACAAATACTACTACTACACTGTCTTATCTTCAAAAGAATGTGCAGTAATTTATTTTGCAAATACTGTGTTAGTGAAGCTAAGTAAATAAAGTACACTATCTTCGCTAAGCTCTGCTGCACACCGCAATAAATTCCTTTTGAAGTAATCTATCCATCCTGTTAAAAAAGCGCAGCTTGCTGTTAGAGTGGCTGCAGTTTGGAATAAACCATAAATTAAACCAGGACCCTTACGAGCCAAT
This sequence comes from Aegilops bicornis, assembly GCA_021605145.1. NCBI lineage: Eukaryota > Viridiplantae > Streptophyta > Magnoliopsida > Poales > Poaceae > Aegilops > Aegilops bicornis. The sequence continues at coordinate 679,651,156 of CM038669.1, read as the reverse complement.
TCTTAATTGATTAATAATCTTGGTTGCAATCAGCATAGCATAAAATCAAGTCTTGGTTGATTAAAATCAAACTGTTTCTATCACGCAACTTGAAAGCATCGTCTTGTTTTTCTTTGAAAAATTGCTGAGAACAGCTAACAAGTTAACAAATCTACGGTTTATACATGTCCATGAAGTTTGGGGCAATCCTTTGAACCACGTGACATACTTCGAAATATACTGTCCCTGGGCTGGTAAGAGAAAAAATTTCATACTGACTTGCACATCCAAAAAGTAGCTATCAAACAACCGCAGGCTTGAGAAACAACTTACATGAAAGGCCTATCAAACAACCACCATACCATAAGTATAAATTCTTGACTTGACGGTTCACACAACAGCCTCACAAACAACATGTCTCAAGTACAAATTCTTTGCAGGTACCGAGATTAGGTGTAATCTCAGCCGCCATATCAAGGTTTATAAATACAGGTACACAATATCATCGGTCGTGTATTAAGCACGGGACAAACTGCCTACTAACGTTTAGGTCGGCCAGTACATTGTTACAATGCTACTACAGATATGGCTGACGGTGGCAGTAAATGACATCAACACATTGAGGTCATAGGGTATTATAGTTACACATGCTCATGCACCATCGTCATCTTCAACAGTGTTGACACGCTCGCACTCATCGATCCATTCGCTGTATCTGCAGAACAAAGGGGTTCAATTTTCAGTTCCAGGTGTGGTGTGGATAAACCTGACGGAGTTGCAACAACGAGTAAAGAGTTATTTGTTGGATTCTGACTTACACATCAATAGCTTCAGTCAGCGCTGCAGCAAAGATAACAGAGAATTAGTACAATTCCGAGAACATTAGCTCAACAAAGCTAAACAACTACTTAACACTGTATTTCCTTTACAGGATATATTATCATACAGGTTCAGTTCTGATGAATGCAGGTTTGTTTCGAGTAATTCAGTTAACTCAGACTAGGGACATGATAAAATAGGGAGACACATGGCTGCTCTATTAATGACCTAGTTGATTGGTGACTAAACCCCCAAGTGTATGAAATGGGAATGGCTGTACGAAATTTGCAGATAAGCTATACCCTGTTCCTAGAGTTGCAATCAATCAATCATTTGGTTGAGATGGAACAAAACCAATGAGATGTCTGGTGTGGAAAAAATTTCCAAGCTGAAAGTCAATCGGTATGACATCTACGTCTACATTAGATGGTACAATCTGCGGCTGTGTGTCTAATTCATACATACCATTTGCAGTGGTGCTGAAGCTTTCCTGGCAGATTTGACAATTAGCCTCACCAATCAGATTCTTCAGATCACTGACGAAAAAAAGAAAAGGCCAGTCACAATGTTGAATGGATAGCCATTCCAAATTAAGAAGAGAACAGGTGAAGATAGTACTAACATCCGGCATTCAACGCTGCTCCCATGGTTGCAGAATGGGCAGGAGAAGACCGTGTCGAGCTTGTCCATCCTCTTCCTAGGGGGTGGCTTAGCGGCCGCCTTCCTCTTCCCCATGGCTCGGCCTCTCTCCTTACTTCAAAATCTACAAAGAGCAGCAGCAGTTATAATCCATCTACCAAATGATGATAAGACATATAACACACTACAGGAGATTCTGGTCGCGAAGAAATCATTACTGAATATATTTTAAAAGATATACAGTAACTGTACACACAAGGGTATCCAAGTGCAGAGTAGTAATTAACTAATTATTACTACTGTAACTATTAACCTAAAAAGCATCAAGCCATCACGCATCATCCCTTGTACTAATAAAAATCAACCGAAATTTGTAACGACGCAAGATGTAGATCATATCATCCGCAGACCAATCCTACTCGTATCATCCACAAACTTGGATCCAGGAACACGCGACATCACAGGGGGGCAGATCTGCCCAGAATTGGAAGGTCCCGTCCCTACCCTAGCGGAACTAGCAGCCGATTGGCTTCACAGAGAGAATCGATGCCGCGAAGGAACAACCTAGCTAGCTGCTCATACATACATACATACATACCTCAAAGGGAGGGAGGGAGGAGACCTGGTGACCTGTTTGCGAGGAAGAAGGGAAACGGCGACGGCGGCGCAGGTCCCCGATGGATTCAGGCGGCGGCGGCGGCGGCGGGTAGATCCGCCCCCCGGCGTTGGAGGGGAAGGGGAAAGGGGAAAGGGGAGGGACGAGGGGGGAGGAAGGTGGGGAATCGACAAGGCGAAAATTCTTCTTCTACAAATATCCACAGAAGAAAAAAAAAATGTAAGGCCAAACCTCACACGCAATCGTCGCTGTTTGTCAGATTGAAATTGGGACCCACCCATGTTTCAATTTCAACTCCAGTTGCAGCTTAGAGCATCTACGTACAACCGGAATGTGCAAAATTGACCCCTGCATTGCTCGGACTTTGTCACGCGTGCATGCAAACCTCGATTTCCATACTAGTCCATGTAGCGTTAAATTCATCGTCGCATAGACAAAACGAGCCATGTCGCCTAATTCAATCCAAAGGACATGTGTGTAGTATCTAGTTTCTGCAAAAGTGACTTTTGCAATGGTTGGTTTAATTTAGTATATGTCCTTTAGCCTTTTCATGAAAATAAGTAAGTAATAAACAAAAATCTTGTTAAAATATGCAATGAACAAGCAATGACACAATCTAAGATAATAATTCTTTGTGGCGATTAGGGGAAGCATCCCTTCGTGAAGCGACCATGAGCCGTGTTCAGTTAATCCTCTCTCCCAGGGAATTGAAGATTTAGGGGATACCGATTTGCAAGGATCCCCCCGGTCCTTTTCGATCATCTCTTGTGCTCTGATAGCGTGTTTGGTTCGTGGAAGTTAGTGATGGGGAATGAGAGTTGAATGGCGATGAGATTAAAAGCCCATTGGTCAATTAGAGGGCACGGGAGTTTAAGTGGGAAGGAAATGAAAGTCGAGGGAGCCAACTCCTACCGTTTTTCCTTTCTCACTTATTTCTTTCTTTAGCTGTCATTGGTTTTCTTTCTTTTCCCCTTTTTTTCAACACATGTCTAGTTTTTCATGTACATTGTATATTATTCGTACACATTAGGTACTTTTTTATGCACATCTAACAATTTTTTGAATATACGATTAACATTTTTTTCCAAACACATGTTTTGATGTCTCTTTTTTTTTCTATACACACTGTAGATTTTTGGTACACATCTAAAACATTTTTGTATACATGTTTGACCTTTCAAAGATACAACAGACTCTAGTTCAATATTTTTACACCACATGAACATTCATTTTTCTTGAAATGTGTGATGGGCTTTTCATTATTTAATAAGTAATGTAATGTATGGAATACTTCGAAATGTAAAAAAAATAAAAATAAAATAAAAGGCTTGTTGCGTAAAATTGTTTTAGGTGAATTTGTTTTATGTTTTGAGAACCCCGAATCTTTGTTACTCGAAGTTCAGAGTGCTTGGGATACAAAATGGGAGGATGTGAGGTGCACCTCTGCTGGGCCGGCCCACGTATCCCTCGCCGTAGGAGACCGTGGAAAAGTATCGCAGGAGCAATGCGGTGTTGCGCTTCAAATGCCAACAGCTGCCGTCCCAGTCCAAGCGTAACGGGCTGTTCTGTTTCTTCTTCTTCTCCCCCAAGTTGATCTCCCCCTGCCCCCAGCAACAAACCGCCGCGCGATTCGCCGCCGGCGTTGAGGTCTCGGCTCCCGGCTCTCTCGCCAGCGCGCGCGTCCCCGATGGGCTCCCTGTTGAGCAGCCTCTGGGGCAAGCCGGAGCCCCCGCCGCCCATGGTGCTCGTGCCGCCGCTCTTCGACTACCCGCCCATCGCCGCCCGCACCAGGTCCGTCTCCCCTCCCCTCCCGCCCCCTACGCGTCGAATCCGCTCCGAACCCGCCCGCTCCAGTCGGTCGGTAGCAGCGACCGCGGGTCTGACTCGAGGTGTCAGTCAGATTGCGCAGTGCGGTTTCATCAGTGGCCAAGGGTTCCTAATCTCCTTACTAATCCATCCACTAATGACCGTGATTAGCGACCCCTCGTCGTTCATACAATATACATTCGCGAACGAAGCGATAGATATGCGATTTCTTTCTACGACACCTGCTGATCGATGAGGGCCATTGGGCGGGTATACAGTCGTGATTCTAAAATTCTGACAGCACGTCTCTGAGCATATGGAAGCGGCAATTGATCCTCCATTGCGATTTACTGAAGTGTTCTTTTTGTCTTGGCCACGCAGGATGTCGGTGCCGGCGTATGAGCTCATGTTCGGGAAGCTCCCGCTGCGCAATCTGTTTGAGGACTACTTCGATAACGCGGGGACCATATCCTCCAGGATCATGCTCAAGCCGCTGGAAGATCCTCACGTCGATCTCGTCGCCAACGTATCCTTTGAGGCATGAATTTTCATTACCACATTGTTTTCTATTCTGCTGCATCTGTCCAAGTTAGGTAGGTAGACATGAGGATCAGTGGATCTACAAATAGTTCCTTTCCTGTAACTTCTCAATTGTTTCATGATGATAACATTTTTTTGCTTGTTCTGTCAATTGCAATAAAACTGCATTGCCAGTTGGATGTTACCTTCTAATGCAAACCAATCTCCACTGGGTAGCCTCATCTATGCTATGCACAATCAACAAATTTAAAATTGCCAACAGTGCTTCATACCACCTTGCTGCTGGAAAGTATTTTCAGCTGATGCGCATGTTTATAAAGCTGTACCCATACCCTTGCATTCCTGACTTGTAGAATGATTATAGGCCTTACAATTGAAGTTCCAAGATGTTTTATACCAATGCAGTTCACTGTCGATTGACACCTAGTTATTGCAAGCGAAGTCTTTGCCTACCTTAATATCACTAGGTATCTGCAGCTGGAGATAAAGCTAGTGGAACAGAAGTAAAAGGAGACGCTCTATTTAAGCTGGCAGAAGTACGTATTCCATAATTTACCAGCACTCTGCATTTATGCATTCTTTGTTCTATTCTGACACAAGAAATGCTTTACTGTCTTCTTTCTAGATATTTGTATGATCCCCATACCTTTGTGGATGTTCAAGTGTCGACTTCAGAACCGTATGTACTTTCCTGTTGGTTGGATAATACCGTTACTGCATTCATTATTACTCATTTTGAATATTGCATAGATGATGCTATTTTGGCTCATACTTGTTTATCCAGCATGCTGAAGCTGAGGTCATGTGCTTACTTCCCTGAGTATCGTCTTGGTGCATTTGGGACAATCCCTTTGCTAATGGGAAACAGGTAAACTAAATATCTAGTTGCTGTTGCAAATCAGGGAAGCCTTTGTTATTTTGAGAAATGTTCCCCAATATGATGTTAGACGTTTTTTTTTGGGCAAACTATGTTAGACGTTTTCATTATCAGTTTCAGTTGATATAGTTGGAAACCATCACAGTGAGGGAATTATGTTTTTCAGGCTGTCTTCTGAGGACTATGCTGTCCTGGGTGTGAGATATGGTTCAGAGAATCTATCAATTGGGGCGTCCTTTGTGCCATTGCCTGGTATGTGTCATTTATGTCTTATGTACTTTCTGAATTGTGTTTAAAGATTATACATAACGAAGTAGAAAACCCACTTAATTTGGATCCATCTAAAGGATTAGAATTATTGCCGAATAATATGCTTATATTCAACCTTTTCTTGGTTATATTGAGTTTAGTTTTACTATAATTTCAATATATATTATATTGAAAGCACTAATACCTGCTGACATTACCTTTGTTTGCAGAATCTGCTGAGGTGCCTTATGGAGCATGGTTGGTTGGGAGAAAAGGGAGTTTATGTGCAGGAGCACAATATAAGCCACTTAGTGAGTGTTATTCTCTGAATGATAACTTATTATTGTTAGCCAAATGCTCAACAAATAGCAGTGCCAGACTACCAGTTCATCAACCTGTAAAATTCCAACACCTTAGTAGATAGGTAGAAGGTGTAACTAAAAAATCACTGTATCTTGCTGAGTCGCATTAACATTTGATGATGGTTCTGGGTTTCTGCTTGAAGCGGAGCATAGGAGCACTGTAAAGAGTTGCAGCATTGGTTGTTCATCTGTTACAATTCTTTTGTGTATAGATGCATGTAAATTTCCCTTAAGTTATCACTCTGATGATTTGCATTTGCTTCATTTTCTTCACCACCAAAGGATGCATGTTCTATTTATCAAGCCCTATTAGCATATAGCTTCTTTAGTCATGAAATCACAAAGAATGGAAGTATGTCGCAATTCTGAATATTTTCTATTCCTATTCTATTTTCCAACATTTTTTCCCCTCTTGTTCTAATATTTGACTGAAATGTAATATTTGTAATGTTATGACATGTACAATCGGTTTCTGCTTTAATGGCAGTTGTTTTTTCTTCATGCATGTAGTCAAGGAGATGAGGACATTCAGTTTCTTATTTGCACTTTATGAGATTTTCTGAGTTATTAGATTTATTGCTCTTGTGACCATTCTGTAATAGGTGGAAACAAACATCCTATGCCATACACTGACCCGAAGAACTGGAATTATGCAATCAGTTATGGTGTGGCCTCAACAAGCCCTCTCAGCCCTTCATTCAATTTTTCCCTAGAGCTTGCGAGAAATACACAGGTCTGTTCTAGTTTTTGCTGTTTCATTGATTGGAAAGTTCGCTTGCATTTGCTAGGATACTTTAATAAGGCTATAAACAAGACATTATGACGGATAATTGGCCCTTTCAATGGATGTGAAATCTAGAACTAGCTATGTATATGTTGTGGTGACTTTTTCTCAAGAAAAAAATGCTGGTTGGAAAACATTATATGTTGATATATCTGAATATATGTAGGCAACTGTGAGTTTGCACAGAATAATTCATATATGCATGAGTATCTCCCCATGACACATCACGGGGACAAGCTTCAACACCTATTAGATAGTTAGAGTTGTACTAGTATTTAGAATTTGGAAACAGAGGGAGTACAAACTGTGACAATACATGTTTCTTTGTGAAAAAATGTTTTTCACCTAGGCATCAAAGAATTCTATCTTTAGTCACATAGAAGCGTGGCATGAAACAGCTGGTCTGATACATATCGTTTCTCTTAATTTTCTTTCTCTTAGGGAGGAATGGTCTACTTAAAAAAACTACTACATAAACTAAATTGTTAATTATTATGGTAGTTAAAGAAAACCTTGATATCTCTAACACTAACTTTGTTTACCTTCACCGAGTCTCATGGTCAATGGAATTTTGTTTTCCTTGATGTGCAGCTTATTGCATCATTCTATCAGCACCTGGTTGTTCAAAGAAGGGTAAGGACACTTCTCTTTGATTGTGTATTTTGCTTATTCGGAAAGAGTTATTGGTTTTCTGTCATCTCTATGCAACTATTGCTTGGTTACGGAGTTGCCTGTCTTCGATAAGATGGAACTAATTGGTATAATCTGTCTTTGATTAGATAAAAACAAATAAGAACATCAAGCCTTTTATGCTGTCTGTGGATCCTGACTTATAGTTCCTTTGTTCTGTTTCAGTGTCGCAATAGTCAATATGTTAGACAAATAATACATATTAGTAAAAAAACTGAGAAAGCACAAGAATGATTATGTTAGTAAGAGGGTAAGATTACAAAGTTCATAAGATAAATAACGGTCCATGCTACTTTGCCTGCTGTTGCCAAGATAACAGGCACATAGTAAGAAGAGGTGCCAAGTCTAATTTTTGTTAGAGGATAGAAGAATCTCCAAGAGATGTGTACTTAGCCACAAATTTGGTTAAACTCCACCATGCTTTGACTGAAATTGAAGATGCCAGCATGTCACTATGCATACAGATGATGTTTGATGCAATTGGTAATTGATGTTTATAAAGTTTGAACATTTCTGTGTCGCTAAGAAATGTTTTATGACTATCCATATGTATTATTCCTTTTCCCCCTAGTTGTTTGCTTCTTATATTTCCTGGGTTTACTGTATGTTAATTTTAATCATGGTATCCAAGCTTGTTGAGAGTGTATGCTGCTTGTATCCATCAGATAAAAAACCCTTTTGAAGATGATCAGGTTGTTGGGATCACAAACTACATTGACTTGGGGCTTGAGTTGGCTACAGGGTAAGCCTTATTACTGGAATAAACTTAACTCTTGTTTTTCTTTCTCGTGACATCAACTGATTAACTCCATTTTCACACTGTTGTTAGGATTGATAAAAGTAAACCAGCAGAGAGTGGCAACAACTCCTTGTTTCAGTTGGGTGCAAGCTGGCAAGCTAACAAGAACTTCCTACTGAAGGTTAAGCAGACCCACTCGTCGGTTTGACCCATAAACAAGTCTCGTATGGCCTCGTTTGTTTCTGATCACCATTGAAATGTTCTTCTCGACAGGGAAAGCTGGGTCCTTCCAAGTCGTCCGTAGCTCTGGCATTCAAGTCATGGTGGAGGCCGTCCTTCACATTTAGCGTCACAGGTGAGCAAGCCTTTCTGAACACTTTTTGCATATACAAACTCGTATTCGGAACAACCAAATCTGCACTACATATTCCATCGTTGAATCTGTGCGTCGGTGTATATATTCTGACGAGATAGAGAAGCTGGATTCATAAAACATGAAAAACTAAAAGTAGTTTTAAGATCGCTGCAAACTAGCGATACTGGATTGAATAGAACTTTGAGCTGATGGTAGCTGTGGCATTGATATCTGCCTGCAGCGGAGAATGATCACTCGAAGGGGACGACGTCATACGGCTTTGGAATCCGCGTCGAGGATCTCAGGCAGCCCAGGTACCTCCGCTTCCTTCTGTGGGATGATTGCGAAGTCTCTGTCCGAGGCTTTCTTTCTTGCGACTGCCTTTCATCAGCGGTGTGATGTGGCGTATCGCCGGCTATTTACTGACCGAGGATGGATGCTATGCTTTGTTGTTTGTGAAAAAAACAAATGCAGCTACGAGCGGGCTGACCCCAACTACGTGATGATGTCGACGAACAAGGAGCACCTGGCGCCGGCCGCCCTGCGCGAGTTCGGGCAGCGGCCCATGTTCCAGGCGGACGTGGACTCGGGCAACTTCGACCACCTGCCCACGGAGCTCAGGCCCATGAGCAAGATCATCTAGGAACTCGAGCCAGCAGTCGCCGCAGGACCTTGGGCGAGTAGAGTAGCACCGAAAAGACTTGTAGATTTCGGTTTCAGGCCGGTTTGAGGTTGAGTTGGCGAGAAGTTGTAGGTTTGAGGTTCAGTTTCAGGCTATTCCACTTAGTAGACATGTAATAGGAGGATGTAGGCAGCCAAGTTGTGGTGATGGTTGAGCCGAGCGTGCTGAAGTATTTAGTCGGTCAGATGGTTTGCTCGTGCTGCTGCAGCCAGGCAGGACAGAGACAGAGAAAAGGCCAGCTCTAGAATTTTGTTTTGTTTCTTGGGTGCACCCTGGGATGGCGCTAGGAAGGACAGGACAGGACAGGGAAGCAAGATAAGTAAGGCGGCCACATCACACTTACTCCCTGTGAAGGTGACTAACAACAACAACAACAATAAAGCCTTTAGTCCCAAACAAGTTGGGGTAGGCTAGAGGTGAAACCCATAAGATCTCGCAACCAACTCCTGACTCTGCCACATGGGTAGCAAGTTTCCGCGCACCCCTGTCCATAGTAGCGAATTGTTTGGCGTGATACACCCTGTGAAGGTGACTGACGTAAACAAATCAAATCACCAGAGTAGCAAATTGTTTAGCATGTCTTGGAAGATGGCAGTTGGAAGTCAACAAGTGAAGGTGTCTGGATAGGCCACCTAGTAGCTCGTTGCCAACGCTCACAAATTGTCTATGCACCGCTGTCAAAAGATCGTCGTCGACATCCTGAATGAGCAACCGAAACTCCTTGAAAGCTTACATGTTGAGGGGTGAAAAATAGGCTTCTTTCGACTGAATGAGCAACTGAACCGCAGACCTCAAACGACTAAACTCTGCACATAGTGTGCCCCTGCCCAAAAAATCGGATGCTTCGAAACCTGAGAACTTCAGGCCATTGTCCCTGCAGAATTGCTTAGTTAAGATTGCTTCCAAGTGCTTTGCAAATAGGAATATGCCCCTTATCGACCATTTAGTGCACTGTGAACAAACGGGTTTCATCCGGGGCCGTGGAATCACGGAAAACTTTCTCCATGCAACCGACATTGTTCAGACTTGCTTTAAGCGACGTCTCCTGGCAATTGTCATCAAGCTTGACTTCCATAAAGCTTTCGACCCAGTATATTGGACGACCCTCGCTGCTATGTTACATGCCAAGGGTCCCCCCCCCCCCCCCCGGCTTGGTGCCGGTGGGTGGACCACCTAAACACTTCCACCAGCTCCGTCGTTCTTCTAAATGGGAAGCCGGGCCCATGGTTTCAGTGCCATCAGGGCCTGCGACAAGGTGATCCCTACTCCCCCTATCTTTTCATTCTTGTCGCTGATGTCCTCAAACGCCTTATCATCCAGGCTTCCACCAATGGCATTTTATCCCACCCACTCGCGTCTGACATTCCTTGCACTGTATTACAATATGTGGACGATACACTCATCGTCATGCCGTCGGATGCAACTCAGTTGAGGGCCCTAAAGGCCATCCTGCTGCAGTTCTCGGAGGCCACAAGCCTCAAAATAAACTTCCACAAAAGCACCTTTGCCCCAATCCACGTTGACCCTGAGCTCTCCTCCAGCCTCGCGGCCATTTTGGGATGCCCGGTTGTAAAAGGGCATATTTCTCCCTATGTGGTTTTGGTGATTGATGATAGTGCATCTGCGGACTAATCGTGTGCATTGAGCATTTTAGATATCTCATGTCTAGACACTAGACGACTCGGTGCCCCTCGGAGCCTATCGAAGACGGCGGTTCGCTACGTTTCTTTTCGATGGATTTGAGCCGTAGGAAAGCCGTACTATTAAGAGGGGGTCCGCTTCGGAAAGGTTAGGGCGGAATCAACACGGACACATCTGTTCCTTTGCACCACCTTTCCTTCGCTTCATCGGAGCACCATCCGTTTATCTTTGTGTCTGCAAGATGAAGGCTTCCAAGTGTTATAGTTTCTATGGCGTGCGGTAGTACTGCTCAAGGGAGCAGTAGTACCGCAGGGGTCCACGGTAGTCCCGCTCAGGGAAGCGGTAGTACCGCTCCTCGCGAGCGGTAGTAAGGCTGCCTCTAGCCCAGAACACTGCCGCGCACGGAAGTAGGCGTGTAAGTAATTTTTTACCTCCGCCCCTACGCGGTAGTACCGCTCCCTGCGAGCGGTAGTACCGTGCCGGATTGTTGCATAGTCCTCAACTCAGCGGAAGTAGTCACGGACGTAATTTATTTAGTCCGTGCTTCTACCAGCTGGAAGAGCCCTGCCTTGCGGAAGTACCGCAGGGGCACGCGGTAGTACTGCTCCGTTGGTTCTACCGCTCGTTTCCTAGTGCAACAGGACCTCTTCTGGCTTCTACTGCATGAGCGGTAGTACCGCAACCAGAAGTAGTAGTACCGTAGCGCCTTGCGGTAGTACCGCGTCTCGCGGGCTGAGTAAGGGGGTAACAGTTGGATCTTTTCCCCCACTATATAAAGTGGGTCTTCTTCCCCAAGAAGACTACCTCTTCCCTCCCTAAGCTCCATTGTTGGTCAAAGCTCCATTTTCGCCCGATCTCTCTCCCTAGCCAATCAAAAGTAGTTGATTTTCTAGGGATTGGCTGAGAAGGCCCCGATCTACACTTCCACCAAGAGAAATTTGATTCCCCCACTACTCCCTTGCGGATCTTGTTACTCTTGGGTGTTTGAGCACCCTAGACGGTTGAGGTCACCATGAGCCATATTCCATTGTGGTGAAGCTTCATGGTGTCGTTGGGAGCCTCCAATTAAGTTGTGGAGATTGCCCCAACCTTGTTTGTAAAGGTTCGATCGCCGCCTTCAAGGGCACCAATAGTGGAATCACAGCATCTTGCATTGTGTGAGGCGTGTGGAGAATACAGTGGCCCTAGTGGCTTCTTCGGGAGCTTTGTGCCTCCACACCGCTCCAACGGAGACGTACTTCCTCTCAAAGGGAAGCAACTTCGGTAACACATCCTCGTCTCCACCGACTCCACTCTTGGTTATCTCTTACCTTTACTTGTGCAAGCTTATATTGTGTTGTATATCTTGCTTGCTTGTGTGCTTGTTATTGTTGCATCATATAGGTTGCTCACCTAGTTTCATATCTAGACAACCTACTTAGTTTAATTTGGTAAAGAAAAGTTAAAAATTGTTAGTTGCCTATTCACCCCCCCCTCTAGTCAACTATATCGATCCTTTCACCATTGCCACTTTCCCTCGATCCTACTTAGGCTTGCCCCTCTCCACCCACAGACTCCATCTTGCGGACTTCTTCTTCATCATTGACAAGGTAGACAGGCGATTGGCAGGCTGGAGGGGCCTGCTACTATCGTTGGCCGGAAGAGCCATCCTTGTCCGATCCGTTCCTGGGCCCTTCCAATCTATGCTATGAGTGTCCTTCTTCTCCCTGCAGGCACTGTGCAGGCCATTGAGAAGCGCTGTCGGGCCTTCTTCTGGACCGGCCAGGACATGGTCACCGATGGCAATTGCAAAGTGGCTTGGGATATTGTGTGCGCCCCCTTCATCAATGGAGGCCTCGGCTTCCTTCCACTCACGCAAATGAACCTCTGCCTTCTCCTAAAGCACATCTCGAAGTTGCACGATGTCCACCCTTTGAGGGAACCCTCCTACATTGTCTCTAAGTATGGCTGGTCGGTCACTAATGACGTGAGCACGACGGACACTCATCACACTCCAATTTGGAGCGAGATCATGAAAGGGCTTGACCTATTTAGATCCACCACCATGGTTCAACTCGGCAACGGGGCCACAACCTCCTTCTGGCTTGACCTGTGACTCCCTAACTCCACCCACACCTTAGCCCATCTTTTCCCTGCGATGTTCTCCCACTCTAACCGGCCCAACACTACCGTGGCTCGTGCTCTGGCTTCGCCCGACCCGAACCTGGAACTAACTCCGCGGCTGTCCCACACAACCGAATGCAAATTGAATGAACTAGGCAATATTCTGGCCACGATAAACGTGAATTTGCAGGTGCCTGACTGCAGAACTTCAAGGGAAGCATGCAAGCCGCTCACCACTAAACTGGCATACACGGCGGTTTGGAAGACGAGGCCCACAGACGCCTTAGCCCCGGCCATCTGGAGCAACTACGCCCCGAACAAGTGCAAGATCTTCATCTGGCTTGCCAACAAAGACCGCCTATTTACAAATGCCAGGCGCTTCCGGCGAGGTATTACTACTTACGACGCCTGCCCCTTCTGCATGCAATGCGAAAACATCAAACACCTCCTGTTCGAATGCCGACGGCTTCACCCGCTATGGGCGGAACTGGATAGCCTTTGCCCAGTTGCGCCGTAGGGGCTACTCCATGCCTGGGTCGGGAACTTCACTAACAAGACAAGATCAACTGTCCGCATGGCCGTCCTTTGGAATATTTGGCAAAGGAGGAACGCCAAAGTTTTCCGAGATCTCCACCTTGATTTACACACAACTGCAACCACCGCGGCAAATGACCTTCGTCTTTGGTCTCACCGCTGTAAGAATGCTCAGAACAAATTGTGCTTTGCGACTGGGCCTCTATGTTGTTCCACTTGGCTGCGAGATTGTAGCCTCCAGCATTATGTACTTTTCTTTTTTTCTCTCTCTCTCTCTAATCCCTTGTACTTCCGGTGCTGAACACTTTGTAACACTTCTCGATGGTCGCAATAAAGGTTCAGGCACGTGTAAGCCCGCCGTTGACGCGTAAAAAAAACATCAACTGATTAACTCCATCTCCACATTGTTGTTAGGATTTTTTTTGTGGGTGAGAAGCCCAACACTGTTGTTAGGATTGATAAAAGTAAACCAGCAGAGAGTGGCAACAACCCCTTATTTCAGTTAGGTGCAAGCTAGCAAGCTAACAAGAACTTCCTACTGAAGGTTAAGCAGCTTCACTCGTCGGTTTGACCCATAAACAAGTCTCGTATGGCCTCGTTTGTTTCTAATCACCATTGAAATGTTCTTCTCGACAGGGAAAGTTGTGTCCTTCCAAGTCGTTCACTAGTAGAAAAGGGGCCAATGGTCCAGGCCGGTCCAGCCCATTAGTCCCGGTTCAATCCAGAACCGGGACCAATGGGGGCATTGGACCCGGTTCGTGAGCCCCGGGGGCCGGCCGGGCCACGTGGGCCATTGGTCCCGGTTCGTCTGACCTATTGGTCCCGGTTGGTGGGGACGAACCGGGACCATTGGCCTCGCTCTGGCCCACAACCATTGGTCCGGTTGGTGGCTGAGCAGGACCAAAGGCACCCCTTTAGTCGGTTCATGCCACCAACCGGGACAAAAGGTTGGTCCTCGTTCTTGACGAGTTTAGTCCCACCTCGCCAACCGAAGGGGACTCAAACCGGTTTATAAGCCCTCCCTCTCTGCCATGTTGAGCTCCTCTCAAAATGAAAATAGATGCCCTTATACAGGGAATTTAACCTAAATTCATACTGAATTTCTCTGAAGTTAGTAGAAATTTATTATGAATTTAGGTTGAATTTTCTCTATAAGCGCATCTATGCTCATTTCTGAGTAGTTATATATATTTTTTTTTCTTTTCTGCTATATTTTTTTCTTTCTTTTTATTTGTGAGTTGTAATAAGTCATTAAAAATAAGCATCTATGCTCATTATTTAGTAAAGTTAATCAGAACTATTTTTTCTTCTATTTATTTCTGAATTGTAATAAGTCATTAAAAATAAGCATCTATGCTCATTTTTTAGTAAGTTAATCACAACTATTTTTTTCTTCTATTTATTTCTGAGTAGTTTTTATATAGTTTTTTTATTTTCTGCTATATTTATTTTTTTATTTTTATTTATGAGTTGTAATAAGTCATTAAAAATAAGCAGCTATGCTCATTTTTAGTAAAGTTAATCACAACTATTTTTCTTTTATTTATTTCTGAATTGTAATAAGTCATTAAAATAAGCATCTATGCTCATTTTTTAGTAAAGTTAATCACAATCATTTTTTCTTCTATTTATTTCTGAATAGTTTTTTATATAGTTTTTTTTTCTTTTCTGCTATATTTATGTTTTTCTTTTTATTTCTGTGTGATAATAAGTCATTAAAAATATGCATCTATGCTCATTTTTTAGTAAAGTTAATCACAACTATTTTTTCTTCTATTTATTTCTGAATTGTAATAAGTCATTAAAAATAAGCATCTATGCTCATTTTTTAGTAAAGTTAATCACAACTATTTTTTCTTCTATTTATTTCTGAATAGTTTTTTTTTTCTTTTCTGCTATATTTATTTTTTTCTATTTATTTCTGTGTGGTAATAAGTCATTAAAAATAAGCATCTATGCTCATTTTTTAGTAAAGTTAATCATAACTATTTTTTCTTCTATTTATATCTGAATTGTAATAAGTCATTAAAAATAAGCATCTATGCTCATTTTTTAGTAAAGTTAATCACAACTTATTTTTCTTCTATTTATTTCTGAATAGTTTTTTTCTTTTCTGCTATATTTATTTTTTTCTATTTATTTCTGTGTGGTAATAAGTTATTAAAAATAAAAAAGAGGCGCAATGCTAGTTAATTCGCTTGAAGCCTTTCGGAATAATGTAAACTGCACTGCACATAGCTCCGTGCAGTCTACCCTATTCCTCAAGGCTTGAAGCGAACCAACGTGCAGATGAGCATTAAGCCTCTTCTTCATCGTCTCTGCACTCAGGGCTTATAAACAGCTGCGAGTGCCTCTCGCTTGGCGAGGTGAGACTAAAAAAATAGCTGCATAAAATAAATAAGTAAAGAAAAAAGTGCCACCTCGTGGGCCCCCACGGCCTGGATACGACTAGAAACCCACCATGAGCCAGGATTCAGGCCCGCAGGTGGTCCATTAGGACCATCAGGCAAAGCAGTAGTAAGTAGGCTCGTAAGCCTGCAGTGGAGAGGAGCTCGAGAGGGGAGCGGCAATGGGGCTTATAAACCACTGCGCTCCCCTCTCAGCTAGCGAGGTGGGACTAAACTTTCGTGCCGCACCGTGCCGGCCACCATTGGTCCGGTTCGTGGCTCCAACCGGGACCAATGCCCATTTTAGTCGGTTGGTGGCACCAACCGACCAAAGCCTTCTGCTTCCCGCCCTTTGGGCTGCTGAAAATAGGCATTTGGTCGGTTGGTGCTACCAACCGACTAAAAACATTGGTCCCGTTTGGAGCCACGAACCGGGACCAAAGACTTTGCTATATAACGAAAATTTCAGAACCGCATCCCCACTTCGATCTCTCCTTCCTCCTCGATCTCCCGACGCCGCTGGCGCCGCTGCCGACCCGCCCGACGCTGCCGCCGCCCGCTCGCCGACGCCGCCGTCCCCATCGTTGCCCCGTCCCGTCGCCGCCCGTCCTGTATTTGTCGCCCGTCGCCGCGCCCATACGCGTCGCTGTCCCCCTCGACACCCCGTCCCCGTCATTGCCGTCTCGCGCCTCCGCCCCGTACGTCGCCGCCCCGTACGCCCCCGGCCCATCGTCGCCGACCCCGTGTATTTTCCGTTTTCCGTTTTCTGTTAGATAAATTAGATAGAAAAATTAGATATTAATGTCAAATGTTAGATGAATTAGCTAGATATTAATTAATGCTAATTAGATGAGTTAGTTTTTTATATTTTTTATTATAGATGAATTATATATATTAATGTTAGACGAATTAGTAAGTGCTTAGTTAAATTAGTAAGAAAATTAATAAGTGCTTAATTAGTTGAATTAGTAAGTACTATAATTGAACTAGCTAGTTAAAAAAATATAATTACTATTTTATTTAGATTGTTTTGGTAATATAATTAGTTAGAAAAATATGAGTTAGTTAGAAAAATACTAGTTTATTTTTAGTAAGTACTATATAGTAAGTGCTACTTTGTTTTTAGTAAGTACTACATTATTTATTTATAGTAATAAGTGCTTAGTACTATAGTTGAACTAGATAGTTGATTTAATTAATAAAACTACTTTATTTAACTATATATAGAAGTAGTTTGTAGTAAGTGCTACTTTATTTATTTATAGTAAGTGCTACTTTATTTATTTATAGTAAGTACTACTTTATTTATTTATAGTAAATGCTTAGTATAGTAGTTGAACTACATAGTTGATTTAATTAATAAAACTACTTTATTTAACTATATATAGAAGTAGTTCCCGCATCAACGTCGGCGATGCCTATCCCGCATCCTTGTCGTCGTCGACTCGACGGTGGAGGCTTGCTTGATCAGGGTCATGTTCGGGACTGGGCTCCGCCGGGCTGGTATTGGGAGGTGCTACCTTCCGGGGGACGTAGATTGGTGAGGAGGCAGCCCGTTGTTGACCCGATCCTTGTTTGGTGGCGGTCGCGTGGGCCAGTGACGGTGCCGAGGCTTCCGGACACCGCGGATATGGTACGTCACCGTGTCAGCGAGTAGGACGAGCACGTCCGTCGCTACATTGTTGCGTTGGAGGGCAGGTTCAACAATACCTGGCAGGTTCTTCAGGGATCTCACGGGAGCTATGATCCTGTGATGGTTCCTTATCTTTGGGTGTCCACCGCCCGCGTCGATACCCGTCGGGCGCTACGGTTCTAGTTGTATTAGTGATGCTATATTAGTGATAATATTCGACGATGTACGAACACCAAGAGATGATGTACTTTTGCTTATAATTATTGAATGCATGCTAATTTGAATACTACTTTATTTTATGATTTGGTTTTGCTTATTTTATGATTTGGTTTTGCTTATTGAATGCTCATATTGGATAAGTTCTCCTTCATTTGAATTATGAATATAGGCCGGAAATGTCGTACTCGGACGACGAAAACTGCCCGGGGGAGTGCGACTGGTGCCACGACGAACGAGGTATCTGCGATAGGTTCATTGAGCTGGACGAAGATCGGCGCTTCAGCATTAAGCTCGACGAGAGCTTCGATGTTCATCTGATGCATAGCAGCGACAATAGTTTTTTCATAATTAATCATGACTTCAACTATTTTAATCATGACAATATTTTTCATCTTTTCCAATTCGACTAGCTTATCCCATGCTTTGCAAGACGCTATATCTTGGAGAGGATGGGTTTTGAAGACCATGAAAGTTTTGAAACCAAAAATTATCCTAAGTACCCATCATGGTGTGGATTTTCAAGTAAAGCTGTACAATGCTGAGAGTGTAACCCATTTTGGTTGCAAAAATTGGGAAGCACTTTGCAAGATGTATGGTCTTGATGAGGGCATGCTTCTCACCATGGATCTTGGTGATCCTACAATCGAGCAAGAGACACCTTCGATTTGGGTCCTTATGGATACACCTCCAATTCTTCCCCCATGTGAGCTTAACATAGTTATTAAGTAATTTATATTGTTTATTTCAAAATAGTTGACAACTTATTTCCATTGACATCTTATTTTGATTGTTCAAAGAATGTGCGGAAGATGGTAGACAAAACCCACTACACCAATGGCTCCGAATTAACTTATAAGGAGAAAAATCATCTCATCGCATTTTGTAGGGATCTTGAGAATTACAATGTCTACAATCGAACTCCTCAACATTATGGTCAATACGTGCCACTAGTGCACGTGTTGAACTCTGATAACTACCATGGAGATACCCTGGTAAGATGTTTTACTATTACGACATCCGTGCATCTTTTTGCATACTTCTAAAACTAGTACATCATTGCTAACTACGAAGTTATTACTATGTTTTTCAACAGAGAATCCCAGAGGATTTTGTGCCTCATTTGATGTATGAGAATGGCAGCTTTCATGTTTTGAACATATATTCACGTCATCCTACGAATCTGAACTGTCCATACCGGATTTCTAAAAGAAGTGGAGACATGACAATCAAAGAATGGAAAAAATGTATGGACAGTCGTAAGGAGCTTCTTGGAAGCACAAGGACGCGAAGCGCACGAATTGAAGATGGATGATCTCCATTCTTCATAATGGAGAGTCAGGGTCTATATTGTTTTATGCTATTTTACCTTAAGGGTGTTTAATTAGGTCCTACCTGACATCGATGATCATGTGCTAAGAACAATTATGTAGGGTTGGGTTCGATGACTATGAGGATGATGATCGTATGACTTATTATTAATAATGAGTAGAAGTTGTATGATGATGCATGATTAGTAGGACTTGTTATTATATATGATGATGTATGATGCGAGCATGCATGAGCATGTTATATCAACGGGTTAAATGAACATAGCAGCAGCGTTGATAAACCAAGGACGAAGATATAAGAGAGGACACTTCTCTCTATTAGCTAGCTAATAACAACCTAAAAATAACCCCCAAAACACCTAAAGCAGCCACTTTTCTAAAAAAAACATGGACTTTTGGTCCCGGTTGGTGCCACCAACCGGGACCAAAGGCCCCCCTGACTGGGCTCGGCGGACCGGCCACGTGGAGGCACATCTGTTCGGTTCGTGTTTGAACCGGGACTAATGGGTGGAGGTATTTGTAACGACCCATTAGTCCCGGTTCATGAACCGGGACTAAAGGCCCTTACGAACCGGGACTAATAGGTGTTTTCTACTAGTGGTCCATAGCTCTGGCATTCAAGTCATGGTGGAGACCGTCCTTCACATTTAGCATCACAGGTGAGCAAGCCCTTCTGAACACTTTTTGCATACAAACTCGTATTCGGAACTATCTATATTAGGTTGCCAAAATACAAGTGAATTAATCGCGATAACCGCTTGGTATTTATGGTGGGAGAGACGCATGTTGGTTCATGAAGAGAAAACTCAAGAAGTGAATCAGATTTCGATGAGGATTCGTGCTATAACTGCAAACTATGTGAATGCCCACTCCCCTAGTGCGACTAGTAGAAAAGAAGGATGGAGCCGACCTCCTATGGGTTTTGTTAAACTAAATGTTGATGCTTCTTTTGACCATGATCTGCTCAGGGGCACGGCAGGTGCGATGCTCAGAGATGACAAAGGAAACTTCATTGCTGGCGGAAATTGGAAGATCGATTGGTGTGCTGATGTACTAACAGCAGAAGCGATGGCTCTTAGGTTTGGTTTAATTCTTGCACAAAAGGTGGGATGCAATCGTCTTATTATTAACTCTGATAATATAGAAGTCAATAATAAAGAATGGAGGACAATGAAGAATGGAGGACAATCGGCGGGAGTTGCGGCGGCAGTATTCGAGGATTGCTACTTCATGGCATGCGATTTTCCGTTGACTAGATTTGAACATTGTAATAGGGTAGCTAATAAGGTTGCTCATGAACTTGCTAGGCTAGCGAAAGCTTCTGTAACTAGAGATTGGTTTGAGGAGCCTATGGAGAATATTGTACCTCTTCTTATAGACGATGTAACTATCATTTCCAATTAATAAAGTGGATGTTTTCTTTCAAAAAAAAAACTCGTATCCGGAACAACCAAATCTGCACTACATATTCCATCGTTGAATCTGTGCGTCGGTGTATATATTCTTTTTTTCTGCGAATAGTTGGTGTATATATTCTGATGAGGTAGAGAAGCTGGATTTGTAAAACATGAAAAACTAAAAGTAGTTGTCATGCCTGGTCGGCAGGTGCTACGCACGACAGATCTTTCAAAGACTTCAAGCTGTGTCGGCTGGTGGTACTTGGCAGCATGGTGCTGAGGTGTATCAGTGGCGACCGCGACGTGCACAACTGTTTGCGCGCAGGGAGGAGGTGCCGTTGGGCGCCGTGGTGGCGTCGACGATAGCTAGACCGACCAAGGTTGATGCATCAGTACAGTTCTGAAGATGGAGCGGTGGCAGTTGGCGGCGGCGGCCTCTGAGAGCACGCCGGACCGGCGAGATCCATGCCCGGTAGGCGTCCTGGATGGGTCCTCAGGTCTTAGATGTTAGGTTTGGTTGCGATGTCTATTTGGTATTAGGCCCAGGCTATCTGCGCCCCTTCATCAACTGGATAGGTGTAGCGACGGTTTGTTGCTTAGACGGCGACTTTAGTCTTATTGTGGTATTATTTTATAAGATCTTGTGAGAATAATTAATAAAGTGACTGTATGCATCACCCAGATGCAGAGGCCGGGGTCATCCTTCTTTTCTAAAAAAATGTTGTAATGTCGCTGCAAGCTGGGCAGGAGAGTTAGCTGCTACCCAGGTCACCTTTGCTGCCTTTGCTGTCCCATTGAGCGTGGTGGCGACAGGTTTTTACTTGTCCCATTTAGCATGGTGGCCACCACGGACCCAGCTGAATTGCAGGATGAGCTGCGCCGTTTCCGGATTAAATATTAATCAAGAGCAGTGCTATGCGGACGACGTAAATTGCACGACCAGCGCACACAATGAATTCCATCCGGGAGATCTCGTCCACAGCTGAGCAACGTTCATTGGATTGTTTATCGTGCACATAACACTTCGTTCGCATAGCACTGCTCTAATCGAATAGGCTCCTTTCGACTGGATTTTTTTTGTGACAAAAAGGTTTCCTTGATTTCCATTGTCCACCTCACGCCACCAGCCAACGAAAAGGAATGCAAAAAGCATCAGGAGGGAGGGGAAGAGACCAACATTCGAGGCATTCATTACCTAGAGCGCTCCATGAATGGAACAAACACAAGAGAACAGGCACAACTGCAGCGAACCATGTAAAGAAACAACGTATAAACTTCAAACTCCGCAGGACAACAAAACATTCTAATAACTATGTGAGAAAAAACTTTCAGATTTTTTCATGCATTTAAAATGCTAAAATTTATTTTTTTTCATCAAAAAAATCCTCATTTTGTATATTTATGTTAGTCCAAAAAATCTAAATTTTTTCACACATTGAAGTTGTAAAGTTTGTTTGATCTGCAAAGTTTGAACTCCATATGTTCTTTCATTTAAGAGAAACAAAAAAGAAAAATCTGCATGTTGTAAGTTAGTTGGAGAGTACGGATCTCAAAGCAATGTTGAAGGGCTGAAGATAAGAGGTTCCATGTAGGACGAGCTACAAAGAAACTTTGTGTAAATAAAATAACCATTATATTTGATCAGTGACTAAATGAACTTTCTGCAAAGCATGTTAGTTTCTGATTAGCTTATCATTGGCCTCCAATGAATTAAAACAAAGGAAGTACAGAAGAATGGTTGTAAATGTGTGTTCCTTATGGTGGTCTTGGCAGCCATGGAACAAAGAAACTGAAAATAGCATATACAGTATTAGTTTGTGCTTAAAATGAAACGAAAGCGTTTAGATCCCACAATGAACTTTTGTTCCTTCTTAGTGTCCTTCCCAATCCATAACTACCTGTCTCTGTTTGTAGATGACAATTACAACCGTGGCAGAAATACAAACGGCCCTCTCAACTGCAGCCCCCAGGAATCAAGCACAGGCATCTCCAACGACAACTCACAAATTACCTTCTGCATCCGTCCACGGACATGGATGCATCTAACAGTAGTCACATACATTCAAACTATTTTTCAACAAGCCGGATACAATTCATGCAAACAAGACCGGATTTCATATAAACACATCTAGATTTCATATAAACATGACGAGTTTCATTACATTTACGTCAAAGCGGTGCTAGTCCGGCTCTAGAGGTATAATTAATACCTAATATAAATGTTCGCCGGCGCCCGTTCCCCTTGTCCGGCCATGAACCCCGAAAACTGAAGCTTCACCGTCTCCACTTCCTCCTCGGCGCTCTCCAACTCCGCCTCTAGAGACCCGGGAAGTGAAGTTGTCTGCCTGCACATCAGCGCCAAGCAACTAAACGGCCGACGATGTTGAGCCCACCAAGCTAGGCGTCGACGAGACTGGAGGAGCAGTGGCCTTCCTGGGACACGAGAGGTGGCGACCTATCGTGCACTACTCTTCCTCGCTGCCGGCGGCGCCCGCGGACATGCCGACTTCGTGGTCGTCGCGGCGAGGCGCGGAGTCGGCGATGTCCTCCTTCCCGTCGTCGGTCACACCGCCCCGCCCGCGTCGTCGCTCTCCTTGTAGGCGGCCACCACCTCCTCCGCCACCCGCTGGCGGTACCGTCAGCGGGCGAGGCGGATCTCACGTGCAGAGCTGTAGGACTCGAGCAGCGCCTCCTAGTCCGCTAGGTCCGTGTACGACGTGACAGCCCTGCCGGCGGCGAGCTACTCCTCCGCCTGGACGTGCTCCTGCAAGCGCCGGTTGTTGTAGGCGGGGTCGGCCTGTGCCTCCCTGAACTGCTCCTCCCGCACCATGTCCGTGTAATGGGCACATGCCTTGCCGATGGTCATGGTACAATGCACGGGCGAGGGTAGCACGGAGGAGGAGGGCGGCACCGGTTCGTCGTCGGTAGCGTCCTCCATTGGGCCGCTGTCGTCCTCCGGCTGCCTGATTGTGAGGCCTTAAAAATTAGGGAGCATAGTGTATTTGTATAGGCAAACTGATTTGAAAAGCCGATAAATCATGAGCCAAATTTAAAATTGAATACTTCAATCGAATAAAAATGCTCCAAAATTAAGGAGCATAGTGACCTAAAAGAATTAAATGAGAGAGGTCCTTAAGAAATTGAAAGAGAGAGCTCCTTGCTACTCTTTGGGTATTATATTATGACTAAGAATACCTGTGGGCAACCTTTGTCAGAAAGTCTGAACCGATCAACAGAAGCTCATTTATCTCCAAACGATCATATTTTTCTAATAGTTGAAGCCCCCATATTTCTTTTTCTTTTGAGGAAAAAAGCCCCCATATTTCTGAAAGCAGAAAAACCCCTATATGCTTAGGGTGATAGCCCATATTTATGCATTGTCCCAAAATATACAGTGCCCATATGCACACATCTTACAACTCAAGCGCCTAGCTACAGTAACTACTAGGGTGCATCAGGCCTAGCCCCCCCCCCCCTCCCCCCAAAAGACGTATACTTGCCACAACAAGCAGTGCATCGTCTTTGAATGGACTTCACCTGTAGTTCCATATGCAAGGCTAGTTCAGTGCTTAGTTTTAAAGGTTGTAAAACCACAAAAAGAGCCATTTTTCTATTATACCCTAACTATTGATGTCCCACGACATCTAAGGCCTCATCGTTTATCATCTAAGGCCACGATATCCCACATTTATGGTTCTACCTATCTTTCAGACTAAAAATTGTGTTCATTTTATCACCCATTCGTATGATGCAATGAAGGGAGAGGGTTGTTGTGCCAAGGAAAAAGCTGGTTTTGTCTTTCACTAGCATCGGAATAGGCAAAACTACAGTCACCTGGAATTCCAAGACATCTCAGTCCGGTTCAGTGTAATGTGAAGGATAACACGCTTGTGTTATATTACTTGTTTAAATTTTGAGTAATATTTATTGGTTTTTAGTTTACTAATATAGCGCACATGGGAAAGGGTGAGGGTTGGTTGCGTAAAGCACAAGGAGATTTTTTTTATCAAACTCTGTATATATTTATAGTAAATATTTTTACTTACCATAATTGTGATATTGTCACTAAATATTATGTTGTTTGCTGTTATTTTAATATATTTTATTTTGTATGATATTATAAAGTATATCTTGCCCAAATAACAGTATAATCATGCTCATGTAGAAGTACATATTGGTAATCAATTCTAGCATTAACCATTGAAGTATAACTTTTTGAGTAAGACCATGTTTATATTTTGTTGTTTCTATATGCTTTTGATTTTAGTTTGAGATGTTTAATTTTATTTTTTTCAAAAACAAACAAATGTATTGCATTAGTCCACAAATTGATATATGTCCATAAATGTGTTCAGATATATGTACATTGTATTTTCATAAATATCTACAAAATCACATAAAGTTTTTAAAAAGTATATGAATAAAACAAATAATATGGTAGAGGATTCTAGAGTATAACAGTATCGACAATATAACTAAATTATTAATTACAAGGTGCATGAGGTCTTGTTACTCACAATTTTCTGATGACTTTTCTTAAGTTTTTCGCTTTGTTGGCCCCTTATACACACAAAATTAGGTTTGTCATGCAATGCAGTCATATAGAAGGATACAAATGAAAAGTTTTCTTCAGTGTAATTACCACGTGTGATAAAACACGAATACTAGTCTCTGGTTGATGTCTTGGGTCAAGTTGTGGCATGACATATTTATTTTAAATGTGCTTAGCAAACAAGAAATAATCATGTCAGTGATATACTTGACTTTCTTTCGGTCAGCATATCTTATGGTTACTTACAGTTAGTACCACAATGATGAATACAATAAGTGAAATGTGTAGAATCGAAAGGATCGCTAGGCGCTAACTAGTTTGAATGTTGCCTTTATCTCAACAAGGCCAACACAAACTAGTGATCAATTAATTCCTTGACTTGCTCCCTAATCCAGCAGTGTTGTGTGGTTTTGGCTTCCTCAAATTTTCTTGTTGCTTCGAAACAATTAATATAACTATGTCTCTTTCATGGTTGCATTCTCCAGGAAATCATGTTAGCTTTTGGGCTAAGACTTGTCCCGAAAATTTAACCTTTCGACCGTGTTTTATCTTTTTGGGGAATTGTATCAAATCCTAGGATTTGCAAACTACTCGTATGTTTTCACTCAACTTTTCCAGAAAATGAATGTAAGATTTTTTCTTCTGTTTTTGGTCCACTCTTGCAATTCAATATTGTTTACTTGATATATGCCAAGATTTCCAACTATGTACCATCTTGCATTTTCACAAACTATGTTTTTCAGCCAACTTTTTCATGTAAATGGATATAACATTTTTCTATGTTTGTCCTCTCTTACAGTTCAATATTCTTTACTTGGTATGCCAAGATTTCCAACTATGTCCTAGCTTGCATTTCTCCATTGGAACTCCTGATAATTGAGCCCCACAAGCTTCCTCCCCCACTTGAAAAGCTTGTCCAACGTGTCCTAACTCTAATGTGAGAATGTATGTATAGACGAGGTATGTCTACAACTAGTGAGCTGATAAGGTCTAGCCTCCCAAAAGGACAAATAGTTGCCAAAGAAGTTCACACCACACCATCAGCACAATCATTTCCTTAGTACTCCCTCCGTTCTAAAATATAAGATGCGTTAGTTTTTTTCAAAAGTCAAACATGTGCATGTTTGACCAAGTTTTTAGAAAAAATGTATCAATATTTTACCAAATTTGTAGCATTCGATTCATCATGAAATGTATTTTCATATTGTATTTATTTATATTGTAGGTGTTAATAGTTTATTCTATAATCTTGGTCAAACATACATGAGTTTGACTTGGACTAAAAATGATGCACCTTATATTCTGGAATAGAGGGAGTACCTTCTTACATATGGCATGGATTCACCCATATTTCCATACGCAAGCCTCATTTGAGTAGACCTCCCCAGTGCCCAGAAACCAATGGTTTTTTTTTCATCTTCTTCCTTGCAGCCTCAATATCTTCTTGATTGGATGGCGATACATATCTTCCTCAGCCTGCAGTTATGCAAGATAAGGGATTAAGCTAGTTCTAGTAGGAGTGTGTTCTGAACTGAAATAAGCACGCCTTGTGATTCTGTTGTAGCATGATAGGGTACCACTACTAGCAATGGCAGAACTTGATGGAGAATCTGAGGTGGGCAAACGAAGTCGAGGAGGCCAAAGAGAAAACCAATGCTATAATTTTGAGTAACATTTGAATATTTGATATTTAAGTTTGACAATTAAGGGGATACTTGAGTGTTTCTCTAGAGTCAGGGAGGGGGAGCATGCCCCCCCTGGGCTCTAGTGAAGCCCCACCCTGCCTGAAAGAAAGTAGAAGTGGTCTTGCTTATAGGTGTTCGACATGATGAGAATTCTCACCATCTCTTTGTTGGCGTCAAGCACGGTCTTACTTATAGGCATTCGACATGATGAGATTTTCATCCTCTTTTTATCGCCATTGAGCATGATCTTACTTATAGGTGTTCAACATGATGATGATTTTCACCCCCTCTTTGTTGCCATCGAGCACCATCTCCATGACACCCACCATACATTGTTTGGTGGGTGCACGCCAGCAGGTATACTCCCTGGATAACATGCATGCATTATATTAAATATTTAAATTTTGAGTATGTGGTGGTGGTGTCACAAGTTGACTTCAAGCAGTACAAAGGTAATTGAAAAGGTGATGTTCCTAGCTAATTAACCCTAACTATTGATGTTCCATGACATCTCAGGCCTCCCCGTTTATCACCTGGGTTGACTTCGTCTGACCTACTGGAGTGCACCCGCCGGGCACCTTGGTGGTGTAACTGGATGCGAATGGGCACTCCCAGGACCGTCCAAGGCACTGTGGACATGGTACCTAATGGCAACAAAGAGAGGGTGAGGATTATCATCATGTCGGGCGTCTACAAGTAAGATCTCACTTCTACGGTTCTACCTATCTTTCAAACAAAAAGTTGTGTTTATTTTATCACTTGTTCGTATGATGCAATGCAGGGAGAGGGTTGTTGTACCAAGGAAAAAGCCATTTGTGTCATTCATTGGTACAGGAACAGACACAACTATAATCACCTGGAATTCCATGGCATCTCAGGCCGGATCAGTGTCATATGTAGGATAACATACATGCATTATATTACAAGTTTAAATTTTGAGTAACATTTCATATTTAAGCTTGACAATTGAGGATATTACCTACCATTTTTCGGGGGGCATGGCCCCCTTTGTTCCTAGAGAAGTTTTGTCCCTGCCCACAGATCAAGTCAGTTATGCCCTTTATATCACACTCTAAATAGTATTTTCCATTTTGGTCATATAGTGTGCCTTAGCTTCCTACTATGCTACACTTGCAACATGTATAGCTGGGGCTAAGGCGCAACGCCACAACTTGCTGACCTTTTTCTCCTGTCGATGGTCCTGGAGCAAATTTTTGTGGATCAAACATAGAAACATTAGTATTTTATGAAGGCATATACTCCACAAAGTAAGGGCGGCCGAAATGTGGTGTTGTGGTTCATCCACATGCACGGTCCATGCTACTTTGCCTGCCGTTGCCAAGTTAACTGGCACATAGTAAGAAGAGGTGCCAAGTCTATTTTTTGTTAGAGGATAGAAGAATGTCCAAGATATGTGTACTTAGCCACGAATTTTATTAAACTCCATGCTTTGACTGAAGATGCCATTATGTCACTACGCATACAGATGACGTTCCATGCAATTGGTAATTGATGTTTGATGTTTAAACATTTCTGTGTCGCTAATAAAATGCTTTATGACTATCCACATGTATTATTCTTTTGTTCCCCCTAGTTGTTTACTTTTTATATTTCCTGGGTTTACTGTGCGTTAATTTTAATCATGACATCCAAGCTTGTTGAGTTTCTATGTTACTTGTATCCATCAGATAAAAAACCCTTTTGAAGATGATCAGGTTGTTGGGATCACAAACTACATAGACTTGGGGCTTGAGTTGGCTATAGGGTAAGCCTTACATTGGAATAAACATAACTTTGTTTCTTTTCATGAAATCAGCCTACTAACTCCATGTTCACTCTTATCAGGATTGATAAAAGTAAACCAGCCGAGAGTGGTAACAACTCCTTGTTTCAGCTAGCTGCAAGCTGGCAAGCTAAACAAGAACTTCCTGCTGAAGGTTAAGTAGACCCACACATCAATGGGACCTGCAAGCAATTCTTTTATGGACTCAGTTGCTTGTGATCACTGTTGCTCTGTTCTTGTCAACAGGGAAAGCTGGGTCCTTCGAAGTCGTCCGTAGCTCTGGCATTCAAGTCATGGTGGAGACCATCCTTCACATTTAGCGTCACAGGTGCACGACCTTGTCTTTATACTTCTGTGTGCGAACAAGAGTGGACAACAACACGTATGTCCTAAAGCAAAATGGCTCCTATTCAGAACAACCAAATCCACACTACAATTTGTTTGTGTCGATATATACATTCTGATGAAGTAGAGAAACTGAATCCACAAAACATAAAAAAATGATTCTGTGCGTCAATGTATACATTTTGATGAAGTAGAGAAACTGAATCCACAAAACATAAAAAAAATGATTTTGTGCGTCGATGTATACATTCTGCCGAAGTAGAGAAACTGAATCCACAAAACATAAAAATGATTCCGTGCGTAGATGTATACATTCTGATGAAGTAAGAAATTAAGAAACTGAATCCACAAAACATAAAAATGGAATAGTGGTTTCAAGTTATCGACGGAGGACTTGATACTGTTGGATAAGTGAACAACTAACTTTACTGAGGGCCCAAGGCCTGTACATATACAGATGGGGTAAAGTGCAGAAAAGCCCCTTATACAATGGAGATGTACACAAGGAAATATACACATCTAACACCCCCCCTCAAACTCATGGTGGATCAACAACACTGAGTTTGGAGAGGAAAAAGCCATGTTGCGCTCTAGTCTGTGCCTTCATAAAGAAGTCAGCCAACTGTAACTCAGAGGGCACATAGTGAAGAGCGAGAGTCTGATCCTGCACAACAACACGTACAAAGTGGGCATCCACGCCAATGTGCTTGGTGAGCTCATGCTTCACTGGGTCACGCGCAATACTGATAGCACCAGTACTGTCTGACAGTAGAGGAGTCGAGGTAGTAGCACACACACCAAAGTCCTCACGTAACCACCATAACCAGATCACCTCAGCCGTCAACATAGCCATGGCTCGTAACTCAGCCTTTGTACTCGAGCGAGAAACTACAGTCTGTTTCTTTGTCTTTCAGGCAATAAGAGAGCCACCAAGAAAGACACAGTAAGCAGACAGCAAGCGTCGATCAGAGGGATCACTAGCCCAGGTAGCATCAGAGTAGGCCTGGAGCTCAAGAGAGCTGGAGCGGGGAAAGAAAAGGTGCCAAGAGATCGTGCCACGAAGATATCGTAGAACACGAATGAGGTGACTATAGTGTACAGAGGTAGGGGCTGAAACAAACTGACTCAGGATGTGGACAGGATAGGAGATGTCAGGACGCGTAACAGCAAGATAGACAAGGCTGCCAATGAGGTGACGATAACGAGTGGGATTAGAAAGAGGGTCACCATCAGAGGCACGAAGCTGAACGTTGAGCTCCATAGGAGTCACAACTATGCGCTCATCACCAAGAGCAGCGCGAGCAAGAAGATCCTGAATATATTTTTCTTGAGAGATGTAGAAGCCATCAGAGGTCGAGGAGATCTCAATCCCAAGAAAATAACGAAGTGGACCAAGATCGGTCATGAGGAACTGGTCGTGAAGGCGAGCCTTAACAAAGGCAATGTACTCAGAGTCGTCACCAGTGATGATCATGTCATCAACATAGAGAAGGAGAAGAGTCCGACCACGAGGAGACGTGTGAACAAACAACGCGGGATCATGATCACTGGGCAAGAAACCAGCGGCAGTCACCACAGAGGCAAAGCGCTCAAACCAGATGCGAGGGGCCTGTATTAAAAGAAAGAAACCAAACTACATTATCCACCTCATGCCAGCCACCAGCCAATGAAAAGAAGCAGAAAGGGCAGAAAAAGCATCAGGAGGGTGGGGAAGAGAGGAACGCTAGAGGCATCAATCCTGGGATGGCACTGGGAAGGAAGATGGATGTGGTACAGGACAGGGAAGCAACCGATACTCGCTAAAATTTGACATGTTCAGGGGCGAAAATTAGGCTTCTTTCGACTGGATTTGTTGTTTTTTCATATATAAAAAAGGGAAACGTTTGCGCGCGGTGCGCCGGCGGAACGCCCGGGCCGGTCGCTTCGTCACGCTGGCGCTAGCCATCAGAAAGCCAACACGTGTATCTTATCCTCTTCCCAACGCTGCATCTACTCGTTCTTCCCCGCGACTGTCCAGGCAGCAAACTTCATGGATCCCGGCGGGCCTGCAGCTCCTGCCTCCGGTGCAGTTTGTGCGCCCCGAGGGGCGACGCTGCCATTCCATGGCCGCGCTCGTCGCCATGGCTGAGTTCTTCGCCATGGTCGCGCCGTCGTCCCATGACTGTGCACAAGAGAAGCTGCATCCGGCAGCGCATAATGCTACAACCGGTGGCCAAGATAGCTTCAATCGGCAACATCAAAAGTTTTCGAAAGACAGATGACGATGTTGGTCACCGGCGCACTACTGCAACATAAGCTGCAACCGGTGGCCTGAAAAGCTACAACCGGCATCAGGAAAGCTTCAACTGAGAATACAGAGAAGCTTGTCGCCGGGGCACCGAAGCACAAAAAAGTTGCATCCACTGAATTGGGAAGCTTCAACTACTGAATTGAAAAGCTTCATCCCGCATTATGAAAAGCTTCAACCTGCTTCATAGAAAGCTTCAACCCGCGAGTACACAAACAAAAAGCTACAACCGTTGACATGAAAAGCTTCAACCCTAATTTTGAAAAGCTTCAACCATTCAATGGCGTTCTTGTTGGTGAAGTTTTTTCTACAACCGTAATTTTTGCTACAACCGTAGTAGATTTTTGCTACTACCGCTGAAGGATTTTTCTACATCCATGTAAGGCAGAGTTGCGACCTCGCGAAGACGGCGACGGTGGTTGATTTTTGCTGCATCCGTAGTTTTTTTTGTACTACCAGTGAAGTTTTTTGCTACATCCATTCAACGGCGTTGACTGACTGGTGGTCATCGCCGACGCAATTCCGTGCAGCGAGCGGCGAGGGGCAGTGGTGGAGTTACAACCGGAGGAGAGCTATAACCGTCGCCGGTGGAGCTGCAACCACAGGCGCAGCTGTTGCATGGATTGAGGTAGTTTTTTACTACATCCATATTCAACGGCGAGAACGGACGGCGAAGGGTGGATCGACCACGAGGACGGCCGAGGGTGGGACCGACCACAAGGACGGCCGGGCATTTATGGTGGCTAACCGGAGGGATCGCAAGCGCCGACGACGAGGATCCCGAAAGTGAGTTACAGATCCAAATTTTGAGGAAGAAGACGTGAGCAAATTGTTTTTTTTTTGCCCAGATTCATTGGCCAAGCGGCTCGCATCAAACGGCTGGGGCGGGACCGGCCGAAACTTTCGACCGGTGCGCCGGCGCCTAGCGTTGCCCTATAAAAAAAGGGTTTCCCTCATTTTCATTTCATTAAAACAAAGAAACAAAACTACATGCATTATCCACCTCACGCCAGCCACCAGCCAATGAAAAGAAGCAGCATCAGGACGTTGGGAAGAGACAGGGGCGAATCCACGTGCATCGCTGTGGGGCCACTTATGCTAGGCCCAGCATATTCAGCGTTGCCCCCACTCAGGCCGTGATATTGACAATCCCTATTTGGCGCGGTTATTACTTTTTCCGCTAACCGGCGCCTGCAGCCGCGTTAGCTGGGCTCGGCCCGTTTTGATTTTTTTCCCTTCTGCTTTTAGGGAAAAGTCCAAAAAAGTGCATGAACGAGGGTTCGAAACAGGAACCACTTCGCTGCGAGCGCTAGGCTCTAGCCACCCGACCACGAACGGTTTTGTGTAAATGTATTTCAGTCTTTTCTCCTATTTCTCTACTCCACTTTGGTTTTCTTTTCTCAACCTTTTACAACTTCCGTGAACTTTTTTCAAAGTCAACGAATTCGTTTTCAATGCCGATGAACTTTTTTCAGATCCAATGAAATTTTCTTCAAATCCGATGAACTTTTTCAAATCCGATGAACTTTTTCAAATTCAATGAACTTTTTTCAAAATTGATGAACTTTTTCAGAATTGATGAACTTTTTTTCAAATTCGATGAACTTTTGCAATTTTGATGAACTTTTTTCAGATTCGATGAACTTTTTTTCAAGTTTGATGAACTTTTTTTGGAAATTTTGATGAACTTTTTTAAATTTGACAAACTTTTCTTAAAATTACACGAACGTTTTGTAGAAAATGATGAACTGTTCTTCAAAGTCAGTGAACATTTTTGAATTCAATTTTTTTTCTTTTCTTTTTTGCGATTTTTTTTCATAATATCAACCGTTGACTATTTTCGTAATTGTACGGACCTGTAAACGCGATCGATGGAGGGACCAGCAACCGATCGATTTAGCGAACACCCAGCGACTGAGGGAACCACCAGGAGCGAACCAATCCCTATATGGGCCGGCCCACGGGGAGATGGTGCGTGGGCGCCAGCTAAGGGAACTGGCGCCCGCAGCGCCAATTAGGAGCTCCCGAGATATTTGGGCATTTCCTATTTGGCGCCACAGGCGCCAGTTAATGTGCATTTTGTTAACTGGCGCCTGTGGCGTCCGTAAATGGGCCGGCCCATCTAGGCGCCGGTTGACGATTTTTTTAGAAAAATTCTGTGAACTTTTTTGAATATTGATGAATTTTTACGAAATTTAATGAACTTTTTTTAATTTGTGAACTTTTGTTTTCAGTTCCATGAGCTTTGTTTTCAATTTCTATGAATTTTTCAAATTTAATGAACTTTTTTTCAATTTGAATGAACATTTTTTCATTTTGATGAACTTTTTTGAGATTGATGAAATATTTAGAAATTTAATGAACATTTTTCTTGAAAATGGATGAACTTTTTTTTATTTGTGAACTTTTTTTTGAGTTCCATGAACTTTTTCTAAAAATCAATGAACTTGTTTTCAATTTCTATGAACTTTTTTCAAATTTGATGAACTTTTTTTCAATTTGAATGAATTTTTTTTCAAATTTATGAACTTTTTTCAAAACTGATGAACGTATTTTTCCAAATGGATGAACTTTTTAATTCTGTAAACCTTTCTTGATTTTATATTTTTATTTTCGTAACAAAAAACATTTAAAAAAACTGGGGGCAGCAAGCTAGTGGGCTGGCCCATGCTAGCAGCGCTGCAGGCGCCGAATCATTAACGGGCGCCTGCAGCGCTGTATAGGAGCTCCCGAGATATTAGCCCCCACTCCTTTATTTTCTGTCATATTTTTAAAGCCCATGTATGAGATATTATTAGCCCAGCTATCCATGCATAGCGAGAATAACGAGCAGTCGAGCAGGCCTCATGTGTACGATGGTTCTCAATTCGCTAGAAACCTACTAGTAACGAGCGTGTTCGTCGCCTGTGCTCGCGTGACCGCATTGACGATCAGAAGCCCCCGCGCCGTCGCCTACGGCTGTACTGCCCAGTAGATACACAATTATACGATGCCCCTCCGCCGATAGCAATGATCTGCCCGTCTGCGCACTGCACACACCGGCTTGCCGGCTTGCCATCCCCAAGGAAGAAGCTCTACTGATCAATTTCAAGGTAATCCGTGAGACCTAGGTTTAGTTCTCGTATTATTCTATTCTGATTTCCATGTTAAAAAGGTAGCAAATTGTATCAAATGTCCATGTGTATAGATTATAATGTACAAACTGATAATTAGATTGATTGGATCTAGCTTCGCGTAATAATTTTGTAGAATAAGTTTCAACATGTGGGAGTAGAATAAAATCTATCGCAACATCATGCCTTCATGTATTTCAATTTGTTTAACTTTCAACTATTTGATAACATTGACACTGGCAGTATACTTGAAATAGTCGATCTGAACAGCTTACTCGGGATCCATAAATAAAAAAGACTTACATATTTAATATCAACGAGCATGGGGAGATTAGGAGAAATTACCTTACATGGAAAAAATCATCGCCGGATGAAACGGAAGGAGTTATTGTGATTAAGATTCTTTTTATCTATCAATGTTTACATTCTCTATTTTATAAAACGTGTTTCTTTTCTGTGCAGCTTGAGGGCTAGAAATCAAGGATGTAACGACAAGAAGGATTGACATATTCATATTTCTCAAGCTATTGTGCCTTAATTGGTTAGTTTACTTTACTTTGGCAATGACCATGTCATAATTATGTGTTGACATTATCTTATTTAAGGACATATATGCGATTTTGCTTCTTACACATTATATCTATACTTGTGTGGTTGATTTTTAAAATGATCTAGCCATTCACATGTTTCTGAAGAAAAAAAAATCATATATATCTTTGCCCCCTCTTGATTTTCATCCTGGCTCCGCCCCTGGAAGAGAGGAGCGCTTGAGGCATTTATAGATATAGAAGGCCATGAACCAAAATAAACAGGCACAACGGAAAAAAGCCTGCAGCGATCGGCAAGCTAGGTAGGTAGGTAGGCATCCAAGAGTTGGAGCTCCTCGGCGCAGCAAAGGAAAAACCCTCTGCGCTGTCTCCGGCGACCTGCTCCATAGTTAGTTGCGCAGTGCAGTAGTAATTTGATCATCGCTGCGTCTATATGTGTGCTGGTGTGGTGGTTTGCCCGCGCTGGCATGCATAGTTCAAAGCAATCACGCACCATGGATCCATGCACGGTGCATGGTAGAGGACCAACTCTCTCTCCTGCTTGCATCCCGTGGTTCAACACAAAAAATGTAGCCATCCGCACGCGGAAAGACAATGAACCACTAGTGCAGAACCGGGCAATAACACCGGTTCGTAAGGCCCTTTAGTGCCGGTTCCACAACCGGCACTAAAGTGTGCTCACTAAAGCCCCCCCCCCCTCCCCCTTTAGTACCGGTTCAGCACGAACCGGTGCTAAAGGCCAACCACGTGGCACGAGGCAGCTCCGGGGGCCGGGAACCCTTTAGTACCGGTTGGTAACACCAACCAGTACTAAATGTTTGTGGTTTTTTGTTTTATTTTTTATTTTTCAATTAAATTTGTGTTATCAATTTAATTCTTTTTTCGCTTGCTGGTATTTTACGATACTACACATTGTACACGTTATGCATATATATATATATATATATATATATATATATATATATATATATATAAATAGAATTTCTAGTAGAAACAATCATGCATATATATATATCATCAATGTCTCACAAACCATCATATTAATTAATTCACACATACACACATGTATAGCTATATACAATTTCTCCTACATATGCATGTTGCCTTTGGAGCCAGTGGCATTAGCCTAATTGGTGCCTTGAAGCACGATGGGGCGGTAGCGGGTAATAGTATTCTCCCTTGGATTTATGACCTGGTCGAGCAAAAATCCGCCATTTCCTCTTGAAGTGCTTCTCGCACTCCGTTTCTTGGAGCTTCTCCCGCACCTCTGTGAACTGTTAAGAAGGAGATCAATATGCATGTGTATTAGTTGTGTGACTAGATATCGATAATGGTGTAAAAATTGTGAATAGTATTTTGATAAGCGTACCCATTCCTGTCTTTGAGATCTGCTCCTTTCGGACGCCATCATGCGAATGTTCTCGCAAACGCAGAATGCACACAGATCAGTCCCCTACCGCTTGTGGCCTTTACGAGAATGGAATTTGATCAGATAATAATTAATCAAGCATGATATATAATTAAAGAGATGGCAGCTAGCTAGCTAGCTAGTACTACTTAATTACTTACCTTGGGTCGAAACCATTTAAGCTTTTGTTTCCATTCTCCTGGGGTCACGCTGAAGAACCTTGCCCAAGCCCTGCCCGCCGACAAAGAAAATGAATAAAGGGGTTATTAAATAGTTCATATCTTGAAAAATGACGAACTAAATAGGCCGAGATATATAGTTAATAATGATTGAAATTACCTGTTGACTATCCCAAACAAGATGTTATAGTCAGTTTTTTCTTTGAGTAGTGAGTCCAGTATTTCAACTGTTTCGGCGTCAACTTTAATGATACACAAGACCCAGTGAAATCTGCATGCACACACGTTTACATGTCTTAATTAAGCGGGCATATGTAAAGCAAAAACATGTAGCTAGCTAGTAGGCAAAACAGAGAATTTGTAGTACAAGACAGTGTGACACTCTGGAAGTTGTAAGGAAGTAGTATATCTTCATTGTATTTGAGGCGCTTCAAGAACTCTAGCATGTTGTCCTCTACGTCCTTTTGATAACGTGGATTTAGTTTCCATGTGTATTCATTAACGGTGTTTGGGTCAATGAACCCAATGCCAAAGCGTCCACCTTTTCTCATTTCATATATCTTCATCCTGCATATAATACCACATAAAAGAATATAGTGAGGATAATTACAGGTAATGATTGATCAAAAGGATCAGTACAACTAGCTTGAGACTTAAATTACAGAAAGAAATCACTTACAGACAATAGCAACTGACGATAGATTTGTCGAGTGCGTCTTGATTGTATAACCTGAAACAGTTCGTAATACTCAACGGACACAGCTTTCTCATGGAAGTAATGCTCCTCCTTGACATTCACCATGAGGGACAATCGATCGGAAATCTTGGTAATGTTCATGTACCATTGATGCAATTCATACATTCTCGTTGGGAGGTTCTTGACCTTGTCTGGATGGACCAAAGGTTGGCCCCAGACATATTTCTGTTTTATTTCATCCTCTTTAAGCACAGGCATGGGCTCGATCTCGAGGAGTTGTCCAACAGTGATTTTGAGAACTTCAACCTGCATTATATGGTCCTCCGTTATTACCACATTGCCACCTCAGGAACGTAAACTGTTTGCCCACAATAATATTGGGCGCCACAGATTTATCACGTGTTGTTGGCACAACAAGCGAGGGATCGATTGCCGCTTTGTTCTCCTAGCCGGGAATGCTTTTCCGCATTTTTTGACAGCTGCTTCTTGTTTGCTCGATCCCGAGCTCACCTCCTTACGTGGGCGTGCTCGATTTAACTTCCCGATGTGGCGCTCATAGTCTGTGTCAACAGGCTTGGGAGCTGGTGGTTGAGCCATACGAATGAAGTGGTCAATCGCTTCCTCGTGCACTTTCTCCCTTGGCGGCGGTGGCGGTTTCGGTGCAAAATAGGCTTCCACCTCGGACTTCGATATGGCTGCGATTTCCTCCTCGGACCTGTCATAAGACCTCTGCGGAAGAGGCGTGAGGCTTGGACCATATTTATATCGCTTGCCTCCGCTTTGTACTTCCTGTACTACCTCGACTTCGTGCCGCTCGCACCATAGCTGCGGGTGTCTCTTCTGCGATTGCTTGAGGCGGCGGAGACGCCGCCGACGGGCTGAG
The DNA here is from genome assembly GCA_021605145.1 of Aegilops bicornis. Classification (NCBI taxonomy): domain Eukaryota; kingdom Viridiplantae; phylum Streptophyta; class Magnoliopsida; order Poales; family Poaceae; genus Aegilops; species Aegilops bicornis. The sequence goes on along the minus strand of CM038669.1, from coordinate 679,613,297 downwards.
TTGGATGAGGAGGAGTGGCCGCTGAAGCTGTGCGGACTTGGAGGAGGAGTGGCCTGAGGTTGTGCGGACTTGGAGGAGGAGTGGACGTCGGACGCTGTGGCGGACTTGGAGGAGGAGGAGTGGCTGACACTTTGCGGACTTGGTGGACTTGCGAGGCGGAGGCGGCTGACTCGGTGGCGGACTTGACGAGGAGTCGGATGACGCGTGTCGGTGGCCTTCAAAGATGATGCAATCCTTTTTTCATAGGATGATACGATGGTTGGCGTCTCCGAGAAAGCGCCGTCCTCACCTCCAGGAATGTCAAGCTCTAGCCCGAATATGGCTGCACCACCTCGTCAACCATGACACGAGCATAGCCATCTGGAATCGGGATGCAATGGTAGGTTGCTTTGGGGTAACGGGAAAAGCAACGCCGTCCGCCACCTTCATGGATATGTTCTTCATTTTGACGTGTAGCTCGCAGCTAGTGTTCTCCGTGATGTCATCCACGGGATATCTACCCAGCATTGCGTCGTCCGGGGCGGAACCCACGCTGCTTCTCTGCATGGATGGAGTGGTGCTATCTAATGCTGGATCATCCGCTAGCCGCTGCACCTGCTGAGACCCCCTTTGCTGGCTAAGTGAGTCGATCTGCTCCTGCTGCCGCTGGAATTTGACTGCCAATTCCGCTTGACTTGCTTCTAGGCCTTGAAGGCGTTCATAGTCCCGCTTCCTCTGCTCCTCCTCCATCTTCCTCTTCTTCTCCTCCGCAATCTTCTTTCTCGCACGGGTTCTCAGTAGTCGGTGTTCCACCGAAAACCCCTCATACCACGGAATAGCGCCCTTGCCTCGTGTTCTTCCCGGGTGTTCAGGATTTCCCGTGGCACGCGCGTAAGCTCGTCGTTCTCTCATTGGGCTGGAACACCCCGATCGTGCCTCTTCTATTGCAACAAGTATCGCATCGTCGGCTCCCTTCAGACTTGCCCTCGTCAAACATTGCCCGCCTTGGGTCCAACTCCCCCATGCGCATAGAACCAAGTCCCCGACTGGGGCCAGCTCTTAGTAACCGGAGTGGCACCTGCATCCTCCATCTCTTTCTCAGACTTATCCCACTTAGGCATTGCCACCGCATAGCCACCTGGCCCCAGCTTATGGAACTTATCCTTTTTTCGGCATTCTTCTTGTTTATTCTCGACCGTGCCTTAGCTAATTCCGAATCCTTGAATTTCACGAAATCGTCCCAATGAGCACGTTGGTTCTCTAGTGTTCCCTCAAATACTGGAGTCTTCCTTCCTCCTTGACGTACTTGTTCCATTCACGATTCTTGTGGTTCTTGAATGCAACCGCCATCTTCCTAAGAGCAGCGTCTTTGACTTTCTGCACATCTGCTTCTGTGAAATGATCTGGTAGGGTGAAATGTTCCATGAGAGTATCCCAAAGCAGATCTTTTTTGATTCTTGTCGACAAAAGTAACATCTGGACGTGGAGCAGCGTCCTCTTTGCCTTTTTGTCCTTTGTCTTTTGCTGGCTCTCTCCATTCTTGAAGGGAGATCGGGAGTTGGTCCTTCACAAGAACTCCGTGACCGACGAATGAACTTGTCCGCAATCTTCTTAGGCGCTAATGGTTCGCCATTAGGTCCGATCGCCTCGATATTGTACTTTACGCCCTCCTTCAACTTTTTGTTCGGGCCTCGTTTCGCCCTTTTGCCTGAAGATTTGCTCGATCCGGATGGCTGAAAGAACAAAGATCGATTCGTTAATATATCTTCAAGTCATTTAAAACATGTGATGATCACCGAAACCTGCTTATATAAATATATATACCTCGCCGGTCTTTGTTGTTTCAGGATCAACATGTTCTTCATCATCGTCATAATCGTAGTTCATGACTTCATCAATTCGGTCGTCACGATCGAATATCATATCACCCTCTCCGGTGTTGTTTAGAAATTGAGCCGTCATAATCTTCTTCATTCTGATTATCATCTCGCCCGCGTATCATATCGAACATGGTCTATTCTTCCTCTCTCGTCGGTATTGTCTGCCATAGCTTTTTATTTAACTAATTCAAAAGAAATATAAAACAATTTAGTATTCAAATTACATCGTCTCGAATAATAGATATAATCTCGAATACTTCATCTAGAATAATAGATACAATCTCGAATACATCGCCTCGAATAATATAATATTGAATAGTACATCAACGGCTAGCTAATTAAAGGTCGAATACTATGAAGAATCTAGGACACTCGCGGTTCCTGCGTCATGGGCGGTGGACACCCAAAAGAAGGAACCCTCACAGGATCATAGCTGAAGTGAGATCCTCAAGATACCGCCGTGTATTGGGAACCTGCCGCCTCTAACGCAACCATGTAGCGATGGACGTGTTTCGTCCTCCTCCCCGACACGGCGACGTACCTCCTCCGGCGGGGCCGGGTCCCTCCTTACCAACTGGCCCACGCGAACGCCACCAAACGAGATCGGGGTCGACAGCGGGACCCGGGGCGGGTTCCTCATCAAGCGGCGCGCCCTCCAGCAGCACCTCCCGGTGCCAGTCCGGCGGAGCCCAGTCCGGACATGGGCGGCTGGACGTCGTCATGGGACGGGTCGGCGAGATGCGGGCCGGGCATCGTCAAGAACAAATACTAGCTATATGCCCGCAAAAATAATATTTTTTAATGATTGGATTTTGATAACTAAAATTTCTAACATTTCTACTATTTCAAAAATCTATATCCTATTTCATACTAATTAAGCATCTAATACTAAAACAGAAAAACAATTTCTATACATCCATTAAAAAACAGAAAAACAACATTATATAAAAAAATTCCATACTAATTAAACACTAATTATATCGATCTAACATGCATTCATACATATATACTAGTGAAAAAACAATAATCTAAAAATCTAAACTAATTAAACATACAAAATACGATATACTAATATATACATGCATTCATACATATATACGTATGTGTGTGTGTTCATCATGCTTGTGTGTGTGTGTGTGTATGGGCTCAGAAGGCGGCGCCCATGGTGGCCGGGGCGAGGGAGAGGGGTTAGAGGGGAGAGCTCACAGCGACGACGACGGCGACGGCGGGGCAGCGACGGGCAGGCGTGACGCTGGGCGGCGATGCAGGGACGGGCGCGACGGGACGGGCCCGGCGGCGGAGATGAGGGCGGCGACGGGACGGGACGGCGACAGACGGCGGCGAGGGGCGAAGCGGCGGCGGCGGCGGTCGATGACGGCGTCGATCGATCAAAGCGGTTCAATGGGGAAACAGAGGAAGAAACAAAGGGAGAATGAAATTTTTCGAAGTGTTGTATATATAGAAGGCACCTTTAGTACCGGTTGGAACCACCAACCGGTACTAAAGGTCTGTTTTGGCCAGCCCAAGCAGCGGGAAGCGACCACCTTTAGTACCGGGTGGTGGCATAAACCGGTACTAAAGGCCCCCCTTTAGTATCGGTTTGTGCCACCACCCGGTACTAAAGGTCTTATTGGGCAGGCTTGGTGCGGCAAGTTTAGTCCCACCTCGCTAGCCGAGGGGCGACCAGACTGGTTTATAAACCCCTCGTGCGGTCGCTCTCTCGAGCTCCTCTTCAAAGCAGGCCCACTGGGCCTACGTGTTCTTTTGTTGTCCTGTGGGCCCACTTGGCCTTTATGGCCTGCATCCCGCCCAACAACAGGTTGGGTTTCTAGTCGTCACGCAGGCCGCCACGGCCTAGTAGGCGGGCTTTTTTTGCTTTATTTATTTTTGTGTTGTTTTTTTGTGTATTTAGAGTTTCTTTGTGAATATTTTTGCTTTAGGTACAAAAAATTACAAACTTTCTGTTAGTGCCCGTAGTTTTCAAATTTGAATAGTTTAATTTTGAATTATTTGAAATTAGTGTGAATCACTAGTTTGTGAATAATTTAACTTTAAAAATCAGTAAAGGCATGAAAGAATTTGTTTGCACATAAAATTTCTTCGCGTTTCAAATGCCAAAACACATAACTACCCTAACTATTGTAGAGATTCCCTCCTGAGTAAAGTGATGATAATGAAGCCGATCACATCACAGATCTTTGGGTGTGAAACTTTTTCTTCGCGTGTGTCCCTTTGCTACCGTAACCATGGAAAATCTTCATCATTTAACGAGATGCTCGGGTCAATATTCACTGTGAATGGAGAAATTTCATCAAACTTTTCATAATCTTCCGACTTGTCCGTCTTGTCATCCACTCCCACGACGCTTTCTCTTCCCGTAAAGAACTATGTGCCGCTTTGGCTCATCGTGACGATGCATTCGCTTCCTTATCTTTTCTTTTTCTTGGCTTGGTAGACATGTCCTTCACATAGAAAACCTGTGCCACATCATTGGCTAGGACAAATGGTCTGGCTCAAGACACGCAAGATTGTTGAGATCCACCGTTGTCATTCCGCATCGCGGGTCTTCCGTTACCCGCCTCGTGTCATATTGACCCATTTGCACCGAAACAAAGGGACCTTTAAACCACGCCGATAGTCAAGTTCCCATATGTCCTGTATATAACCATAATATGTTTCCTTTCCGTCTTGGTTTCTGCATCAAAACGGACACCACTGTTTTGGTTGGTGCTCTTCTTATCTTGGGCGATCGTGTAAAATGTATTACCATTTATCTTGTACCCTTTGAAAGTCATTATATTCGAAGATGGTAACTGGGACAGCAAGTACAGATCATCTTCAATAGAGGTGTCATGCATGGTACGTGTTCCGCAACCAGTGTAAACTCCTGGTTTGTTCACGTGTAATCCAGTCATCGACCGCTCCCGTGTTTGGAGCGTAGCAAATTCTTGTGTTCATCCATATACGGAGCCACCAAGGCGGAATTCTGTAGAACTGTGTAGTGTGCTTCAAAGTGAGAGAATGTCCGTCCATACATATTATTTGTTCCTCCTAGCGTGCCTTTTCCATCCAATGCCCTTATGCCGCGATTCAGAACACCAATCGGCTTAAGGTCAGGAATAAAGTCAATACAAAACTCAATGACCTCCTCATTTTGATGGCCCTTGGAGATGCTTCCTTCGCCTAGCACGGTTATGAACATATTTCTTTAAGACTCCCATGAACCTCTCAAAGGGAACATATTGTGTAGAAATAAAGGACCCAAAACGTTAATCTCTTCAAGATAGGTGAACTAGGACGTGCGTCATGATGTTGAAGAAGGATGGTGGGAACACCAACTCGAAACCGACAAGACATTGCACCAAATCATTCGTAACATTGGTATGATTTCTGGAGCGAATACCTTCCGAGAGATTGCATTGAGAAATGCACATAGCTTCACAATGGCTAATCGAACGCTTTTCCGTAGAAGCCCCTCAATGCAACCGGAAGCGGTTGTGTCATAATCACGTGGCAGTCATGAGACTTTAGGTTCGGAACTTTTTCTCTGCCATGTTTATTATTCCCTTTATATTCGACGAGAAGCCGACGGTACCTTAATATCGAGCAGACATTCAAAGAAGATTTCCTTCTCTTCTTTGGTAAGAGCGTAGCTTGCATGACCCCTGATATATGCCATCTTCTCCGTGCATACGTTGCTGGTCCTCCCGTGCCTCGTGTATCTTTTGTCTTCCCATACACGCCCAAGAAGCCAAGCAGGGTCACGCAAAGATTCTTCGTCACGTGCATCACGTCGATTGCGGAGCGGACCTCTAGGTCTTTCCAATATGGCAGGTCCCAAAATATAGATTTCTTCTTCCACATGGGTGCGCGTCTGTCAGCGTCCTTTGGAACAGGTTGTCCGCCAGACCCTTTCCAAATATCACCTTCAAATCCTTGACCATATCATGTACATCAGCACCAAGACGGTGGCGAGGCTTTCCGATGATCCGCCTCACCTTTGAAATGCTTGCCTTTCTTTCTTACGGGATGCCTGCCGGAAGAAATCGACGATGTCCTGTACACATTCTTCATACAACTATTCAAATATATACTGTCGGTATCATCCAAACAGTGCGTGCACCCGCCGGTATCCCTTGTTTGTCCGTCTCCGAAGGTTACCGAGAGCAGGCCAATCATTGATGGTCACGAACAACAACGCCTTTTAGGTTAAATTCTTCCCCATGTGCTCATCCCACGCACGTACACCTGTTCCATTCCACGGTTGTAAGAGTTCTTCAACTAATGGCCTTAGGTACACATCAATGTCGTTGCGGGTTGCTTAGGGCCTTGGATGAGCACTGGCATGATAATGAACTTCCGCTTCATGCACAACCAAGGAGGAAGGTTATACAAACATAGAGTCACAGGCCAGGTGTTATGGTTGCTGCTCTGCTCCCCAAAAGGATTAATGCCATCTGCGCTTAGACCAAACCATACGCTCCTTGCGTCATCTGCAAACTCCTTCCGTACTTTCTTTCGATTTTTCTCCATCATGCACCCGTCACCGGTACGCGCTCAACTTTCCGTCTTTCTTACGGTCTTCTTTGTGCCATCGCATCGCCTTGGCATGCTCTTTGTTTTGGAACAAACGTTTCAACTGTGGTATTATAGGAGAATACCACATCACCTTGGCAGGAATCTTCTTCTGGGCGCCCTCGACATCACCATGCTCATCGCGGCTGATCTTATAGCGCAATGCACCACATACCGGGCAAGCTGTTCAAATCCTCGTACTCACCGCGGTAGAGGATGCAATCATTAGGGCATGCATGTATCTTCTGCACCTCTAACCCTAGAGGGCGTACAGCCTTCTTGCTTCAGACGCATTTCTCGGGCAATTCGTTGTCCTTTGGAAGCATATCCTTTATCATTACCAGCAACTTTCCAAATCCCTTGTCAGATACACCATTCTCTGCCTTTCATTGCAGCAATTCCAGTGTGGTGCCCAGCTTTTTCTTGTCACCTACGCAATTCGGGTACAACAATTTCTTGTGATCCTCTAACATGCGCTGCAACTTCTTCTTCTCCAAATCACTTGCGCAGTTTCTCTTTGCATCGGCAATGGCCCGACCTAGATCATCAACGGGCTCATCTGATGCCTCTGCTTCCGCTGATTCACGCAGTGCCGGCCCAGCTTCTTCACGCAGTACCGGCTCCGCTTCTTCCCCATTGTTGTATCATCGTATTCAGGGAACCCATGGCCGGGATAGCTGTCGTCAGTCCTCTTCTTCTTCATTGTCTTCCATCATAACCCCTCTTTCTCCGTGCTTGGTCCAAACATTATAGTGGGGCGTGAAACCGGACTCAAACTGGTGGACGTGAATGGTTCTTGACGTAGAGTAATTGCGACCATTCTTACAGCCAGCACATGGACAAGGCATAAAATCATCCGCCCGCTTGTTTGCCTCAGCCGCAAGCAGAAAAGTATGCACGCCCTCAACGAACTGGGGAGAGCATCGGTCATCGTACATCCATTGCCGGCTCATCTTCATTACACAACACCGAATAGACCAAATTAATACAAGTTCATACATAAAGTTCATACAACACTTAAATGCAACAAACAAATAACTCTCTAGCTAAAGCATTTAAATGCAACAACAAATGCGATCAAGATCGCAACTAAGGTAACAATTGATCCAACAGCATAATGATACCAAGCCTCACTATCGATGGCATATTTTCTAATCTTTCTAATCTTCAAGCGCATTTTCTCCATCTTGATCTTGTGATCATCGATTTACATCGGCAACATGCAACTCCAATTCCATCTTCTCCCCCTCAATTCTTTTCAATTTTTCTTTCAAGTACTCGTTTTCTCTTTCAACTAAATTTAACCTCTCGATAATAGGGTCGGTTGAAATTTCCGGTTCACATACCTCCTAGATAAAAATATCTATGTCAACTTGATGGGCATAATTTGTCATAAACACGAAATGCAACAAATAGTTTTAAAAGAGAATATACCACATCCGAATCATAACAAGGACGAGGGCCGACGGGGACGGATATCAAAACCATGGCACTATGTATAACAAACACCGTACGGGTAAGATAATTATTATACGAGTAACTATATATCCAAATCACACAAACATCAATTTTTTATATAAAATTTCATGAACAAGAGGCTCACCACAAGGTGGTGCCGGCGACGGGACGGTGCGAGCGATCGACGGTGGTTACGACAGAGATTTAGAAGGCACTAAGTAAACCACACCTACATATGCAAACTAAGTGTTATTTTGACCTCAAATTGCATATAAATCAAATACTAGCACATATATATATTTCCTCCCAAATTACTAAACTCACAAATTAATAACTATATAAAGCATTGCAAGAGCTAATCTAGCAATGAGAGATGAAAGGACAAAGTTGCTAACCTTTGTGATCACTTGAATGGATGGGGGCCTTCAAATCTTGACAGATTTTGGGCAAAATGTGTGATGAGCTCGAGGGGAGAAGAGGAAGAACGGAGAGAAGAGGAGAGGGGAAAGGGGGAAGAACAGAGCGAGCTGGACGAAGGGTTTATATGCAGGAGGACCTATAGTACCGGTTCGTGGCACGAACCGGTACTAAAGGTGCTGGAGGGGCCCAGATCGACAACATCCTGCCACCACCTCATTAGTACCGGTTCGTGGCACGAACCGGTGCTAAAAGTTAGCCACGAATCGGTACTAATGAGAGCGGCCCGGCTAGCCGTTGGAACCGGCACTAATGTATACATTTGTGCCGGCTCTAATACAAACCGGCACTAATGTGCTTCACGTTTGACCCTTTTTCTACTAGTGAACCCTTGCCATCGTGCAGCACGGGCATGCAGCCCTATCACCATGGTTGAAACGAGCCATCCACAGTTCCCCACACACACACACGATGGGGCTGAAGTGAACCGCTGAGGCGCCGGCCGGGCCACGCTCCTGCGCAAGGTGGCGATGGGGCTATTAGTTCCGGGATATTTTTGCGCACTGGAGATGGGCATGTCAGTTTGGTCGATGAGAAGCTACACACGACGTGCTACAGTAGAGTGGACTACTACTTAATAAAAATGGAAATCGGTTGCTGATGGGAGACACTTTTGACGGTGCAACTACATATGTAAATTAATCAAAGCTGGTAGTCCAAAGTTGCGTGCATCTTCACATCTTCACAATAATACCAAGACCCCTTGTGAGAATGCATTACATCTTGTCTGCCTTTGCTTACACGCAGCACAAGTCTGGCTACTTCTCAGATTTATTTACGCCTCCCACTTCTTTGTCCTTCTCCGGCTGAGTTAACCCCAACGCCCGGCCTACCCGTGCATGGCTCTGTCCATTTTACGGAAAATCTAGGGCTCAAGAAATGCTAACGTTTTCGGAGATGACTTCCACCCGTCTTGAATCACGTTGAGAAATATTGTAGCTGATTTTTCTCTTTGGATTTATCGTTTCAAGGGCATGCAGCTTAGAGACAATGCTAGGCAATGGCTCTTATACCTCTCCTCTAGACTTCCCTCTATATGAGGCAATGTTGTAATCATCCTCTATAACACTAAGCTCCCTAATCTTGGAGAGCCCACATTTAATTAAGGTCTCCAATTGAGATTGGGTCACCTCATTTTGACCGGATCAACAATTTCTCAAAGATCTCCCATTCAATTCTTTTATACTATACATTATGCTCCTTATTTTTTAAAGCCCCACAATTAATTAGTGTTTACAATTTAGAATTGGTTCAGCTCGATTTTGACCGGGTCAGTAATACTAAGCTCCCTAATTTTTAAGGCCTCATAATCAATTGAGGTCTCCAATTAAAATTGGGTCACCCGAATTTGACCGGGTCAACGATTTCTCAAAGTTCTCCCGTTTAATTATTTTTATATATCCTCTATAACACTAAAAGCTTCCTAGTATTAAAGAGCCCACGTTCAATTGAGGTCTCTAATTAGAATCGGGTCACCCGATTTGACCGGGCAACAATTTCTCAAAGTTCTCCCATTCAATTCTTTTTATATATCTTCTACAACACTAAGCTTCCTAGTTTTAAAGAGCACACGTTCAATCTAGGTCTCTAATTAGAATTGGGTCACCCGATTTTGACCGGGTCAACAATTTCTCGAAGCTCCATCATTTAATTTTTTTATACTACACACTATGTTTTCTAATTTTCAAGGCCTTACAATTAACTACGGTATCCAATTTAGAATTGGGTCATCCCAATTCAACTGGGTCAACAATTTCTCAAGCTCTCTCATTTAATTCTATTAATTCATTATGTACACAAAATTTGAAGATCTTTCATTCAATTGGGGTATTCAATTTTAATTTGGTTTACTATTTTTACTGGGCCAGTAATTTTTTAAATCAACCAGCAACAATCAAACTATAAAAACATATCGATCCCGTGCACTCTCTCACCACCTAGAAAAAAGAAGCGCCACCATTTGATATTCTAGCATCAATATAGTACATACAACCAACAACACATAAATTTTCCTACATAAATATATGTTGGTTAGGGGATAACACAGAACCAAAACACGAAAGGCCTATCAAGTCACTGTATTATAAATAAAAATAAAACACACTCTATCATCTCCCCCACCCGCCAAACTAAATATTCCATCAGTTATAAAATATAAGGGGTATTAGTTTTTTAGAAAATCAAGTTTCTTTAACTTTGACCAAGTTTAGAGCAATAATATCGACATTCACAATATTAAACAAAAAAGTATGGAATTTCATTTCATGACTAATCTAAAAATACCGATTCGATATTATGGATTCTGATATATTTCTCTACAAATTTGATCAAACATAAAAGATTTGATTTTTTTTAAAGTAACAAACCTTATATTTTGAAACAGTGTGATTTTTTTAAAGAAACACAACAACACGAACTGCACAGCAAAGCGCGCACAACCCTTTTAGTCCATGTAAACCCTGATTGAGTGGTAATGCATTCAGGTGGGGAAGTTCTCCGGGAATGTATCTGGTGCACCCACACTTATGGTGCTATCTGTGCACCGAATACCATAGAACATTACAAATCTGAAAATCTAACACATTGACCGAGTATATGTTGTCACAAAATTTCCTATCAAATATGAAATGTTTCTTGAGATAAAAAATTATAAATTTTACACCAGTGTGACAATGGCCAAATCTAAAGCCCAACTTATATTATGTACAATTCAATGTTGGATTTGTCCTTTTTGTATTCTGAGCTACGTTTCAAATTCTGACTTGAAATTTTGTGACAACCTACATTAATGTTGCGTGAATGTGCAATTGTTTTATAATTTTTTGAACTATTTAAAATATGCAACGTGTGTTGAATGCACAGGTAGCACGACAAGTACCGTTGCACCAGACATTCTCCCAAAGTTGTCACGACCCAGTCCCGAGAGGGCCCCAGATCTCTAAGCTTTTCTCTGTCAGTCCCTGGATCAATAGCTGACACACGCAGTTGATGATGAAGTACCAAAATAGAACACATGTTATAATATTGCATCACGGATCCAGTCTCTTTACAGACATACCTGCTCGCTCAGGGCAGGCTTACAATAACAATGCATCGGAAAGTCATATGTAGTCTTGTTGTGTTTATCCACTCACAAAAAGAGTTGAGTATAGTGTTGTAACCCTACTTTGTACCTTTCATTCGATACGGTAAACCTGCAACATGATACATTACAGCCACAAGGGTCAATATATTGAATGTATTGGCAAGCTTCACCAGGATTGACTTCACAGAAGAAACATGCAATTTGGTGGAAGGACAATTTCCATTTTGCGAGAAATAGTTTTTCCCTACCTTTTTCGTAAGTGGTCTACTCTACAGCAATATACATATGGGCCCACTGCATCACACAACTACCCTTAATCAATTCCACAGGCTTAGCCGACGGCTTCCGCATCGTACCTGGCACATAGGATAGTCAATACTCCCTTGGTTCAACCCATTAAATTTAATTAAGAAGAGGTGAGAGATCAAGCTGACAATTCTCAATAGAGTTGCTCAAAAGTTGTTCATAACGGGGATACGGCTAATCATGATCAATATCTACACTCTGCAGATATTTGTGTACTCCATGATTCCCAGTCACACCCTCATGCCACTAAACTTCACTTGTGAAGTAGACAGGTGGACCAAGATGAGAGACTTTTGGGAAGTAGTAGCCCACATCCAATGATAGACCCAGTCCGGTCCTACATGCAGTATCTATATTTGCTGGCCTGCTGGAGGGGTTCCTACAACTTACTTGGTCAAGACAGAACCCATATCGACTCACAGTTACACATAGAAGCTACTCAACTTTAAACTCGTACAATCCCTTTAAGCCTGGGCGGTCGCCCGCACAGCTGTTGACCACCAAGCAATACCGAAGCACTGCCCAGATGATTCAGTAATTAAGTTGTTTTATTAAGTAGTCATCCACAAAGTAACCTCTTGAATGTTGATCCGAATCCACGTAATAATAGGAACTAAGCAACTACACGTTGGTTACAAGGACAGGGTAAATGGACCTAAGTTTCTTCTACTAGGTTCTGTCAAACATAAAGTAAACCCTACAGGGATTTCCTAGTTAGAAAAGCTACAATGCATGCAAATATAGGTCATGATCAAAGGTTCCAAGATATCGACGATTCTTACATCTCACGCTTCTCGATAAAGTTACTCTTTGCTCTTTGTTCAATCTAATGTAAGTAAAGACGTAAGTAAAGAGAAATCAGAAACAACCATACAATTCAAATCAACGTACAACAAGTGCAGTGCATGGTGTTAGTGTCATTATGCCGTGAGATCATGTGTTATGTGTTAACTCATAAGAGTTTGAAAACAACATACACTAGTGGAAAAACGGCTAGCCACAAGTTTCGTTGGTGGCACGCCATTTTCCATCACCGCCAACACTATATTTTCAAAGAGTGCTGGCATCGGCATAATCCACACGTCATCGCTATGAGCTTATCGCCGGAGTAGAAATTTTAGGGAACGCCACTTGTATGTGGGGCCCATCATCCTCAACATTCGTGAAATATTGCTAGCGTCGGAAAAATATATACACCAACACTATTTCTTATCCTTGTGGCGTGAGATTTTGTTCAACGTCACCAGTATATGATGTGGGGTCCACACTCAGTTCACATATATTATGCTGACGTTCCAAATGGTGACATGACATAAGTATATGCAGCTCATATACATAGATATGGCTAGCCCAAGCTCTCAACGTTATCTGTTCTAATTTTTGTCAATCTTGTGTCTTTTTGTAGATCGTAATGAACATACGTGGCCGGCCTCTGCCCTCGATCGATTTGATCTATCGACGACTAGGTAAGATGCCCAATTTTTTGTTTCCATTTTTTAGGAAAAGGCAGTATAATGATGAAATAGTTTTTGACCCTTTTTTAGGCAATTGTGTGAAGTGAACGATTCTTAAACATATATGGATCGAACTATAAATGGGTTCTTCCAGGTGGCGTTGGAAGATATGAATCACAAAGGTGAAACAGAGATATTATGTCCATGTAAGAAGTGCGAAAATGAAGTTTTGATTTACCCTTCTACTGGTCGTGTGAAGATACACTTGTTGAAACATAGTTTCATGTCGATTATACACGGTGTACAAGTCATGGTGAGGACGAGGACGATGTCGAAGTCGAATGGGCGACACATGATGATGAACCGCAAGGAGGCATGAAGAACAAGTCTGAACATGAAAATAACTTGGACGGACAGCAAGGCCGTGCGGAGGTTCAGGAAGTGAGAAACTTTTTGTACAAAAAGCAGAAAGAACAGAGCGATAAAGACTTGGCCAAGAAGGAGGATCTAGATGACCATGACGATCAACAATTTGCCGTCTATCAAGAAGAAGATGAAGTCCAACTCAAAACAAAGTGTACGAAAAGAAGTCGAAGCACGTTGTTGGATGTAGAAAGTTCCGTCGAGAGAATTCAGAAATGACGCCGCAGTTGATTTTATGTATCTTTTACTATTCAACAGCACTTGTGGCCACCGTATTTTAATATTAATAAAATAAATCTTGTCACGTATTTTATTATTCACCATTTATGTTGAAATTTGGAAACTCAATTAGACTGTTGGTTGAAAAATAGCTATGGAGCTTTTTTCCACATTTTCTTAGCCGATTTGGGGGAAATGTTCACAATCAAAGTGTCGTTTCGCACTCACACACACTCCACTTATTTCGCGCCACCGCCGCCACCCTCGTCCTTGCCCGTCGCCTCATCACATGTCGTCGATGCCCCCGTCGAGCTCCTCGGACGCCGCCGCTCGCCCCATCCCCCGCCGCTCACGCCACTGCTTTACCCTCTCCCTCACTGTCGAGCCGCTTGCCCCAACCACCTCGACCTCACCTCCGGCAGCTCAGGTTGCAAAGCGTCCGACGTCTCCCTGCCCAGTCTAGAACACTTCGATCCCGCCGGTAAGTAAGATCTCTCCGTTTTTTAAGTTCATAGACATATTTGTTACAATTGCTACACATCTGTATTTTAGAGTAAATTAGTTGTAGTTGTAACATTGTGAGTTATTTTAGGCATGGATTTGAGGAAATGTGGTAGAAATCAAGAAGGTTTAATTCTTGGCTGGATGTGATGAATTGTTGTCGAATTTTTGAGATGGATGCATGTGATGAATTGTTGTGTTGGTTGTGAATTATTTGCAGTATATATCTATGTATCTTTTTGCAGGGAATGTATAGGGTTGGCAATGTTTTGGCGAAACGTTGGTTAATTTCTGTTTCTTCAAATTTCTGGCAACCAATATGTCCTAGTTTTAGCAAAGGTCATTGAGAAATTTTGTATTTTGTATACGAATTAAGTATATGTCCTATTTTTTTTTGTAGATGTCCGAACCAGAGGTCGACGTGGGCTCTTCTTCAACACATTCGGCCAACGATGAAGCGGCAGTTACGGGCGCGCAAGGGAAACAAAGATTATGATGAAGATCTTCAGCAAGAGGAGATAAATCCGGATGACTATTATGCGAGAGGCATTGGCTGGAAAGATATTCCTAGTGAGGAAAGTAATCCTGATAAGGGCGCTAGTACTGCTGAAGATGATACAAATGAGTATTGTGCTGAGGAGGAGGAGGTGGAGGTGTGATAACCCACAAGTGTAGGGGGTCGCAACAACTTTCGAGCGTGAAGTACAACCCAAATTTATTTATTCGACACAAGGGAAGCCAAAGAATATTCTTTAGTATTAGCAGTTGAGTTGTCAATTCAACCACACCTGGATAACTTAATATCTACAGCAAAATATTGAGTAGCAAAGGTGGTATGATAATAAAGGTAATGGTGGCAAAAGTAAAGATAATAGTTTTTGGGTTTTTGTAATAGTTATAACAGTAGCAACGGAAAAGTAAATAAGCGAAGAACAATATATGAAAAGCTCGTAGGCAATGGATCAGTGATGGATAATTATGCCGGATGCGATTCCTCATGTAATAGCTATAACATAGGGTGACATAGAACTAGCTCCAGTTCATCAATGTAATGTAGGCATGTATTCCGTAAATAGTCATACGTGCTTATGGAAAAGACTTTACATGACATCTTTTGTCCTACTCTCCCGTGGCAGCGGGGTCCTAGTGGAAACTAAGGGATATTAAGGCCTCCTTTTAATAGAGAACCGGAACAAAGCATTAGCACATAGTGAATACATGAACTCCTCAAACTACGGTCATCACCGAGAAGTATCCCGATTATTGTCACTTGGGGTTGTCGGATCATAACACATAATAGGTGACTATAGACTTGCAAGATAGGATCAAGAACACACATATATTCATGAAAACATAATAGGTTCAGATCTGAAATCATAGCACTCGGGCTCTAGTGACAAGCATTAAGCATAGCAAAGTCATAGCAACATCAATCTCAGAACATAGTGGATACTAGGGATCAAACCCTAACAAAACTAACTTGATTACATGGTAAATCTCATCCAACCCATCACAGTCCAGCAAGCCTATGATGTAATTACTCACGCACGGCGGTGAGCATCATGAAATTGGTGATGGAGGATCGTTGATGATGACGACGGCGACGAATCCCCCTCTCCGGAGCCCCGAACGGACTCCAGATCAGCCCTCCCAAGAGAGATTAGGGCTTGGCGGCGGCTCCGTGTCGTAAAACGCGATGAAACTTTCTCTCTGATTTTTTTCTCCGCGAGACGGAATATATGGAGTTGGAGTTGAGGTCGGTGGAGGTCCAGGTGGCCCACGAGATAGGGGGCACGCCCCCTGTCTCTTGGACAGGCCCTGGGCCCTCTGGTGTATTTCTTTCGCCCAAAAATTCTTATTAATTCCAAAAAGTGCCTCCGTGGATTTTCAGGACATTTCGAGAACTTTTCTTTTCTACACATAAAACAACATCATGGCAGTTCTGCTGAAACAGCGTCAGTCCGGGTTAGTTTCATTCAAATCATGCAAGTTAGAGTCCAAAATAAGGGCAAAAGTGTTTGGAAAAGTAGATACGTTGGAGACGTATCAACTCCCCCAAGCTTAAACCTTTGCTTTTCCTCAAGCAATTCAGTTGATAAACTGAAACTGATAAAGAAAAACTTTTACAAACTCTGTTTGCTTTTGTTGTTGTAAACATGAAAAGCCAGCAGTCAAGTTTCAGCAAATATTATGAACTAACCATACTCACAATAACACTTGGGTCTCACAATTACTCATATCAATAACATAATCAGCTAGCGAGCCATAATAATAAAACTCGGATGACAACACTTTCTCAAAACAATCATAACATGATATAACAAAATGGTATCTCGCTAGCCCTTTCTGAGACCGCAAAACATAAATGCAGATCACCTTTAAAGATCAAGGACTGACTAAACATTGTAATTCATGGTAAAAGAGATCCAGTCAAGTCATACCCAATATAAATCAATAGTAATGAATGCAAATGACAAGTGTGCTCTCCAGTGCTTTTTAATAAGAAGGGTGATGACTCAACATAAAAGTAAATAGATAGGCCCTTTGCAGAGGGAAGCAGGGATTTGTAGAGGTGCCAGAGCTCGATTTTAAAATAGAGATTGAA
The DNA here is from genome assembly GCA_021605145.1 of Aegilops bicornis. Classification (NCBI taxonomy): domain Eukaryota; kingdom Viridiplantae; phylum Streptophyta; class Magnoliopsida; order Poales; family Poaceae; genus Aegilops; species Aegilops bicornis. The sequence goes on along the minus strand of CM038669.1, from coordinate 679,596,335 downwards.
TAACATTTTCAGCGGCATACTTTCGCTGTCAACGCAACAACTATGAGATGGCTGTATCTTCCATACTACATGCATTATAGGCAGTTCCCAAACAGAATGGTAAAGGTTTGTACTCCCCCAACCACCAACAAGCATCAGTCCATGGCTTGCTCGAAACAACGAGTGCCTCCAACTAACAACAACCCTGGGGGAGTTTTGTTTAATTATTTTGATTTGCTTTGATCTTTTTGGATCATGGGACTGGGCATCCCGGTTACCGGCCCTTTCTAAATGAATGAGGAGCGGAGTCCACTCCTCTTGAGAATAACCCACCTAGCATGGAAGATATAGGCAGTCCTAGTTGTAACATGAGCTGCTCAAGCATACAAAACAGAATTTCATTTGAAGGTTTGGAGTTTGGCACATACAAATTTACTTGGAACGGCAGGTAGATACCGCATATAGGAAGGTATAGTGGACTCATATGGAACAACTTTGGGGTTTAAGGAGTTTGGATGCACAAACAATATTCCCGCTTAGTACAGGTGAAGGCTAGCAAAAGACTGGGAAGCGACCAACTGAGAGATCGTCAACAGTCATAAACATGCATTAAAATTAATTCAAACTGAATACAAGCATGAGTAGGATATAATCCACCATGAACATAAATATCATGAAGGCTATGTTGATCTGATTCAACTACATGCGTGAACATGTGCCAAGTCGAGTCACTCAATTCATTCAAAGGAGGATACCATCCTATCATACCACATCATAATCATTCTAATAGCATGTTGGCACGCAAGGTAAACCATTATAACTCATAGCTAATCAAGCATGGCACAAGCAACTATAATATCTAAATGTCAGTGCAAATATGTTTACTTCATAATAGCTGACTCAGAAACGATGAAGTCATCATATTTACAAAAACAAGAGAGGTCGAGTTCATACCAGCTTCTCTCATCCCAATAAGTCCATCATATATCATCATTATTGCCTTTCACTTGCACGACCGAACGATGTGTAAAATAATAAGAGTGCACGTGCATTGGACTAAGCTGGAAATTGCAAGCATTCAACTCAAAAGAGAAGACAAGTAAAATGGGCTCTAAGTTAAATAAACAATCATGCATATGAGAGCCACTAAACATTTTCAATATGGTCTTCTCGACCCCCAAAGGAAAGAAAAGAAAATAAAACTATTTACACGGGAAAGCTCCCAACAAGTAAGAAGAAGAACTAGAAATCTTTTTGGGTTTTCATTTTAATTTACAAGCATGGAAATTGAACTAACTATATTTTTTGGTTTTTCTCAAGGTTTATCAAACACACAAGAAGAAAACTAGAAAAAGGAATTTATACTAGCATGTATAATACAATGAAAGAGTATGAGCACCGATGACTAGTGTGTGAACATGAATGTAAAGTCGGTGAGAAATACGTACTCCCCCAAGCTTAGGCTTTTGGCCTAAGTTGGTCTAGTACCAAGGACCGCCTGGCTGATATCCATAAGTGAAACCGGGGTCGTACTGAGATGCAGCGGCAACCGCCTCCTTAGCTGCAGCGTGTTGGTGAGCTGCCTCCGCCCTCCTCTCGTGTTCAGCTACTTCTTCCCCGGTGACAACATGTCTTCCTTTTGCCTGATAATCAAAAAGGTAGGGAGCAGGAAGAGTAACATGGATGACGTTGCGTCTATCATAAGTTAGTCGATATTGGAGGAATTGTTCATTCCTCCCAAGAAATTGATGACTAATCATAGCTTCAAAATCCAAATAAACAGGAGGTATTATCATATCTCCCTCTCGTGGGGCTATACAAGGATAATTAGCCACACGGGTTGCGTAAATTCCTCCAAAGAAATTTCCCTTTCTATTATTATTCTACAACCTACGTGCAACTATTGCCCCCAAGTTATAACCTCTAAAACCTAACACAGCACTCTTGAGGAGACACAGATCAGGGACACACATGTGACATGCTTCGTCTTTACCGTTAATGTATCTATCAATAAAGAGAGCAAAATAATGTATAGCAGGAAAATGAATGCTCCCTATGGTACCTTGTGCTATGTCCCTAGATTCCCCCATAGTAATACTAGCAAGAAAATCTCTAAATTCATATTTGTGAGGATCATTAATATTACCCCACTGCGGGAGTTTGCAAGCAGTTGTGAAATCCTCTAAATCCATGGTATAAGATGTATCATAAATATCAAATATAACGCTAGGAGAATTACGCGCACAATTATATTTGAATCTCCGCACAAAAGAATCAGTCAACTGATAATACTGCGGACACTTATCTTGTAAGAAGTCCTCCAGCTAGGCATTACGCACATGCGCGTCAAATTCCTCCTTGAAGCTTGCTCTGACCATAAAATCATCGGATGACCACTCACAAGCTCGTACACCCGCGTCCCTCGGCAATTCAACATCCTGCTCACGTATGGAAATCCTTGGCCCTTTCTTTGCCGAGGAACCACCTTGGTACATTCTTCTAAGCATAATTCTTTCTCTGAAAATTTCTGAAATTTTAGTAACTTCAAAATAAAAGTGAATAAAACTAAACAAGATTGGTAGCAACTACTCCTACAAGTGCCTAGAGCCTATATCACGCATTAGAATTGCTTGGGACCTCATAAATTTAACATGTAAGCTCAAGAACATGGTCACCTATCCAGCAAAAATTTGCAATGTATAAAGCACTAGAACAAAAACTATTTGGACCAATGGAGGATTCACATACCAAGCAACAATCTCCCAAAGCAGTTTTGTGAATGGAGCTTTGAGCAAGGAGATCGAAAATCGCAGCAAAACGAGTTAGAACTCGTGCTTGAGCTGGATGGGGATTTTTTTTGGGTAGAAGATGAAGTGTGTGGGTGCTGGCATAAGTGGAGGGGGCCACCAGGGGCCCACGAGATAGGGGGCGCACCCTATATGGGGGGGGGGCGCCCTCCACTCTCGTGGCCTGGTGCTTGCCCCTCCTATAGTGTTTTCAGTGCCTAAAATCCTCAAATATTCCATAAAAATCATACTAAATTTGCAGGGCATTTGGAGCACTTTTATTTTCGGGATATTTTTTAATCCACGGATAATTCAGAAAACAGACATATAATACTATTTTTGCTTTATTTATTTTAAATAACATAAAGTAAAAAGTGGGTACAGAAGGTTGTGCCTTCTAGTTTCATCCATCTCATGATCATCAAAATGAATCCACTAACAAGGTTGATCAAGTCTTGTTAACAAACTCATTCTGAATAACACGGAACCGGAGAAATTTCGAATAACACTAAGTTACCTCAACGGGGATATGAAAATCCCCAACAATAAGAATATCATACTTTTTCTTGACAGTAGGGAGAGGAAACTCAAAACCTCCAATAATAATAGTTGGAACTTTTCCAATAGAATTGATGCTATGACCTTGAGATTGTTTCCTCGGAAAGTATACCGTATGCTGATTACCATTAACATGAAAAGTGACATTGCCTTTGTTGCAATCAATAACAGCCCCTGCAGTGTTCAAAAAAGGTCTACCAAGGATAATAGACATACTATCGTCCTCGGGAATATCAAGAATAACAAAGTCTGTTAAGATAGTGACATTTGCGACCACAACAGGCACATCCTCACAAATATCGACATGTATAGTAGTTGATTTATCAGCCATTTTCAAAGATATTTCAGTAGGTGTCAACTTATTCAATTCAAGTCTACGATATAAAGAGAGAGACATAACACTAACACTGGCTCCAAGATCACATAAAGCAGTTCTAACATAATGTTTTTAATGGAGCATGGTATAGTTGGTACCCCCGGATCTCCAAGTTTCTTTGGTATTCCACCCTTAAAAGTGTAATTAGAAAGCATGGTGGAAATTTCAGCTTCCGGTATCTTTCTTTTATTTGTGATGATATCCTTCATATACTTAGCATAAGGATTTACTTTGAGCATATCAGTTAAGCGCATACGTAAGAAAATAGGTCTAATCATTTCAGCAAAGTGCTCAAAATCCTCGTCATCCTTTGACTTGGATGGTTTAGGAGGAAAGGGCATGGGTTTCTGAACTCATGGTTCTCTTTCTCTACCGTGCTTCCTAGCAACAAAATCTCTCTTATCATAACGTTGATTCTTTGATTGTGGGTTATCAAGATCAACAGCAGGTTCAATCTCTACATCATTGTTTTTGCTAGGTTGAGCATCAACATGAACATTATCATTAACATTATCACTAGGTTCATGTTCATCACCTGATTGTGTTTCAGAATCAGAAATAGAAATATCAATGGGATTCTCAGGTGTGTCTACATGAGGTTCACTAGAAGCATGCAAAGTTCTATCGTTTTCTTTTTCTTCTTTTTGGAAGAACTAGGTGCCTCTAAATTATTTCTCTGAGAATCTTGCTCAATTCTCTTAGGGTGGCCTTCAGGATACAAAGGTTCCTGAGTCATTCTACCAGTTCTAGTAGCCACTCTAACAGCAAAGTCATTCTTATTATTTAATTCATCAAGCAAATCATTTTGAGCTTTTAGTACTTGCTCAGCTTGAGTAGCAACCATAGATGCATATTTGCTAATGAGTTGGAGTTCACCTTTAACTCTAGCGAAGTTATCGCTTATGCGTCCTATCTCGAAAGCATTATTCTTTAACTCTCTACCAACATAAGCATTAAAACTCTCTTGTCTAGCCATAAAGTCATCAAATTCATATGAGCATGGGCTATGAAATTTAGTAGAGGGTATTTCAACTTTATCATATCTATAGAGAGAATTTACCTTTACTACCTGTGTCGGGTGATCAAGAAAATGTGGTTCTTCAACAGGCGGTATGTTAAGACCATGTATTTCTTCAATAGGTGGTAAATTCTTAACATCTTCAGCTTTAATACCTTTTTTTTCATTGATTTCTTTGCCTCTTGCATATCTTCAGGACTGAGAAATAAAACACCTCTCTTCTTCGGAGTGGGTTTAGGAATAAGCTCAGGAGTTGGCTCAATTGGTTCAGGAATTGCTTCAGGAATTGGCTCAGGAAGAGTCCAATTATTTTCATTAGTCAACATATTATTCAATAGTAATTCAGCTTCATCGACTGTTCTTTCCCTGAAAACACAACCAGCACAACTATCCAAGTAGTCCTTGGAAGCATCGGTTAGTCCATTATAAAAGATATCAAGTATTTCATTTTTCTTGAGAGGATGATCAGGCAAAGCATTAAGTAATCGGAGAAGCCTCCCCCAAGCTTGTGGGAGACTCTCTTCTTTGATTTGCAAAATATTATATATTTCCCGCAAGGCAGCTTGTTTCTTATGAGCAGGGAAATTTTTAGCAGAGAAGTAATATATCATATCCTGGGGACTACGCACACAACCAGGAGCAAGAGAATTATACCAAGTCTTAGTATCACCCTTTGATGAGAACGGAAATATCTTAAGGATATAATAATAGCGAGACTTCTCATCATTAGTAAACAGGGTAGCTATATCATTCAACTTGGTAAGATGTGCCACAACAGTTTCAGATTCAAGGCCATAAAAAGGATCAGATTCAACTAGAGTAATAATCTCAGGATCAACAGAGAATTCATAATCCTTATCAGTAACACAGATAGGTGAAGTAGCAAAAGCAGGGCCAGGTTTCATTCTAGCATTAAGAGACTACTGCTTCCATTTAGCTAATAATTTCTTAAGATCATATCTATCATTGCAAGCAAAGATAGCTCTAGCAGCTTCTTCATTCATAACATAACCCTCAGGAACAACATGCAATACATAATCATTGGGAGAACTTTCATCATCACTATCATCAATAATAGCATCTTCAATATTTTCATTCCCCCTAACTCTAGCAAGTTGTTCGTCAAGAAATTCACCTAATGGAAAAGTAGTATCACGCACAGAAGTAGTTTCATCATGCATAGCAGAAGTGGCATCATCAATAACATGCGACATATCAGAATCCATAGCAGTAGCAGGTTTAGGTGTCGCAAGCTTACTCATAACGGAAGGAGAATCTAGTGCAGAGCTAGATGGCAGTTCCTTACCTCCCCTCGTACTTGAGGGAATAATCTTGGTTTTAGCGTCTTTCAAGTTCTTCATAGTGATCAACAGATATAAATCCCAAGTGGCTCAGAGAATAGAGCTATTCTCCCTGGCAATGGCGCCAGAAATTAGTCTTGATAACCCACAAGTGTAGGGGATCGCAACAGCTTTCGAGAGTGAAGTACAACCCAAATTTATTGAGTCGACACAAGGGGAGCCAAAGAATATTCTTGAGTATTAGCAGTTGAGTTGTTAATTCAACCACACCTGGATAACTTAGTATCTGCAGCAAAGTATTTAAGCAAAGGTGGTATGATAATAAAGGTAACGGTGGCAAAAGTAAAGATAATAGTTTTTGGGATTTTGTAATAGTTGTAACAGTAGCAACAGAAAAGTAAATAAGCGAAAAACAATATATGAAAAGCTCATAGGCAATGGATCAGTGATGGATAATTATGCCGGATGCGATTCCTCATGTAATAGCTATAACATAGGGTGACACAGAACTAGCTCCAGTTCATCAATGTAATGTAGGCATGTATTCCGTAAATAGTCATACGTGCTTATGGAAATGAACTTGTATGACATCTTTTTTTCTACCCTCCCGTGGCAGCGGGGTCCTAGTGGAAACTAAGGGATATTAAGGCCTCCTTTTAATAGAGAACCGGAACAAAGCATTAGCACATAGTGAATACATGAACTCCTCAAACTACGGTCATCACCGAGAAGTATCCCGATTATTGTCACTTCGGGGTTGTCGGATCATAACACATAATAGATGACTATAGACTTGCAAGATAGGATCAAGAACACACATATATTCATGAAAACATAATAGGTTCAGATCTGAATGGCTCTCGGGCCCTAGTGACAAGCATTAAGCATAGAAAAGTCATAGCAACATCAGTCTCAGAACATAGTGGATACTAGGGATCAAAACCTAACAAAACTAACTTGATTACATGGTAAATCTCATCCAACCCATCACTGTCCAGCAAGCCTACGATGGAATTACTCACGCACGGCGGTGAGCATCATGAAATTGGTGATGGAGGATGGTTGATGATGACGACGGCGACGAACCCCCTCTCCGGAGCCCCGAACGGACTCCAGATCAGCCCTCCCGAGATAGATTAGATCAAGGTGGAGGATGCTCGAAAATCCAAGGAGCGGAAACCTAGGAGCTAAAATGCTATCGGCACTGACAGACTTATGGTCACTCGAGTTAACTCCACTGGTGAGACTGTTAGTCCGCGGAAGGCCTTGGCTCACTATGGCAACGCCCTAGGTGTCATCCTTCAAGAAGTCTGCTCCATCAACGAGTCAACTATAAGGGATTTTGGCAATGAAAATCTCCAAGAACTCCTCATAAGAAGGGTGCACACAAGATTCAAGTTTCCAGATGAGTACGACAACCTATCGTACCCAAAGAATCAGGTAAACAACCATGCAATCCATAAGTTCTCCAAGAATTTGAGTTCTTGGAAGTCAGCCGCAAGAAAAGAGCTTCACGAAGATTTCTCCGAGATCCAGAAGAAGTGGCCTACCATTAGTGAAGATGACATGAACATTTTCAAGATACAAAATCAGGAGAACCCTGTAGTGTCGAGCCAGTGGACATGGGGGAGGGACATGCGATCAAAGACATTAGGTAACCACACCCTCAGAAGCCGTGGTTTTGTTGAGAAGAAGCCCGTGTGGGACAAGCATGACACTATAACTGCAGCGAAGGGCATCCCAAACTACTTCAAGCAATTCAAAGACCCTCTCGAATATAACTATGTCAGGGGTCGGTACCATTATGATTATAAGTCACGGGAATTTTTGGCCGATCACCAAACGAGAAGACTAGAAGAAGAACTAGAAAGGCAGTGTGTGGAAGCCCAGAGCTCTCAAGGGTCCACGGCCAGGTGGAACACTCCTCTTAACCGGTCGATTAACATGACCCTGGGCAAGGACCTATTACATCCGAAGGTGGGTGGCCGTGTGAACGATGCCGGATGCGGTGCCAAATGGGACCATCATTATGTCGAAGACTGCGAGCAGCAACGACAGAGAAGGAGAGCCAACAAGCAGACCGCATCAAACAGAAAATAATTGCAGCCACATCCACAGTCGCAGCAAGTGCCAACATTGTAGCACACATCAACACACGAAGCCAAGCCCATACCCAAGCCATGCTGCCTTCAATAATCGAGAGCGTGAAGCAATAATGGATAAAAATGGTGAACTAGCAAACTTTGTCATCCAACCATATCCCAAGGATAGCAACCCTTCTGTCTCTTTTGCTGGCCACCTGTCGGCAATGGCTTCTCTTGACGCTTTTACGGAAGACACTCCGTGCAGTCTATTAGCCCATGTGAATGGTGAGCTGATTAAAGTTGCAATTGACTCGATCATTTGCCCCAAAGATACTATCATGCACGGCGTGTACATGCTTGAGAGGGTCTTCAAAGTTGAGTTTTTGTCTTAAATGGTTGCGATAATATTCCTCCTCTGATACAACCTCCAAATGCGGATAGCCATCTGACCCGAGGACCCAAGGAGCAGACGTCCAAAAAGAGGTCTATCGTGGCCTCTCCGCCGGACGTTGGCGAGGTGGCAGCTGTGCATGCCGACCTATCGATCCCAGATGAACACCTCACTGCAGAAGCCGGCGAGGACATTGACTACGTTGCCATGCCGAAGGCTTCAAGCCAGTGGGATCACATATTATTGTATCTCATGGGAGCTGGCTACGACATCGAGCTCGTCGACAACGACGGCTTGAAGCGGGCTATGCCACATGGTAAGTGGTCCATCCCCAAAGCCTCTGGTTCAACTGTCGTCGACCTCTTCGAAGGTCCCGCCGCTAATCTCCTCTGCCTTGCAGTCAAGGATTTGCGATCCTTGTACTCCATCAAGCCTCTTTTGTCATTTTCAAAGGACACGTTCTATGACAGTGGCTTGGGACCCTCAGCTACCAAGTCAGATCTCATCGACCACGACCACGAGAAGTGCACCCACTATGAATCTTCCAAGGGGAAATAGCCCATCTACGACACGTTCTAAGCTAGTGGTTTGGGATCCTCAGCTGCCAAGTCAGATCTCATCGACCACGACCACAAGAAGTGTACCCACTACGACTCTTCCAAGGGGAAATAGCCCATCTATGACATTGGGGAGCACACCCTGAGTGTGTGCTCCTCCAAGTGGAAGGATCCCATCCATGACAAGTGAGGCAATATTCTACGAGAAAGTCTTACCTTCTCTAGCTAGCTAACTCATACCCATTGTTGTAGTAGCTTTTGCCATGCAATGTTTTAACTATGTCGTGTTTAATTATTTTAGTTATGCAAAAATGTAATGTTTAATAGGGATATCTGATGTTTAAGTATGAGTTGATCAGTTCAGTTTTACGAATGGCTATATTTGGTTGTTTATAGTGAGCAGATGCTTTGTTTATCTATATTTGGTTGTTAAGTTGATTGCAGTGAGCATTTGTTCAGTTTTCATGCAGATGCCTTATTTTTCTGTATTTGGTTTCCGTGAGCATTTGTCCATTTTTCAATGGCCATATTTGGTTGTTATCTATAGTGAGCATATATGCCTTGTTTATCGAAAGTACTATTCTGCTCTTGAGCTCAAATGCACCCCCATGAGCAGTAAAATCAAAAAATTAGTAAAAAAATTCAAAAAAAATCTGAGTTTTTTGTGGTAAACTATGAGAAATGTTTTGTATGCTTGCAAAATTTCAGCATTAAACGACATTCGTGGAAGGCGTGGCGAAGAAAAGAAAATCGACACTCCAAAATGTATTCAAAACTAGCATTTTTGGAACATCGATTTGTTTTTTTTGCCACAACTTCCACGAATGTTATTTCGTGCTGAAATTTTGCAAGCATGCAAAGCATTTGTCAAAGTTTACCGTAAAAAAATTCAGAAAATTTTGAATTTATTTACTATTTTTTTGATTTTAGTGTTCATGAGGGAGCATTTGAGCTCGGGAGCATGTACTCCATGTCCCTTGTTTATTTCATTTGTTCACAATGTGATGTTCATTATGTGCAAGTATGAACTATGTAATTCAATTTCATCAATACTAGTTTGAACGGCTACATTTGGTTCATGTTATGCCTAGTGTAGTTAACACATGCCATTTACTTTAGTTTTACACATTTATCCAGGAGCTATATGTTCTATTCATTTTCAACAATACGAGTTTGAATTACAATATTTGGTCGCTCATAAGCTTATTGTAGTTAACAACCCGTTCCATTTTTATCTACTTTAATAGCAAGCTTAAACTAACACATTCAAGCTATCATTTGGGATGATGTTGTTTACCATTGCTATATTTGGTTGATGTTAAGCCTGTTGTACTTATCATCCCTTTCCATGTACTTACACGTGACAACAATGGGAGTTGCCGACATTTTCCACCGAGGTTAGTTTCATTCCTTGACTTACACTATTATATTGCACCATTCTGCAATTGCATTTTACCTTCTAATATTGACTTGTTGCTTGTAGGTACATATGTCCTCGGTAAAGATCCACACCTGGACCCTTTTACGTATGGGGCAATGAGGTATTAATGAACCAACATCAAGTGAGGAAACTGATAAGGATTGTTAGGAAAAAGAGATGAACAATGGCGATTAATCTATTTGTTTAAAGTCTATCCAACACAATAGTGAGTTGTGGGATAGTAACTACGAACTATGTAGCATTCTCTTTTTACTGCAATAATGAGTTGTTAGACAACAATGTCTGAATCTTTTTCATTTGCAGTGGTTGCCAAAACAGTTTACTCAAGATTACCTCACAAAGTATATGATTGGTGGGCATGCAATGAAGGTTAAAGTATTTCAGCGAGACTACAATGAGTATCGAGAACTCGTAATGAAGACAGTAAAAGATGGGCGGACGGCCATCACAAGGGGTTGGCCCAGAGTCGTGCATGCATTAGGCATGGCGGGGGGCACAATATGGGCATTCCGCTTCACCTTCTCTAGCAAGCAAAATGTTTTTCACCTCTCTGTTTACTGTCTTTAATCAACTGTGGTTCATCATTCTTTATTTGGTACTTCTATAGTTCTTCAATATATGCACCAGTGATTGGAATTATGCCTTCGTTAGTGAACCTACATTTGTAAACATGATTCGATATGAAATAAATGCTTGCCTACTTTCAAATTCAAATTATGTGAATTTCAAACGCAGGGGTTAAATTTGGGTTAAATTATGCTCTGCAAGTCATTACACTGCACACAGTTTGTGAAAGCAAAACTTCTATGATCAACGTCAAGATCAGTTCTATCACAACATGTGCAATGAATCTCTCCTGCACACACAATCAGCAAAGAAAACACGTGTGAGATTGACAACAACAGCGCACACAACTCCTTATTAATGAATATTTGTGATAGCCTCCTTAATTTTTTTTGAATTTTCAAAGGGGGGGGGGGGGGGGGAAGAAATTCACCCCACCTGAATTGTATTCATTTGTTGCCTATAGGCTTTGCAGCCTAATACAAGATAGGGTTCAAGTGAACCAGAGAAGTACATGGCGAGGGGGGACACAACACAACAAGGAGCACCACGGGCGCTCGAACTGCACCGGCAAGCCGAGGCAAAACCATGACACTGTACCATCGACGCAATCGAAAAGCACCGGGGCAACCAAGACTACACAACGCCGCGACACCACCTGTGTCATGGGGTACATTTGAACGGACACCCGGGCCGAGATGACGCCACGACACCTGTGTGTCACCAAGCATAGAACTCCAAAGAGCACATCCAAAACGTCACAACAAGGGGCACCACGAGCGCTCGAACTGTAGCGGCGAGCCGAGACTAACCATGACGCTGCACCATCGACGCAATCGAAAAGCACCGGGCAACCAAGACTACACAACGCCGCGACACCACCTGTGTCATGGGGTACATTCGAACGGTCACCCGGGCCGTGACGACGCCACGGCACATGTGTGCCACCGACGTAGTCGAAGGGCGTTGCCAAGCATAGAACTTTACATAGCACACCCAAAACATCACAAGACCGGGGGACGAAGGCAACGCCGTCAAGATGGGAAAGATGGGAACTTCACATAGCACACCCAAAACATCACAAGACCTGTTGCTGGCCGACCATGGATTTCTCCCAAACCCCGGTCACATCCTCCACACGACGAGGCGCAGAGCAGCCGCCAATAGCGTCGGGCGGCGCTGGAATGGACGGCCCCAGATCCAGGCGAATCCAACAGGCAGTGACACCGGCAGGCACCCTTGACGCCAAGGCCACCGGCGAGGACCACTGGTGCGGCGCCCCCTGCAGGTAAAGCCACAAGACATCGACAACCCACCGGGGGAACTGGGAGGTGGAGGGCTCCCTAGGCAGGAAGCCGCGACGCCACCTTCGTTTGGCGATAGCGCGGAGGAGCACGACGACGACAGAACGGGCGGCGGCAGAGGCGGAAGACACGGTAGTTTGGATCCTGCGGGAAGGCAGGATGCGGAGCGCCCGGCAGACAGACGACGACGGCGAGCATTATTACACCCGCTTTCCAATCATGAACAGTTTAGCTTGGCTATATAGGATCTGAATGCAAGTTTATTATTTCTGGTATTTGTTGTACGGCCATGATTAAAGATGAATAGATCAAAAGTTTTTTTTTAAAAAAGGCCATACAGGTGACGTGGCAACTTTAGGAATGTTCTTAGCTGCCGTGGTGTATATACCGGGAGTGTGAGGACCGAGCGTAACGCAGCCAACTCCGCCTCGACCAGATTGAAAAATAATAATAATAAAAAAAAAAGCCACATCATGCGCAAGCAGCGAGTCGCGGAGCGGCCGAACGCGACCACGTGCATGTACGCAGTCACTCCTATTTCTGCCAGTTGGAGTGGATAGCCATGGAGCGATGAGAAAGACAGTACTTCATAGATTAAGGAACATCAGAATACAGTTCGTCCCGGATGCAATCCGGAGCCACACCACGGTAAAAGCAGTTTACAGCTAGCTCACAGCTCCGTGCTAGTTTATGTGCCGCTACATTCAGTCCACGCTTGACATGTGAGGAAGTACAGTGGGTAAAACTAACAGCCAGAGACTTGATGTCGGAGACAACGGCACCCACACTCGAACGATCTTGGACAGGAGACCTGATCTTGTTCACCATAGAGAGGCAATCTGACACTAGACTGATACGCATGAAGCCTTCAGCTTGGCACCAGGAAGGATTAGGAAGGAAGACGGATCCATGTACGTGTCACAGGTCAGGATAGCCAAGCAAGATAAAATAGCGATTGTTGTTGGAGGTGGATTAGGAGCACTCGGCGACTCCCCCATCCGAAATCCCCGCCGCCCGCATGCAATCTTGGGATCCGTACCAGTTTGCTGGAAATCATTACATGCGGCGAATACGCCAACCGCGTCGTAAGAAGGAACATTATATACATGTTCGTGGTCATTTGTTGTATGCAGTCTGTGAGGTACATGTAAAGTGGATCACATTCATGGCTGTCAAGCGGGCGCAAGGTCGGAGACTCGGTGGACGCCAGCCATGCGCAAGCCAAGGTCCAGGACGCCGGCCACGACGAGCATGAAGCCGACGACGACCAGGGCGAGCACGGTGTACATGGCACCGTTGCCGAGGCGGAGCATGGTCCATACCGAGTTTTATGGCGACGGGGATGACCGTCACGCGGACGACGTTTGCTAGGAAGCGGTGCCGGCGGCGATGTTGTCGCTGGCCGCCGGAACGCAAAACATGGAGTCCGCGCCTAGGCCAGACGCGGTGCCCAGAACATGATAAGCACAGCAACGATCAACGGCTACCTGGCTTTCTCCACACACACACGTTGTCACCGGCCACACGCCTAGGCCAGACGCGGTGCCCAGAAACGCATGACTTGGTTCCATGGAGGACGTGGTGTCGCCGGCCATGGCAGCACAGGGTCGCCGGTCATGGCAAGCTCGATGGGAAAAATCAGGTGTCCTGGGTTATGGGGAAGAAGGGGGGAGGGCAGTAATGGGAGGGTGAGGAGGGGGTGCATTGAATTGATGCTGGGTTGGTGGGCGTTGGTAGTTGTCGCAGATAGCGCGTGGAGTTCGTTTGATACGAAAACGCTGGGAAGCTATACATGGTGTAAATTCATCTAATACGTACGACGTTAATATAGTGGCTGGGATCTCAAGACGATTGAATGAGAGTGATTTCAGTGGGCGTAGTCGCCGAGTGCTCCAAGGCACTTTCGGATTGTTGTTTCACTTGCTAAGTAAGTAAACAAATTACCTCAGTTTTTGAAACCTTTGCTTTGCCCCCGGATGAGATGAAGATGGCATGCACAGCAACAGCAAGCACACTGAAGCAGCTCAGTTTGACTAGCCAACAGGTGAAGCAGCACGTCCTAGATAAACCAATCGTCTCACCGGCCGTGCTTCCATCTTTGGGATCGCCCAACTTGGATCACGTCCGTCCAGGATCATTCGCAACTAGTACAAGCAAGCGTGGCGCAGAGAACCTTCCTTGAAATCCAGCCATGGCTGTCTTTTCCTCAAACAAAAAAGCACCTTCTCTTCTAGTGCATATCACGATATAAGAATTTTTTACAGCTCAAGGAAAAAAACCAAACTACTACCCTCTGTTCCTAAATGCAAATCGTTTTGGCAGTTTAATTTGACAGGTGGGCAAAGCTTTCTGTCAGAAACTCCTAATAACCAAAACACGATTTCGTAGCTAAAAGCTCACATTTCTGAAAGCTGAAAAGCTTTCATGTTTTGAAATCTTTGCCCCCAAAACACGATTTGCTTTCTATCTTCGTTTTGAAACTATTTTTGATGGGGAGGAATTGGGGACCCTTCTTCTTGTCCTTATTAGGCTATACTACTTCTGCTAGAGGCTAGCTTTCTAACAATGTCAGGGGGTGAAAACTCGGGGAGGAATTGGCCAAGCCTTTTGCCCGATATAAGGTGCTAGCCGTTCTTCTTCTTCTTCTTCTTCTTCATCTTCTTCTTCTTCTTCTTCTTCCTCCTCCTCCTCCTCCTCCTCCTCCTCCCACTCCTCCTACTGCTCAGCTGAGCAGACCAAGCAACAGATGGGTTCGTCTACTTTCTTGCGGGTTCGACGTCTCCTTCCTTTGGTGATGATGGTCCTCAGCCTGGTGTTGTGCCAGGTAACAGATTAGTAGCTCTTCCATCTATTGTTCTTGCATTATCAATGGCGGTTGAAAACAGGGTAGATGAACTCGAAATAACAATTCCTTCCACGCATCAACTGAAACACACCAAGCAAAAGATGGGGTCGCCTTCTTTCACTGGCGGCGCTGAGGGTATTCATGGGTATTCGTCTGAATACCCATTATTGAGCGAAAAAAAATATTAATACATAGCTAATACCGCACATCCGCACGCGCCCACTGCTCGCTCATTGACTCGCTCGTTGCCTCGCTCCCCAATCCCCACTTCCCAATTCCATCCCTAGCCGCCGGCCCGCCCCGCCCTCAGCGGCTCAGCCCCGCCCCGCCATCACCGAGTCACCGGCCGCCGCCCCACCCTGCCCTTAGGCCTTAGCGCCGCCAGTGCTCGCCGTCGCCGGCCGCCAAGCCCAGGGTCGATTGGGGCAGGGGGCCTGCGCCGACGGACTGCATCGCCGCCCGCGATGCTTTCGCCGCCTCGCCGGACGCCGCTGCCGGCTGCTACTGCTAGCCGCCCACTACAGCGGCCGCCCCACCCGGCCGCCCCAGCCCCGTCGGTCGCCACTCTTCTGCTCTTCATCTGTTCATCGGTGTTTCTCCCCTGCAGCAGTTTCTCCCCCTTGCGGTCAGGTACAGTCCTAAAGAAAACAGAGTTTCAGTTTTTTAGTTGATTCAATTTGCTTACCTAATTATTGCAAGTAGTTGATTTAATTTGTAGATGCTAATTTCTTCCTTGTTTTGTTGTAATGTAGATGAAGAAGAAGAAGAATGGGACTGGTGGTGGCAGTAGGATTCTTGCATTGTGGGAAAAAGCTTCAAAAGCAAAGAAGATTGATGAAACGTCTACACCGAATCAGAGTGCGGCTGCATCGGTACTTGTACCTCTCATGTTCATCTTGAGAGCAATTTGCAATTAGGCGTTAGTGCAAGCACCGGATGCGGAACGTGAACCGGAGAGCAGAGAAGCAACCCCAACCCCAATTGATAAAGATGCTGAAACAAGTGATGCAGATGATGAACCAATGGAAGCAGATTTGGAGGCACTCGAACCTGATCCTGGCAAGCGGATTCCCATCTCAATGTATGCTGTCAATGACCAAGATAGAGTAAGAAGAACATATATTGAGATAAAGCCATGTCAGCCTAAGAATCATAACTTTGATTATACAAATAAAAGTGGAGTTACCGTTGCTTTTGTCGTGCTTGGTTTAAAGAATTTCCATGGATTGAGTATAGTGTGACAAAAGATAGTGCTTTCTGCTTTGTTTGCTATCTGTTCAAGGATAAGACAAAATATCCCGGTGGAGATGCATTTGTGAAGAATGGATTTAGGAACTGGAACATGAAATCGAGATTGAAGAAACATGAAGGTGAGGTTAGTAGTGCTCATGCTGAAGCTCAAGAGAAGTATGATATGTTCACTACACCACAAGCATCAATTAGGAGTCTTTTGCTTCAAACACCTCACAATATAAGGCTTCAGATAAGCAGCGTTTGACATGGACACTCAAATGTTTGAGATTTCTATTGCACCAAGGCTTGGCATTTAGAGGACATGATGAAAGTGAAAATCACTAAATAAAGGAAATTTTCTTGAGCTTTTAAATTGGCTAGCTGGAAATTTTGAAGAGGTTGATAGGGTTGTTCTCAAAATGCTCCACAGAACTGCAAGATGACTCATCATGATATACAACATGAGTTAATAAAATGTTGTGCACAGGAGACTACAAAATTAGTCATTGAAGAACTTGATGGTGGCCACTTTGCAATACTTGCAGATGAGTCTAGTGATGTGTATCAGAATGAACAGTTGGCAATTTGCTTGCGTTATGTTGATAAGAAAGGAAGGGCTGTTGTAAGATTTCTTGGTCTTGCTCATGTTCAAGATACTACCTCTTTGACACTTAAAGCTGCAATTGAGCAAATGCTTATGAAGTACAATTTGACCTTTGCAATGGTTCGTGGGCAAGGATATGATGGAGCTAGCAACATGAAAGGTAATGCTAATGGCCTAAAAAACTGATTATGGATGAGTCTCCTTCTGCCTACTATGTTCATTGTTTTGCCCATCAACTACAGTTAACTCTTGTTGCTGTTGCTAAAGAGAGTGGTGATTGCACTTGGTTCTTTCAACAACTTGCACATTTGTTAAATGCTCTTGGCATGTCTTGTAAAAAGATGAGAATGCTTCGTATAGCTCAGGCCGAGGAACTCATTGATGCATTGGAATTGGAAGAAGTAGAAACGGGGAGTGGGCTAAATCAGGAAATGGGTTTGGGAAGGCCATGTGATACACGTTGGGGCTCTCACTTCAAAACCATGAACCATGTCATCTGTATGTATGGTGCAATCTGACGAGTCCTCATCAAGATTGGAAAAGAGTACCATGGTGCGGAGGCATGGCGGCTCTAACCATATTGACACCATTCCCGATCATTTGAGTTTGTTTTCATGGCACACTTGATGCAAGAAATATTTGGATACACAGATGAGTTGAGTAGAGCTTTGCAAAAGCAAGACCAAGATATTGTTCATGCTATTGAGCTTGTTGATATCACAAAGTATCACTTGGAGGGTTTGAGGAATGATCCTGGATGGGATGATTTTCTCAAAAAGGTCACATCTTTTTGTACAAAGCATAATATCAAAATTGTTGATATGGAGGGTCCTTACTTTCCTGCTGGCCGGCCTAGAAGGGGTTTCTTTAATGGTGCAACGAATTACCATCGCTTCAAAGTTGATATGTATGTGAGTGTCATTGATAGGCAAATTAGTGAGTTGAATGGCAGATTTGATGAGGTAAACACAGATCTACTTTCTTGCATGGCAGCATTTTGTCCACTTCGTCTATTTGCTGCTTATGATCAAGAGAAATTGGTTAGGCTTGCTACAAAGTTTTATGCGAATGATTTCACAAGTGATGAACTGGCAGGACTTCCATGGCAATTAAACATGTATGTTACTCATGTGCGTAGAGATGAAAGGTTTCAAAACTTGAAGAATCTGTGTGAGCTTTCAGTTATGCTTGTCGAGACAAACAAGCATGAACAATACTATATTGTTTACAAGCTTCTTAAGTTGGTATTAATTCTGCCGGTAGCTATTGCTAGTGTTGAAAGGGTGTTCTCTTCAATGAACTATGTGAAGAATAAGCTAAGGAGCAAAATGGGTGATGATTACTTAAACAATTGTTTGGTTACATTTGTTGAGAGAGAATTCTTCAATCAAGTAAAGGATGAGGATGTCATCAATCTCTTTCAAAAAGGCGATCGCAAAGTTATATTGTAAGATGGGATATCATCAATCTGTCAATCAAAAGGTACTGGTGTCTTCATGCTTATGTATAATTAGTATGGTTTGATGCATTAAAATTACTATTGTCATACTGGTGTCTTTATAATACATTTAGAGTAATTTTTTTGTGCCAATGAATACCCAGCCTCAAAATCCTGGCGCCGCCACTGCCTTCTTCCTTGCGGGTTCGACGTCTCCTTCCTTGTCGGTGATCTTCCTCGGCCTAGTGTGGTGCCAGGTAACAGATTAATAGCTCTCTCCATCTATTGTTCTTGCGTCGTCAATGGCAGTTGAAAACAGGGTAGATGAACTCGAAATAACAATTCCTTCCACACATCAACTGAAACAGACCAAGCAACATATGGGGTCGTCTTCTTCCTTGCGGGTTCGTCAACTCCTAACTTTGTCGATGATCTTCCTCAGCCTGGTGTGGTGCCAGGTAACAGATTAATAGCTCTCTCCATCTATTGTTCTTGCATCGTCAATGGCAGTTGAAAACAGGGTAGATGAACTCGAAATAACAATTCCTTCCACGCATCAACTGAAACAGACCAAGCAACAGATGGGGTCGCCTTCTTCCTTGCGGGTTCGACGTCTCCTTCCTTTGTCGGCGATCTTCCTCAGCCTGGTGTCGTGCCAGGTAACATATTAATAGCTCTCTCCATCTATTGTTCTTGCATCGTCAATGGTAGTTGAAAACAGGGTAGATGAACTCGAAATAACAATTCCTTCCACGCATCAACTGAAACAGACCAAGCAACAGATGGGGTCGTCTTCTTCCTTGCGGGTTCGACATCTCCTTCCTTTGTTGGTGATCTTCCTCAGCCTGGTGTGGTGCCAGGTAACAGATTAATAGCTCTCTCCATCTATTGTTCTTGCATCGTCATCTCCTTCCTTTGTCGGTGATCTTCCTCAGCCTGGTGTGGTGCCGAGTATGATTAATAGCTCTCTCCATCTATTGCTCTTGCATCGTCAATGGCAGTTGAAAACACGGTAGATGAACTCGAAATAACAATTCCTTCCACGCATCAACTGAAACAGACCAAGCAACAGATGGGGTCGCCTTCTTCCTTGCGGGTTCGACGTCTCCTTCCTTTGTCGGTGATCTTCCTCAGCCTGGTGTCGTCCCAGGTAACAGACTAATAGCTCTCTCCATCTATTGTTCTTGCATCATCAATGGCAGTTAAAAACAGGGTAGATGAACTCGAAATAACAATTCCTTCCACGAATCAACTGAAACAGACCAAGCAACGGATGGGGTCGTCTTCTTCCTTGCGGTTCGACATCTCCTTCCTTCGTCGGTGATCTTCCTCAGCCTGGTGTGGTGCCAGGTAACCGATTAATAGCTCTCTCCATCTATTGTTCTTGCATCGTCATCTCCTTCCTTTGTCGGTGATCTTCCTCAGCCTGGTGTGGTGCCAGGTAACAGATTAATAGCTCTCTCCATCTATTGCTCTTGCATCGTCAATGGCAGTTGAAAACACGGTAGATGAACTCGAAATAACAATTCCTTCCATGCATCAACTGAAACAGACCAAGCAACAGATGGGGTCGCCTTCTTCCTTGTGGGTTCGACGTCTCCTTCCTTTGTCGGTGATCTTCCTCAGCCTGGTGTCATCCCAGGTAACAGATTAATAGCTCTCTCCATCTATTGTTCTTGCATCGTCAATGGCAGTTGAAAACAGGGTAGATGAACTCGAAATACCAATTCCTTCCACGTATCAATTGAAACATACCAAGCAACAGATGGGGTCGTCTTCTTCCTTGCGGGTTCAACATTTCCATCCTTTGTCGGCGATCTTCCTCAGCCTGGTGTCGTGCCAGGTAACAGATTAATAGCTCTCTCCATCTATTGTTCTTACATCATCAATGGCAGTTGAAAACAGGGTAGATGAACTCGAAATAACAATTCCTTCCATGCATCAACTGAAACAGACCAAGCAACAGATGGGGTCATCTTGTTCCTTTCGGGTTCGACGTCTCCTTCCTTTGTCGGTGATCTTCCTCAGCCTGGTGTCAAGCCAGGTAAAAGATCAATAGCTCTCTCCATCTATTGTTCTTGCATCGTCAACGGCAGTTGAAAACAGGGTAGATGAACTCGAGATAACAATTCCTTCCACGCATCAACTGAAACAGAGCAAGCAGCAGATGGGGTCGTCTTCTTCCTTGCGGGTTCGACGTCTGGGGATGATGTTCCTCAGCCTGATGTCGTGCCAGGTAACAGTAGTAGCTCTCTCCATCTATTGTTCTTGCATCAAGTATCGTCATGGCAGTTGAAAACAGGATAGATGAACTCGAAATAACAATTCCTTCCATGCATCAACTGAAACAGACCAAGCAACAGATGGGGTCATCTTCTTCCTTGCGGGTCTGACGTCTTCTTCCTTTGGCGATGAAGTTCCTCAGCCTGGTGTTGTACCAGGTAACAGATTAATAGCTCTCTCCATCTATTGTTCTTGCATCGTCAATAGCAGTTGAAAACAGGGTAGATGAACTCGAAATAACAATTCCTTCCACGCATCAACTGAAACATACCAAGCAACAGATGGGGTCATCTTCGTCCTTGCGGGTTCGACGTGTCCTTTCTTTGGCAATGATGTTCCTCAGCCTGGTGTCGTGCTAAGCAACAGATTAATAGCTCTCTCCATCTATTATTCTTGCATCAAGCATCGTCAATGGCAGTTGAAAACATGGTAGATGAACTTGAAATAACAATTCCTTCCACGCGTCAACTGATACAATTTTTGAGCAGTGATACGTCTCCAACGTATCTATATTTTTTTTTGTTCCATGCTATTACATTACCTGTTTTGGATGTTTATGGGCTTTATTTTACACATTTATATCATTTTTGGGACAAACATACTAACCGGAGGCCTAGCCCGTATTGCTTTTTTTTTGCCTATTTCATTATTTCGAAGAAAAGGAATATCAAACGGAGTCCAAATGGAATGAAACCTTCGGGAGCGTGATTTTTGGAACGAACGTGATCCGGAGGACTTGGAGTGCAAGCCAAGAAGCAACCGAGGCAGCCACGAGATAGGAGGGCGCGCCCACCCCTCTTGGGCACAACCCCTGTCTCGTGGGCCCCTCGAGTGGCCACGACGTACTTCTTCTTCCTATATAAGCCTACATACCCCGAAAACATCCAAGGAGCCACCGAAGAAATATTTCCGCCACCGTAACCTTCTATATCCGCGAGATCCCATCTTGGAGCCGTCGCCGGCGTTCTGCCGGATGGGGAATCCACCATGGAGGGCTTCTACATCAACATCATAGCCCTTCCAATGAGTTGTGAGTAGTTTACCACAGAACTTCGGGTCCATAGTTTTTAGCTAGATGGCTTCTTCTCTCTTTTTGAATCTCAATACAATGTTCGCCCCTCTCTTGTGGAGATCTATTCGACGTAAACTCTTTTTGCGGTGTGTTTGTCGAGATCCGATGAATTGTGGGTTTATGATCAAGTTTATCTATGAATAATATTTGAATCTTCTCTGAATTCTTTTATGTATGATTGAGTTATCTTTGCAAGTCTCTTCGAATTATCGGTTTGGTTTGGCCTACTAGATTGATCTTTCTTGCCATGGGAGAAGTGCTTAGCTTTGGGTTCAATCTTGCGGTGTCCTTACCCAATGACAGAAAGGGTTGCAAGGCACGTATTGTATTGTTGCCATCGAGGATAAAAAGATGGGGTTTATATCACATTGCTTGAGTTTATCCCTCTACATCATGTCATCTTTCTTAATCCGTTACTCTGTTCTTATGAACTTAATACTCTAGATGCATGCTGGATAGCGGTCGATGTGTGAAGTAATAGTAGTAGATGCAGGCAGGAGTCGGTCTACTTGTCACGGACGTGATGCCTATATACATGATCATGCCTAGATAATCTCATAATTATTAAACTTTTCTATCAATTGCTCGACAGTTATTTGTTCACCCACCGTAATACTTATGCTATCTTGAGGGAAGCCACTAGTGAAACCTATGGCCCCCGGGTCTATCTTTTATCATATAAGCTTGCAATCTACTTTTATTTGCATCTTTATTTTCTGCATCTATATTATAAAATACCAAAAATATATTTATCTTATCATATTATCTCTATCAGATTTCACTTTCGCAAGTGGCCGTGAAGGGATTGACAACCCCTTTATCGCGTTGGTTGTGAGTTCTTTGTTTGTTTGTGTAGGTTCGTGGGATTTGTGAGGAGCCTCCACTTGATTGATACCTTGGTTCTCAAAAACTGAGGGAAATACTTACGCTACTATGCTGCATCACCCTTTCCTCTTCAAGGAAAACCAACGCAAGCTCAAGACGTAGCAAGAAGGATTTCTGGCGCCGTTGCGGAGAGGTCTTCGCTCAAGTCAAGACATACCAAGTAACCATCACAAACTCATCTCCCTCGCATTTACATTATTTGCCATTTGCCTCTCGTTTTCCTCTCCCCCACTTCACCCTTGCCGTTTTATTCTCCCTCTCTTTCCCAATCATCTCCTCTCTCTTTCACTTGCGTTTTTGTTTGCTTGTGTCTCCATGTGCCTTCTATGTGCTTGCATCTTTGCTTGCTAAAAATCTATTGATATGGATCCACTTAAAGTGTTCTACTTGGATCATCTTCGATCCTTATGCGCTCGTGCTGAAACCCCAACTAGCCTAGTTGATGGGAAATCTTTAGATGAGCATGCTCATTTTGTGCGTCACCGTTTGTCTGAAAAAGGGAGACTCTTATGGGATCAAATAAACAGATTGATGTGTTATGCTTGGAATCTTTGTGAAATTTGTGGTTTTACTTGTTGCTCTAAGAACCCTAAAAAACACCTTACCTACCTATGTGAGTTTAATGAAAATAAAATCTTATCTTCTTATGCAAATGGTGCTTATAGTTACTATGATATCGAACAAATTGAAGAATTTGTTGCTTTTAAGGGTGCTTATGAAGTTGCTTCTTTGATTGAAAAGTATGATATTACTCTCTACGAATCTGAAAATTTTGACATACTTAAATATTGCTATGAAAGCTATGCTCATAATGTCTATGTCCAAGAATTTATTGAGAGAACGACCGTTGCTTTGGAAGAAAATAATGATATGCATGAATCTATAGATAATGATGATCCCGATGATTTGATCGAAATATCCCTTGATGAACATGATGCTTGCTATTATTGTGGCCATGATGCCAATATTTATGAAGATCAATTTGCTATACTTCCTTATGTTAAACATGAAATCATTGCTATTGCACCCATACTTGGTAGCTCCTTGAATAAAAAGCACGATTGCAATGATTTTACTATAAATTCTCTTGATGTCAATTGTGCTAATAATATGCAAAACCCTAAGCTTGGGGATGCTAGTTTTGCTATGTTTACTACTTGTCGCAATGATCATGATTGGGGTGATTCTTCTTATGTTCTTGAAAAATTATTTAAGCCCATGATGAATATGAGATTGATAATAGTGTTTACAATATTATTTAAAGTGGGTTTGGAAGAGTGTCAACTTTAGATCCCACATATTTGGATTTTTATCAATCTTATGAAATTTTTGATAAAAGTGGGCTTGGAGAGGTCATGACTTTAGTTAATGTTAATCCCACTATTTTGGAAGAGTTTCAACTTTGCATGCATGTGGATCGTGTTGAAAATATTTTATGTGATAGCTATTTTGTTGAATTTGCTTATGATCCTACATGTAATTATTATGAGAGAGGAAAATATGGTTGTAGAAATTTTTATCTTACTAAATTACCTCTCGTCATGCTGAGATTGCTTTCGTCTCTTTCTTCTTCCTTGCATGTGCTAGTTTTTGCTTGCCTTGCAAATTTGTTTGCTTATAATACGCCTATGCATAGGAAATATGTTAGACTTAGATGTGTTTGTCACATGTTTCATGATGCTCTCTTTATGCTTCAATTCTTATCTTTTATGAGAGCATCATTGAAATCTCAATGCCTAGCTAAAAAGGCTTTAAAGAAAAGCGCTAGTTGGGAGGCAACCCAATTTTCTTTGTGTTTTTCGTTTTTGTTCCTGATTAGTAATAAACTTTGCATCTACTTTCTGTTTAGATGTGTTTTCATGTTTTAAATTAGTGTTTGTGCCAAGTAGAACCTATAGGATAACCTATGATATGAGTTGATTTGATTCTGCTGAAAAACAGAAACTTTGCGCTCATGAGAAAAAATTCAATAGATCACAGAAACGGCTTTTGCATTGATTCTTTTTTCTGATTTTCAATAAAAAAAAATTTAATACTTCCTATTTTGGTAGGATTTTTATGGTTTCAAAAGTTTGCGTTAGTTACAGATTGCTACAGACTGTTCTGTTTTTGACAGATTCTTTTTTCATGTGTTGTTTGCTTATTTTGATGCATCCATGGCTAGTATGAGAAGGTATGAACCATAGAGAACTTGGAATACAGTAGGGTTAAGGTTAAGACCAATATAAATAAAGAATGAGTTCATTACAATACATTATGTGGTGGTTTTCTTTTCTTTCACTAACGGAGCTTATGAGATTTCCTGTTGAGGTTTGTGTTGTGAAGTTTTCAAGTTTTGGGTAAAGATTTGATGGACTATGGAATAAGGAGTGGCAAAAGCCTAAGCTTGGGTATTGCCAAGGCACCCCAAGATATTCAAGAATAGCCAAAAGCCTAAGCTTGGGGATGCCCCCGGAAGGCATCCCCTCTTTCGTCTTCGTTCATTGGTAACTTTACTTGGAGCTATATTTTTATTCGCCACATGATATGTGTTTTGCTTGGAGCATCGTGTATTATATTAGTCTTTGCTTTTTAGTTTACCACAATCATGTTTGCTGTAACACACCTTTTTGGGAGAAGCCTACTTGATTGAAATTTATAAGAATACTCTATGTGCTTCACTTATATCTTTTGAGCTAGATAGTTTTTACTCTATGTGCTTCACTTATATCTTTTAGAGCACGGCGGTGGTTTAATTTTGAAGAAAATTTTGATCTCTCATGCTTCACTTATATTATTTTGAGATTCTTTTAGAACAGCATGGTATTTGCTATGGTTATAAATTGGTCCTAGAATGATGAGCATCCAAATTGGGTATAATAAAAACTATCATAGGAAGTGAATTGGATGCTATGATTAATTTGATACTTGATAATTGTTTTGAGATATGGAGGTAGTGATATTAATGTCATGCTAGTTGGGTGATTATGAATTTAAAGAATGCTTGTATTGAAGTTAGCAAGTCCCGTAGCATGCACGTATCGATAAAGTTGTGTAACAAATTTGAAATATGAAGTGTACCTGGCTTGTGCATCCTTATGAGTGGTGGTCGGGGACGAGCGATGCTCTTTTCCTTCCAATCTAACTCCCTAGGAGCATGCGCGTAGTGCTTGGTTTTTGATGACTTCTAAATTTTTGCAATAAGTATATGAGTTCTTTTGACTAATGTTAAGTCTATGGATTATACGCACTTTTACCTTTCCATCATTGTTAGCCTCTTCGGTACCGTGCATTGCCCTTTATCACCTTGAGAGTTGGTGCAAACTTCGCCGGTGCATCCAAACCCCGTGATATGGTACGCTCTATCACACATAAACCTCCTTATATCTTCCTCAAAACAGGCACCATACCTACCTATTTATGGCATTTCCATAGCCATTGCCTTGCTTCTTTTTGCTGCTGTTCAATAAACAAATATTTTAGGATGTCCTATTTTTGGTAGGATTTTTAAGGTTGGAGAAGTTTGCGTTAGTTACAGATTGCTACAGACTGTTCTGTTTTTGACAGATTCTTTTTTCGTGTGTTGTTTGCTTATTTTGATGCATCTATGGCTAATATGTAAGGGTATGAATCATAGAGAACTTGGAATACAGTAGGTTTAACACCAATATAAATCAAGAATGAGTTCACTACAGTACCTTATGTGGTGGTTTTGTTTTCTTTCACTGACGGAGCTTATGAGATTTCCTGTTGAGTTTTGTGTTGTGAAGTTTTCAAGTTTTGGGTAAAGATTCGATGGACTATGGAATAAGGAGTGGCAAAAGACTAAGCTTGGGGATGCCCAAGGCACCCCAAGATATTCAAGAACAGCCAAAAGCCTAAGCTTGGGGATGCCCCGGGAAGGTATCCCCTCTTTCGTCTTTGTTCATTGGTAACTTTACTTGGAGCTATATTTTTATTCGCCACATGATATGTGTTTTGCTTGGAGCGTCGTGTATTATATTAGTCTTTGCTTTTTAGTTTACCACAATCATCCTTGCTGTAACACACCTTTTTGGGAGAAGCCTACTTGATTGAAATTTATTAGATTACTCTATGTGCTTCACTTATATCTTTTGAGCTAGATAGTTTTTACTCTATGTGCTTCACTTATATCTTTTAGAGCACGGCGGTGGTTTAATTTTGAAGAAATTTTTTATCTCTCATGCTTCACTTATATTATTTTGAGAGTCTTTTAGAACAGCATGGTATTTGCTATGGTTATAAATTGGTCCTAGAAAGATGAGCATCCAAGTTGGGTATAATAAAAACTATCATAGGAAGTGAATTGGATGCTATGATCAATTTGATACTTGATAATTGTTTTGAGATATGGAGGTAGTGATATTAAAAGTCATGCTAGTTGGGTGATTATGAATTTAAAGAATGCTTTTGTTGAAGTTAGCAAGTCCCGTAGCATGCACGTATGGTTAAAGTTGTGTAACAAATTTGAAACATGAAGTGTACCTGGCTTGTGCATCCTTATGAGTGACGGTCGAGGACGAGCGATGGTCTTTTCCTACCAATCTACCCCCCTAGGAGCATGCGCGTAGTGCTTGGTTTTTGATGACTTCTAAATTTTTGCAATAAGTATATGAGTTCTTTTGACTAATGTTGAATCCATGGATTATACGCACTTTTATCTTTTCCATCATTGCTAGCCTCTTCGGCACCGTGCATTGCCCTTTCTCACCTTGAGAGTTGGTGCAAACTTCGCCGGTGCATCCAAACCCCGTGATATGATACGCTCTATCACACATAAACCTCCTTATATCTTCCTCAAAACAGCCACCATACCTACCTATTTATGACATTTCCATAGCCATTCCGAGATATATTGCCATGCAACTTTCCACCGTTCCGTTCATCATCATCATGACATACATTACTTTTGTCATATTGCCATTGCATGATCATGTAGTTGACATCGTATTTGTGGCAAAGCCACCATGCATAATTTTTTATATATGTCACTCTCAGGGACGATTTCAAGGGGGGGCGAGGGGGGGCGAGACCCCCCCTAACGATCACGTTTCCCCTTAATAGCGATTAGTTCGTAGCAGTTTTTTCTTGTACGCACACGATTTGTGGCTTGTCTCGCCCCCGTGTGCCTCCCATAGTCAAAGCCCATGTATGCGTATATGCAAGCAGTTGTGTGATTGGCAGGTAACAGGTCAAAGGCCCAATATGAGGAAAAGAAAAAAGCAGCCCATCGTCGAAGAGAAAGGATCCAGGCTTAATCAGGACGCACGTACACGGTAGTTCTATCTCTCCTCTAGTGGCTTTGTTTCCAATCTGCGAGTTCCTGCGATCGGAAAAGACTGCTCGCAGCAGCCGGCCGCCTAGTAGATCGTTTGCGGTTGAAAAGGGAATGCAACAGGCAAGCGCCATGCCGCCGTCGCGCCGATACACAGGAGCATTCTGGCCGGCCGCCGCACAAACCAGCGACCAACAAGAAAAAAAGGTTAGTTTATTTTTAGGATTAGATTACTTTGTCTTATAATGTACGGAGTAATTGTAGAACCACAGACATTGAAAATTAATTAGAAAATTTTCAATTGTCTAATTGTGTTTGTGTAGACATGAAGAGGAAGATAGATGAATCAATTTATCTTTTTCTTGCCAATTGGTTCAATCTGTCAGTCACGTGAACATGATGCAAATGCAAAAGATGTGCAACCTAGCCAAGAGAACAACCCTAGTCCTGCTGAAGGTCATGCTGAACCTGATCGTCCAAGCCTTGTATGTCCCCATCAACAAATGTGTTAGCCTATATAAAGGGGGTCGGCGGAAGCACCATCACCATGAGCGAGCATGGAACTATGCATGACATCCTCTATACCTTCACGGTACGACCCTTCTCAACAACTTCAAATCTTTAATTTAATTCGTCTAACATGAATGATCATTGATTGATGGACATGAAAATTGGATTTGAATCAATTATTTGTAGTACAGTGTGCCAATTTTTTTTATATAAATTCAAAAACTGAATTTGTCTTTATCAAGATGGACAATTTGGTAGTATTCTTCTAGTGTTTACATCAACGGAAACATGATTTCAGTTTAGGCATTTTTTCATGGTTTAAATGTTCTACAATTGAGTCATGCTCATTAGTTTGTAAGATCTCAAGTGTAGAGCTCGCCCCCCCTATACCAAATTCCTGGCTCCGCCCCTGGTCACTCTTGATTCATTGCACCATCCCGGTACACCGCCGGAGGCATTCATATAGAGTCATATCTTGTTCTAGTTTCAAGTTGTAATTCATGTGTTGTAATCAATAAAAGTGTGATGATCATCATTATTAGAGCATTGTCCAAAAATAAAAAAAATAAAGGCCAAAAGAAAAAAAAAGAAAGGCCAAAGAAAAAAAGAAAAAAAAAGAGAAAGAACAAAAAAGATTAAAAAAGAAAAAGAAAAAATAACAAGGGGCAATGTTACTATCTCTTTTTCCACACTTGTGCTTCAAAGTAGCACCTTGTTCTTCATGTAGTGAGTCTCATATATTGTGCTTCAAAGTAGCACCATGTTTTTCATATAGAGAGTCTCATATGTTGTCATTTTCATATACTAGTGGGAATTTTTCATTATGGAACTTGGCTTGTATATTCCTACGATGGGCTTCCTCAAATGCCCTAGGTCTTCGTGAGCAAGCAAGTTGGATGCACACCCACTAGTTTTCTTTTGTTGAGCTTTCATTTATAGCTCTAGTGCATCCGTTGAATGGCAATCCCTACTCCTCATGTTGACATCAATTGATGGGCATCTCCATAGCCCGTTGATTATCCTCGTCAATGTGAGACTTTCTCCTTTTTGTCTTCTCCACACAATCCCCAATCATTATTCTATTCCACCCATAGTGATATATCCATGGCTCACGCTCATGTATTGCGTGAAGGTTGAAAAAGTTTGAGATTATTTAAGTACGAAACAATTGCTTGGCTTTTCATCGGGGGTATAGAAGTTGGGAACATCTTTGTGTGACAAAAATGAAGCATAGCCTAACTATATGATTTTGTAGGGATGAACTTTCTTTAGCCATGTTGTTTTGAGAAGACATGATTGCTTTTATTAGTATGCTTGAAGTATTACTATTTCTTTTGTTAATATGAACTTTTATTTTGAATCATTTGGATATGAACATTCATGCCACAATAAAGAAATTACATTGAGAAATTATGCTAGGTAGCATTCCACATCAAATTTTTTGTTTTTATCATTTACCTACTCGAGGACGAGCATGAATTAAGCTTGGGGATGCTTGATACGTCTCCAACATATCTATAATTTTTTTTATTGTTCCATGCTATTATATTACCTGTTTTGGATGTTTATCGGCTTTATTTTACACATTTATAGCATTTTTGGGACTAACCTACTAACCGGAGGCCCAGCCCTTATTGCTGTTTTTTTTGCCTATTTCAGTATTTCGAAGAAAAGGAATATCAAACGGAGTCCAAACGGAATGAAACCTTCGGGAGCGTGATTTTTGGAACGAACGTGATCCAGAGGACTCGGAGTGCAAGCCAAGAAGCAGCCGAGGCGGCCACGAGATAGGAGGGCGCGCCCACCCCTCCTGGGCACGCCCCCCTTTCTCGTGGGCCCCTCGAGCAGCCACCGACGTACTTCTTCTTCCTATATAAGCCTACATACCCCGAAAACATCCAAGGAGCCACTGAAGAAATATTTCCGCCATCGTAACCTTCTGTATCCGCGAGATCCCATCTTGGAGCCGTCGCCGGTGTTCTGCCAGAGGGGGAATCCACCACGGAGGGCTTCTACATCAACACCATACCCCTTCCGATGAGTTGTGAGTTGTTTACCACAGACCTTCGAGTCCATAGTTATTAGCTAGATGTCTTCTTCTCTCTTTTTGGATCTCAATACAATATTCTCCCCCTCTCTTTTGGAGATCTATTCGATGTAAACTCTTTTTGCGGTGTGTTTGTCGAGATCCGATGAATTATGAGTTTATGATCAAGTTTATCTATGAATAATATTTGAATCTTCTCTGAATTCTTTTATGTATGATTGAGTTATCTTTGCAAGTCTCTTCGAATTATCAGTTTGGTTTGGTCTACTAGATTGATCTTTCTTGCCATGGGAGAAGTGCTTAGCTTTGGGTTCAATCTTGAAGTGTCCTTACCCAGTGACAGAAAGGGTTGCAAGGCACGTATTGTATTGTTGCCATCGAGGATAAAAAGATGGGGTTTATATCATATTGCTTGAGTTTATCCTCTACATCATGTCATCTTTCTTAATGCGTTACTCTTCTTTTTATGAACTTAATACTCTAGATGCATGTTGGATAGCGGTCGATGTGTGGAGTAATAGTAGTAGATGCAGGCAGGAGTCGGTCTACTTTTCACAGACGTGATGCCTATATACATGATCATGACTAGATAATCTCATAATTATTTGCTTTTCTATCAATTGCTCGACAGTAATTTGTTCACCCACCGTAATACTTATGCTATCTTGAGGGAAGCCACTAGTGAAACCTATGGCCCCCGGGTCTATCTTTTATCATATAAGCTTTCAATCTACTTTTATTTGCATCTTTATTTTCTGCATCTATATTATAAAATACCAAAAATATATTTATCTTATCATATTATCTCTATCAGATCTCACTTTACATGAAGTGGTCGTGAAGGGATTGACAACCCCTTTATCGCGTTGGTTGCGAGTTCTTTGTTTGTTTGTGTAGGTTCGTGGGACTTGTGAGGAGCCTCCTACTGGATTGATACCTTGGTTCTCAAAAACTGATGGAAATACTTACGCTACTCTGCTGCATCACCCTTTCCTCTTCAAGGAAAACCAACGCAAGCTCAAGACGTAGCAAGCAGCAACCAGTAAGGGCCCTCCAGTCAGATCCAAATATTTCAATAATAAAAATAATTAAAGTTACAACTAAAAAGAAGTTTGCATACATACAGTAGGAAAGCAAAAGACTAAAACCATAATCAAATAGTTAAGGGAGCAAAAATTGAACCTTATTTTCTTTCTTCGAAATGCGTACTTGAATTCAGTCCGCACGCTTGCTGCATCAGCTAGGTGCACCCCGCATCCTGCTCAAGCTTGATCTCGCGCGGGCATTTGACTCGCTATCATGGCAGTGCCTCTTAGAGGTGCTGAAACGACACTATTTCTTTCTTTGAATGCGTACTTGAATTCAGTCTGCACGGTTGCTGCATCAGCTAGGTGCGCCCCGCGTCCTGCTCAAGCTTGATCTCACGCAGACATTTGACTCGCTATCATGGCAGTGCCTCTTTGAGGTGCTGAAGCGGCACAGATTTGGCAATAGATTCCTGGAGTGGCTGGCAATACTAATGTCATTTATCAGCACCAAGGCGATGCTAAACGGGAACCCCGAGCTCTACGACTCCGATGGCTCTGGTTCAGCAGAACCGATGATTGCCGCGCATGGAGTGGTCTTGACCTTCAATTTTCCATTGCTGAACGTGTGTTCTTCTTCGCTAGCACCTACTGGACTATTCGCAATGGTCAAAGTGCAAAATTCTGGGAGGATAGATGGCTCAATGGGCGCTCCATCCGCGAGATTGCCCCGCTGCTACACACGTGCATCCCCAAGAGGCAGAGGAAGAATAGGACGGTCGCTGAGGGACAACTAAATCACCACTTGGTGAACATCCACAACATCTTGGGCATCCATGAGATCGGCCAATACTTACTCTTATGGCGCCTAACCAAGAGCACTAGTCTCTCAACAGCGCCAGACAAACTGGTCTAGAAGTGGAATGAGGCAGGCACCTACACTGCCAAGTCTGGCTACCTCGCCTCCTTCCACGGATCAACGACCTATAACGTCTGGAAGCTCACTTGGAAGAGCTGGGAGCCGCCGAAGTTGAAATTTTTTTCACTGGTTAGCCAGCTTGGATCGCTGCTGGAAGATGGATCACCTTGCTCGGCATGGGATGCAACACCACTCCACCTGCCCCTCATGCAACCATCCACCCGAGATTATGCATCATCTCCTGCTAGACTGCCCCTTCTCACGACAAGTCTGGCACGAACTTCTCTCTTGGATGCGCATGACTTCTTCGCCGCCAGACAACGACCGATCCCTGCTCGATTGGTGGCACACCGCTAGGCATGACACACCAACAACAATGCGCAAGGGCCTAGCCTCAGCGACACTCCTCACATCCTGGATGATCTGGAAGCACATAAATGATTGCATCTTCGACCATGCGTGCCCGTCCGTTCAATCCCTTGTAGGCAGCATAAAGGACGAGGCCCGGCTCTGGGCAGGGCAGGCTCCATTGGACTTAGAGTAGTCCTCCCAACAACCTGGGATGTACACTAATGACCGTTGCCTGATTGTAAACTACCTCCTTAGAGGACTGTAACTTTAAACCCCTCTTTTCAATGAAATGAAACGCAAGCCCCTTTGCGTTTTCTTGAAAAAGTAAATTTACTTTCTTTTCTAAAAACTGTAGTAGTCTTGGAGTTTTAGCCTAGCATTAACTAATGATGTTTAACCCTAGCTATTGATGTTTGATGACATTTCAGGCCTCCCGGTTTATCACGTGGGATGATTTCGCCGTACCTGCTGGAGTGCACCCGCCAGGCACCTTGGTGGTGTCACAGGATGGGTAGGGGCACTCCCATGCCTTCAAGGGCGCCGTGGACATGGTGCGTGATGGCAACATAGAGCGTCAAGATCATTATAATGTCGGGCACCTACAGGTTAGAAGATCTCACTGTCAGTACGATTCAATGCAGAGAGAGACTTGTTTTCTCACCCGTCGGCACGATGCATGCAGGGAGAAGGTTTTTGTGCCAAAGAAGAAGCCTTTCGTGTCCTTCATTAGCACTGGAACAGGAAAAACCACGATCATCTGGAACTCTACAGCAGCTCAGGCGGGTTCAACATACAATTCATATTCAGTTGCCATTGATGCCGACTACTTTTGCGCATGCAACATCACTTTCATGGCAAGTATGTTCTAGCTAGCACATAGAAATTTCATCAGTAAAAACAGAGAATGCAACTGACTTATGTGGAAGCCTTTCTTCAGGCTTTCCAAATACCAAGTATCAGTTAGCCATTCGTGTCGTTCATTGGCACCGGAATAGGCACAACTACAATCACCTGGAATTCCGCTAAATCTCAGGGCACAACCATTTTTATGGTGGGGTGGGGGGGCATGGCCCCCGCATATGGGAAAAGGTGAGGGTTGGTTGCATAAAGCAATAGGAGATTTTTTATCAAACTCCATCTATTGTTCTTGCATTGTAAATGGCACTTGAAAACAGGGTAGATGAACTCGAAATAACAATTCCTTCCACGCATCAACTGAAACAGACCAAGCAACAGATGGGGTCGTCTTCTTCCTTGCGGGTTCGTCATCTCCTTCCTTTGTCGGTGATCTTCCTCAGCCTAGTGTCGTGCCAGGTAACAGATTAATAGCTCTCTCCATCTATTATTCTTGCATCGTCAATGGCAGTTGAAAGCAGGGTAGATGAACTCGAAATAACCATTCCTTCCATGCATCAACTGAAACAGACCAAGCAACATACGGGGTCATCTTCTTCCTTGCGGGTTCGATGTCTCCTTCCTTTGGCGATGATGGTCCTCAGCCTGGTGTCGTGCCAGGTAACAGATTAATAGCTCTCTCCATCTATTATTCTTACATCGTCAATGGCAGTTGAAAACAGGGTAGATGAACTCGAAATAACAATTCCTTCCACGCATCAACTGAAACAGACCAAGCAACAGATGGGGTCGTCTTCTTCCTTGCGGGTTCAACATCTCCTTCCTTTGTCGGTGATCTTCCTCAGCCTGGTATCGTGCCAGGTAACAGATTAATAGCTCTCTCCATCTATTGTTCTTGCATCGTCAATGGCAGTTGAAAACAGGGTAGATGAACTCGAAATAACAATTCCTTCCATGCATCAACTGAAACGATTTTTGAGCAGCAACCAGTAAGGGCCCTCCAGTCAGATGCAAATATTTCAATAATAAAAATAAATAAAGTTCCAACTAAGGAAAGGTTTGCATACATACAGTAGGAAAGCAAAAGACTAAAACCGTGATCAACTAGTTAAGGGAGCAAAAATTGAACCTTATTTTCTTTCTTCGAATGCGTACTTGAATTCAGTCCGCGCGCTTGCTGCATCAGCTAGGTGCGCCCCGCGTCCTGCTCAAGCTTGTTCTCGCGCGGGCATTTGACTCGCTATCATGGCAGTGCCTCTTCGAGGTGCTGAAGCGGCACGGTTTCTTTCTTCGAATGCGAACTTGAATTCAGTCTGCGTCGCTTGCTGCATCAGCTAGGTGCTCCCCGTGTCCTGCTCAAGCTTGATCTCGCGCAGCCATTTCACTCGCTATCATGGCAGTGCCTCTTCGAGGTGCTGAAGTGGCACAGTTTCTTTCTTCGAATGCGTACTCGAATTCAGTCCACGCGCTTCCTGCATCAGCTAGGTGCGCCCTACGTCCTGCTCAAGCTTGATCTCGCGCGAGCATTTGACTCGCTATCATGACAGTTCCTCTTCGAGGTGCTGAAGCGGCACGGCTTCGGCAATAGATTCCTGGAGTGGCAGGCAATACTACTGTCATCTGCCAGCACCAAGGTGATGCTAAACGGGAACGCCGAGCTATACGACTGCGATGGCTCTGGTTCAGCAGAACCGATGATTGCCTCACATGGAGTGGTCTTGACCTTCAATTTTCCATGGCTGAACGTGTATTCTTCTTCGCTAGCACCTACTGGACTATTGGCAATGGCCAAAGTGCAAAATTCTGGGAGGATAGATGGCTCAATGAGCGCTCCATCCACGAGATTGCCTCGTTGCTACACGGATGCATCCCCAAGAGGCACAGGAAGAATAGGACAGCCGCTGAAGGACTACTAAATCACCACTGAGTGCGCATCCACAGCATCTTGGGCATCCATGAGATCGGCCAATACTTACTCTTATGGCGCCTAACCAAGGGCACTAGCCTCTCCACAGCGCCGGACAAACTGGTCTGGAAGTGGAACGAGGCATGCACCTACACTGCCAAATCTGCCTACCTCGCCTCCTTCCACGGATCGACGACCTGCAGCGACTGGAAGCTCACCTGGAAGAGCTGTGAGCCGCCGAAGGTGAATTTTTTTCACTGGTTAGCCAGCTTGGATCGCTGCTGGACGGCGGATCGCCTTGCTCGGCATGGGCTGCAACACCACTCCACATGCCCCTTATGCAACCAACCACTCGAGACTATGCATCATCTCCTGCTAGACTGCCTCTTCGCACGATAGGTCTGGCACAAAATTATCTCTTGGATGCACATGGCTTCTTCGCCGCCGGACAACGAGCGATCCCTGCTCGATTGGTGGCACACCGCTAGGCATGACACACCAGCACCAATGCGCAAGGGCATGGCCTCAGCGACACTCCTCACATCCTGGATGATCTGGAAGCACAGAATGATTGCAACTTCGACCGTGTGCGCCCGTCCATTCAATCCCTTGTAGGCAGCATAAAGGACGAGGCCCGGCTCTGGGCAGGGCAAGCTCCATTGGACTTAGAGTAGTCCTCCCAACAACCTGGGATGTACACTAATGACCATTGCCTGATTGTAAACTACCTCCTTGGAGGACTGTAAATTTAAACCCCTCTTTTCAATGAAATGAAACGCAAGCCCCTTTGCGTTTTCTCGAAAAAATAAATTTACTTTCTTTTCTAAAAAGTGTAGTAGTCTTGGAGTTTCAGCCTAGCATTAACTAATGATGTTTAACCCTAACTATTGATGTTTGATGACATTTCAGGCCTCCCGGTTTATCACGTGGGATGATTTCGTCGTACCTGCTGGAGTGCACCCGCCAGGCACCTTGGTGGTGTCACATGATGGGAAGGGGGCACTCCCGTACCATCAAGGGCGTCGTGGACATGGTGCCTGATGCCAACACAGAGCACGTCAAGATCATTATAATGTCGGGCACCTACAGGTTAGAAAATCTCACTGTCAGTACGATTCAATGCAGAGAGAGGCTTGTTTTCTCACCCGTCGGTACGATGTATGCAGGGAGAAGGTTTTTGTGCCAAAGAAGAAGCCTTTCGTGTCCTTCATTAGCGCCGGAACAGGAAACCACGATCACCTGGAACTCTACAGCAGCTCAGGCGGGTTCAACATACAATTCATATTCAGTTGCCATTGATGCTGACTACTTTTGCGCATGCAACATCACTTTCATGGCAAGTATGTTCTAGCTAGCACACAGAAATTTCATCAGTAAAAACAGAGAATGCAATTAACTTATGTGTATTTGAACACATATAAGGAAATGGCATAGCAAAGCACAGCGGTAAGGAAGCCTTTCTTCATGATTTCCAAATACCCAGTATCAGTTAGTCGTCCGTGTCGTTCATTGGCACCGGAATAGGCACAACTACAGTCACCTGGAATTCCGCTATATCTCAGGCCTCCGTAAATATTTATAATAAACATTTGTACTTACCATAATTGTGATATTGTCACTAAACATTATGTTTTTTGCTGTTATTTTTAACATATTATATATTGTACAATATTATAAAGTATATCTTGCCCAAGTAACAGTATAATCATGCTCATATAGATGTACATGTTTGTCCTCAATTCTAGCATTAACCATTGGAAGTATAATTTTTTGATTGAAACCATGTTTATATTTTGTTGTTTCTATATGCTTTTGATTTTAGTTTGAGATGTTTAATTTTATTTTTTGTCCAAAGCAAACAAATGTATTGCATCAGTTCACAAATTAACATATGTCCATAAATGTGTTCAGATATATGTACATGCATACTTTTTTGTATTTTCTTAAATCTCTACCAAACCAGATAAAGTGTTTTAAAATAAACGAATAAAATAAATAATATGGTAGAGGAAGTATCGACAATATAACTGAATTGTGAATTAGAAGGTGCACGAGGTCTTGTTACTCAAAACATATACTCCCTCCGTTCGTAAATACTTGTCATTGAAATGGATGTATCTAGATGTATTTTAGTTCTAGATACATCCACTTTAATGACAAGTAATTCCGAATGGAGGGAGTACTATTTTCTGATCACTTTGCTTAAGTTTTTCCCTTTAATCATACGATAATAATAGGTATGCCATTTGTTGGTGAATGTGGCGTTTTGGTGGCCGAGCTAAATCTGTGCCATGTAATGTAGCGTGGCGATGTGTGCTGATTTGTTTTCTCATGGATATACGCTGGCTATTAAATTCCAATACCATGGTGCCATGAGATGCGGTGCTGCGATTGTACATGGGCCTCGGATACACAATGTTATGCATGCACGTCATGTTCAAAGGTGCCGTGCGAGACACTCGTAACAGCATCTAGGCGTCATTACTACTCTCCCTCCCTCTCCGGCGATTCACCATTGGTCCATTGCACGGTTTTGTTTCAAAGCAAATATATTTGTGGAGGTCGATTCGTTCGACATATGTTGATATTCTGGATCAAGAGGTACTAGATTCATGAACCTCTCGAGAACGTCATTTTTTGGTTTGATGGGTTAAAAAAACAGCCGAATTATGGATAATTCAAATTGTTCTTGTGACGAATAACCTTTGCCCTCATATTTTCGCATGCATCGTGTACACGCTTTTCCCTGATTATTTTTTGATAAAATTGTCCATGATACATAGTTAAAAACAAAGAGCATACCCGGCCCTCGCGTCGCTGCGCACGAGCGACATGGGTGGCGAACTAGCCACCGCCGACAACCGTCGTGTCGCCTTCTTCCCTCCTCGTCGCCGCCGGGCAAAGCCCGCATGGCAACGGCGGCGACGGGGCTTCTTCCTCTGGGCACAGTCGCCCCGGTGGCCAGCGCGTCCGTCATCGCGTGGGTTGAGCCGGCGGTCTGGAGCACCACTCCTCCGACGGAGCCGCGTATCCGAGGCCCTTGCGCCCGGATCTAGTAGGCGGGTGTCCATTGGACTATGGTGGCGGCCCTCGTGGCATGGTGACCCGTGCTAGCGTGGCAACCATGGTCAGGTACGGGCACGAGAGCGTGGAGCACAGGACGCGTGGATCTGACGTGTGTATGAGGCGTGAGAGTGGGAGGTCTATAGGCCGCACAAATATGGCGGGGAGGAGGGTGTGTGTGGAGACCGCAGCTAGTTCGCGAGTGCAGGCGGTAGTGGCGGCTCGACGGGGCGATGGAGGTCGCCGTGGTGGGCGTGGCGCAGCGGCTTGGTCGCTTGGCTGGTCGTTGGGCATCTGAGCGTGGTTTTCGGCGGGGGGCCTGGATCTGGCAGGTCATCCATGGCCGGCGGCCCGGGAGGGGCACTGTCGGCTGGTGGTGGTGCATTGTCGGAGCTGCGTTGTCTTTTGTCAATTGTATGGGGTGTTTGTGCTGCAGCTATTAGGCTGTTGTTTTTCTTTTTCTTTGATCTTCGAGTCTTCTGGTCCTAGGACCTTCACTATCTTGTTATTTTTGGTTGCTCTCTGCTATTATCAATGAATGACAGCGATTGCTGGATCTTATTTTTTTTTTTGGATCACATTTTTATAATTTTTTTTGTTTGATGGGTTAAGAAAATGCCTTCAAATTGTTTGATTTTTCATATTAGCGATTTATTTGAAAAACAGTCGTCCCCTAGTAAGAATTCCCTTACCAATTGAACGACACATCCTCCTTATGTTCTTTGATGTCATAGCATCACTGCCTCTTATGTAAATGCCATGCCTTTTCGAGTGTACTAATCGGTGTTTTCCAGAGATGAAAACCCCAAGGAACTCTCATAGCTAAAAAACCAATTACCGGATACTCACCAGACACAACATAAATCACACATGCGGAATGATGCGTATTTTCCTCTTTTTTGTATCAAAGGTTGCAATCCGTATGACTATCAGTACCCTTCAATTCTTAATCAGCACAAATAAGATGCACTCTAGTATTTTATGATGACATTTTTCAAAAAGAAAGATGTAGAAAGGAATAGTGCCCTACTTGATGCCATCTTTTATTTTTGCGAAAAAACTTTCAATATATTCATCTTCAATCATGGCAGTATAACGAATATTAGAAATAAAAATTACATCCAGATTCGTACATTCTTACATATCTTTTTTTAATAAACCGATTACACGCATCAGCTATCGAGAATAGAAAAAAGAGATACTATTGCATGGCGGCTGGCCACTCGTACCCTGCACCCTGTGCTAGGGTTTCTCCTGCCTCTTGTCGGCGCCGTCACCAGTCTACCTTGTCTCCTGTCGTCTTAGGACCATGGAGGCATGGTGGATCCTGGTCCTTACCGTTGGGAGGGCTTCGTTTTTCGATGTTATTTTAGTTTTATTAGGGTTTGTGTCATAGTCAGAGATGCGAGGCGGAGGCAACTCTCTGCATATGGAATAAGGTCTTCCCATCCTAGCCCCCGTTCCGATGACGTTCCTCTATGTTCGTCTTTGTTCCAACTATGCACGTGGAGGTTTGTCTATGGTGGATCTCATGAGATTCGATCAGCATTTGTCTTCTGTGGATCCATGTGGATCCGGTCTTCGTCTGTCTTTGCCTGCCTACAGGTTGGATACTTCCGATCTACTCTTCTCTTCATTGACGACGGTTGATGTCAGTGTCAAAACCGGCGGATCTCGGGTAGGGGGTCCCGAACTATGCGTCTAGGCGGATGGTAACAGGAGACAAGGGACATGATGTTTTTACCCAGGTTCGGGCCCTCTTGATGGAGGTAAAACCCTACTCCTGCTTGATTAATATTGATGATATGGGTAGTACAAGAGTAGATCTACCACGAGATCAGAGAGGCTAAACCGGGACTCCCTCAGTAGCCCCCGAATCAGGCTTCAATGACGACAAGTCCGGCGCGTAGATTGTCTTCGGCATTGCAAGGCGGGTTCTTCTCCAAATCCTGTGTACCGGTTGAATAGTGTCCGGCTTCTCGTAAATATCGCACTCCTTGGCTTCCACGCCCAATAATGGCCATCTTCCACTTGTTGAGCAGATCTGAAAAGCCAGGGTATTTTTACATTTACCCCCTAGCTGCGCCAAATGAGCTGCCTATATAAGAGACGAGGATCAAGATCCGAATCACACCATCTTCCCTTCATGAAGCTTTCATCGGAGAGCATCTGACAGAAACCCATTCCATCATGGACAGTCGACGCGGCTCCTCCTCTCGCCCTCCCAGTCCTCAGCCTGGAGATTGGGAGAGATGCTCCGTCCCGCACAGCGAGCTAGTGACGCTCCAAACCAAGGGATTTCTTCCCCCAGCCTTCATGGTTCCGGTTCGAGCCGGACTCGCCACCTATAAGGGCGGAAAACAAGCGGAGAGCGTCCCCAGTCCCTCCCAAGGAGAGCGGGTATGCCTTGTCCCTTATTTGATAAGAGGGATCGGATTTCCAATTCATCGTTTCTCCGAGGGCTCCTGGAGTTCTATGGCCTTCACTTGCACAACCTTAGGCCTGCCTCCATTTTGCATATTGCGGGTTTCGTGGCCCTTTGCGAGCTGTTTTTGGGCATCGATGCTCATTTTGCGCTGTGGAAGAGGTTGTTCTGCCTCGTACCTGTAGGACCTTGAGAAGAGGTGTCTAGAGGGGGGGTGATTAGACACTAAGTACCAAAGTTGCAGTTTTTAAGTTTCTTTAAAGTTTGAGTGGAGTTTAGGCACAAGTTTAACATTCACAACATATAGCAAGCAAGCATGCAAAGAGTATATGAGCAGCGGAAAATAAAGCATGCAACTTGCAAGAATGTAAAGGGAAGGGATTGGAGGATTCAAACGCAATTTGGAGACACGGATGTTTTTGGCGTGGTTCCGATAGGTGGTGCTATCGTACATCCACGTTGATGGAGACTTCAACCCACGAAGGGTAGCAGTTGCGCGAGTCCACGGAGGGCTCCACCCACGAAGGGTCCACGAAGAAGCAACCTTGTCTATCCCACCATGGCCGTCGCCCACGAAGGACTTGCCTCACTAGCGGTAGATCTTCACGAAGTAGGCGATCTCCTTGCCCTTACAAACTCCTTGTTCAACTCCACAATCTTGTCGGAGGCTCCCAAGTGACACCTAGCCAATCTAGGAGACACCACTCTCCAAGAAGTAACAAATGGTGCGTTGATGATGAACTCCTTGCTCTTGTGCTTCAAATGATAGTCTCCCCAACACTCAACTCTCTCTCATAGGATTTGGATCTGGTGGAAAGAGGGTTTGAGTGGAAAGCAACTTGGGGAAGGCTAGAGATCAAGATTCATATGGTAGGAATGGAATATCTTGGCCTCAACACATGAGTAGGTAGTTCTTTCTCGAGAAATAGGATCTTTGGAAGTGTAGGTTCAGTCGATGGCTCTCTCCACGAATGAAGAGGAGGTGGAGGGTATATATAGCCTCCACACAAAATCTAACCATTACACACAATCTCTGAAACTCGGTGGGACCGAATCGTTAAACTAGGTCGGACCGATTTAGCAAATAATGTGACCGTTAGGGTTTTGGTGGGACCGAATGCAACTCGGTGGGACCGATTCGGTTAGGGTTAGGGCGTAACGTAATCTCGGTAAGACCGATTACACAAACTTCGGTGGGACCGATTTTGGTAATAAGCTTTCGGAGAGTTGGTCAGGCAAACTCGGTTTGACCGATTATCAAACTCGGTGGGACCGATTTTGATAATAAGTTAACCAGAGAGTTTGCATTGTAATCTCCGTAGTACCGATTGCTCAAACTCGGTGATACCGATTTTGATAATGGACATACACAGAGAGATTACAATCCCATCTCAGTGAGACCGAGATCCCTATCGGTGAGACCGATTTGCCTAGGGTTTGTGGCAGTGGCTAAGACATCCAAACTCGGTGGCGCGGATAGAAAGAATCAGTTGGGCCGAGTTTGACTTTAGGTTTAGGACAAATGTGTGGAAATGGGAAAGTAGTTGAGGGTATTTGGATCATATCACTAAGCACTTTGAAGCAAGAGGCTCATTAAGCAACACCTCATTCCTCCTTGATAGTATTGGCTTTTCCTATAGACTCAATGTGATCTTGGATCACTAAAATGTAAAATGAAGAGTCTTGAGCTTGAAGCTTGAGCCAATACTTTGTCCTTAGCATCTTGAAGGAGTTCCCACATCCTTTAGTCCACGCCACTCCATTGTTGAACTTATCTGAAATATACTAGATAAAAGTGTTAGTCCAACAAGAGATATGTTGTCATTAATTAGCAAAACCACCTAGGGAGCACTTGTGCTTTCAATCTCCCCCTTTTTGGTAATTGATGGCAACATACATCAAAGCTTTAGATAAAGATATAAAGAATAGTAAATAAAGCTTTGGAAAGACATGTAACAAGCATAGGCTCCCCCTACATGTATGCAATCATGTGAATATGTAATATATAAGAATGTGATAGCATAACCATGATAGAGCAGGAATTGTGTTACATGTATCTTGGCTATATGCATCGGATCTAAAAGTATTAAAGAGAATACCTTCATGCCCATGAGTCCTTCTTGCAAACAGTATGTACATCAGCAAGAATTCCTCATACACATGATTGTGATGCATATACTTACCTTGTGGTCTTGAGTTGGCTTAGGATGGAATGAACCTGTGAAAACAAGGTTAGATAACACAGATGCATCTACTAGCCAGAGCAAATAGAAGAAACCACAAGAATACCAAGACTGAGATGACATGTAGAGAGTGAGTCTTGAGTACCACATTGGATTAGACATGTCCCCAAGAGTAAAGATATGCAATGAATTTAAATGATCTCTTTCCCTTAGATGTCTTGCTCCCCCTGAATCTAACATGGGATACTGGGAGAAGATAGGGAACAGAAAATTAGAGCTGAAGGAAAACAGAGCTGAAAGATATGAATGATGATCAGGCTAAAGTTCAGAGCTAATGTATGCTAATGCAAAACTGAGCACAACAGATCATATGAACATGTCTCTCCCCTCAAGAAGACATGTGGACATCTCTCCTCTTGAACACCAAGCATCTGGGATCCTTGAGAAATACTTTCTACTTAAGTATCCTCTCCCCACAGAGATCTCTCTCGTCTTTTGAGGGTCTCTCCCCTAGAAGGTCTCTCTCTCCCTTAAGAAGAAAGGTGATAAGTTTTGATGCTCTCTCTATCTCCAAATGATAAGCTTTGATGTTCTTTCTCTCCCCTTTGACATCAATTTCCAAGAAGGGTCTTCGAGTTTGTCGAATGGGTTTGGTCCTTGAGACACGTAACAAAGCAATGATGAAAATGTCATGCTTGTAGAGGACAAGATTCATTGAGTGGAGCTGGATCGGAAGAAACACAGAATATGTGGCAAAGAGTTTTTCCTGTTATGAAATCGGTGGCACCGAGTGGTATGCTTGATCGTGCAGAAAAGATTGATTGGTCGAAAATAACAAATTGGTGTAACCGAGTTCATCGCAGAGAACACTTGTCACCTCAGCTCACTAGACTAGTAAGATCTCACAAAGATTTGCAAGGAATTAACTGAAAGATATGCAAGGAATTAGATGCAGAAAATGCAGAGAAAACAGAAAGAAATCTAGATGAAGTTTTTTTTTGTTTTTTGAAAGGGGAAACACAAATGCATGAGACAAATGCAAAAACTCAGAAAAGAACACAGGAGAACTTCATCTAGAGATGGTCGGCGACAAAGTCACCTATGTTAGAGTATATTGACTTAGGAGTCAAGTGAAATCACTTGATCATAGGCCATACTCATCGTTTAAGCTCAAAATGGGGTTGCCATTTTTCGTTTAAGCATCTTGATGTATTCACGTCTTGTCGAGTTGCTTTAACTCATGACTCAGAGTAAAGCTTCTCTAAGATGGAATAACATACCTTGGTTGGTGGTGTTGTCCACTACTAGAAATACCACTACTAATGGCGCACCTAATATGGCCATTAATGGCGCATCAGAGGTGCGCCATTGACAGCACGCCATTAGTAATTTTTACTAATGGCGCACCACCTGGTGCGCCATTAGTATACGGTATACTAATGGCGCACCACAATGCGCCATTAGTATCTGATATACTAATGGCGCACCACCTGGTGCGCCATTAGTATCTGAGTATACTAATGGCGCACCACAGTGCGCCATTAGTATATGCAAATGCGCCATTAGTATGCCTCTCAGGGGGCATGTATACCCAGGTGCTTTGGCATACTAATGGCGCACCACCTCCGGATGCGCCATTAGTAACCGCAGCATACTAATGGATGCGCCATGCACTGTCATACTAATGGCGCACTGTCATGTGATGCGCCATTAGTATGAAT
This sequence comes from Aegilops bicornis, assembly GCA_021605145.1. Classification (NCBI taxonomy): domain Eukaryota; kingdom Viridiplantae; phylum Streptophyta; class Magnoliopsida; order Poales; family Poaceae; genus Aegilops; species Aegilops bicornis. The sequence continues at coordinate 679,551,336 of CM038669.1, read as the reverse complement.
ATTAGGTTTTTTTTATTTTTTTATTTTCTGTTTTTTGCACAGGTTACAAAATGTATAATTTGACAAAATATAGACAGCACACATCAACAATAGATTCATCAAATACAATAGAAGATTAGTCCTTGAATACAATTCATCATATTAGTCTCCGAATACAATTCATCATATTAGTCTCCGAATTGAAAAGACCGAACAAAGATAGAACATTATATTACAAGTCTCGAGACCGCGAGTAGCGAGTTTATCTTCGCATTACAAGTCGATATCGATCATCTAAACTACCATCACATAGAAGAGAGCTGCGGTCATCACGATGAGCATCATCACGATGAAACTCGTCTTCATCCGGTTCCTCCAACGCTCCCTCCCCTCTCCCGCTAGATAGCGGGCGTATCTAGATTCAGCCTCGGCCCTAGTGGTGTACCCTTTGTAACTGTTACCGCTGAATCGGTGAACCTGTCTCCGACACTCCTCCCAGTCATCGTAGACTCCGGGAACCTTACCCTTGTACACGACATACGTCGGCATCGCTATGCACTAGCCAAACGTAAACGTTAGTACCAATTCACGAGACAATACATAAGCAATATATAAGTATGCAACAGAGCGATCGGAAGAGAAAAGCAAGACATTAATAGCATCGATTACATCTAAGTTGAACGACTCTAAAACCAAAGAGACATACTACAAGTTCATTAAAGTTTAATTACAACATGAGCCAATCGATGTTTCTGAACTAGACAACTCGACTCAAGGGACCGGAGCGTGGATGAAGCCGCCGTCTATCGTGGGAGTCATGAAAGAACGGGCGTTGTCATCCTGCATTTGTAGCATTGTGTCGATGTCACTGTTGGACGGTTGATTTCTGAGGTAGAACTGCCCCGAGGTGCGAAGGACATCTTGATGGATGATTTCCGCAAACTCCGACTGGATGCGAAAGAATTCTTGTCGGAGGTCCGCGTCCTGGATTGCCGACACGCCGCGGCCCAATCTTGGAGTTTACTCGGTAGCGAAGTTGATGATGGTCCCGTCACGATCGCCCGCATGTGATGGATGGCGTAGTAGGCACCCTTCTCGACCCAGCGGCTGCTTGACGCAGCGTAACGTCAGACAGGGGAGAACACGTGCTTGCCGTGCTTACGAATAGGCCTGGTGAAGGTGCCTCCAGATTTGGCGTGGCCGGGAGAACATCATCAAGAACCTTCTTGACATTTGTGTAGTCTACGTTCGATCGACGGTCCGGGTCGAAATACGTGGCCATGGAATATTTAGGGCTTAGGAGGATGAGCGTGCAACGTGTGTCACTGCAGAAAACACGGAATGTTAAAGAAAAAGCGATCGAAATGTAAGAATTCATATGTTACGGGCGGTTGAGGGAGGACTTACTCGGGAAAGTAAGGCACGAGGAATTTATCCTTTTCTTGGTTTGCCGAATGACGCCTTGAGGTAAGAACTCGCGACTTGCGGTCCCAGCGCTGCCCAAGATCTTGGCACGCATGTAGAAGGGTCGACTATCACGATGTCCGGGGTCTTGTCGCGAATGATCTGCATCTCCATACTCAGCGAAAATAGCCGAGCGAAGGTGTAGTGCAGCGGATGAAGGTTCAACATAGCGTGGATGTCATCAAAACGCAGGGGCGATCGTCGCCCGATGGAGTTATCCACAAAGCCCTTGCCCTCTGGCACCTTGGCCGCGAAAACCGGGTATGCCACATCCTTCTCCACGAGACGCCGCTTCTCCAAAGAAAGAACACTATCATGCAGACTCCGCATAGCACCGGTTGCAGCATTGAGCATATTTGTCGGTAGCATCGCCCTACCCGCCACATGCACCCTCCTCGAGATATCCTGCGGTGAAGGTGGCCCGTCCTGAGCACGGATCGTACTCGGTGCCGGCTGGCTCGCACCCTTCTTAGTCTTTCTTTTGCGTGCCTTCTTCTTCTCCTGTAATGGGACCGAGTTTTGCTCACAGACCGCCTTCTTGAGTGTGTTGGGGCTGATAATTTTTGCACCTCGCCTATCTCGAGGCTCGGTGAAGTCGGCAGGTGGGCGTCTCGAGCTGAGCACGCCAGACGGCGCTGTTGCAACTTGGCTTCTCCATGATGCGAGCTAGATCGCACACGTCTTTTGTTGGGTTTGGTTCTTGAGAAGGAGGCCCCATGAAGTCGCCATCGCATCGTACCCATGCTCGGCAAAGTACTGATCGACGTTGCCAAATGTATCATAGTCGTCGTCGTCGTCATTACGATCCTGTGCCATATGCATGTTTGGATCGATGGCATAGGGATGTCCGGCACCGTTCTGGCGGTCTTGCCATGGGGCCGACTTGGTGCCGCACGACTGGCGGTGTTGTCTTTGGGGTGGTGTCCCCGCCCCAAACGAATCTGGCTCTTGACCATGCGAGGGGCCAGCTCAGGCGGCGAGGGTCATCACGTCATCATCGTCGGCCCGACGGGTCGATTCGGAGGTAACAAGTCGTCGCAGCCTGGCAGCACCGAACCAGTTGAACCCTAAACAAGTTGGGTGGCATCTGGGTACCGTGGAACAAGGGTTGCCCGGTTGAACGATTTTGCCCTTGGCGACATCGACCAACTCGTTGTTCACGAAGTGGAGGAGAGTGCACGGAACGTCGGCGGCGCCCTGCGAAAACATGTAGGGCGTCGGGGATGCCCGATCAAAAGGCAAGGAGATGAAGTCCTCGACCGAGAGAGGCTTAATTAGTTACCGTGATGATGGCGTCGAGCTCGGCTAATGTAGAGGCACCGCCAACGGCGGGCGGCAAAGACGGAGGGGCCGCTTGCTGCAGAGGTGCCGGCGGCGTACACCCGGTGCATTAAGCTCCCGTGCCGGCGTCGGAGACACCAATGCCGCCTCCGCGGGAGGCACCAATGGCCCCGCCATCGCATTATGTGAGTTGCTGGCCGTGAAGCTAGGAATCGGGGGCGGCCCCTGTTGGCCGCCCGCAATCCACGCACTCAACCCCGAGATCAAGGTAGGCACAAAGGCGGTGATCGTCGCTCCGAGTCCTTGTTCCACTTTCTCTTGGACAATCTACGGAATCCGCGCCACCAGAGCCTTGAGTTCTTGAACCTCTCGCGCTGGCTTTCCGAGCTGGTCTTTTTCTCCTTCCGCACACCAGCGGTATAGTATGACCCCATTTTGTCGACAAGCCTTTGCGGCCACACGACCAGCTGACGTCGACTTCTTGAGCTTATCCTTGTTCTTCATTACATTCAACCCCTATTTAGAGTGGTGTCCCAAGGGTTGCTCGAGTCGACCCAGCGCTACTGCTTTTCGATCGCTGCGGAAGGAATGTGAACCATTTAGAAATTCGGCTTCATTAATTAGAATGCAACCATATGGAGCGAATTACGCGGGGTGTATTCCTTACCAGAACAAGCTCAAGCTGCCTGGTCTTCGGATCCGTGGTAAGCTCCTTTGTTTTCGGGTCCTTCTTGTACCGGGCCCTGACAAAGTTCCTGGTCTGCTTGTCACCGCCAGTATGTATCGAAGAGGCGGTAGGCCTTGCTCGGCACGCAGTCCGCCTCCTCCTTGTCCCATATAGGCTCCGCCACTCTGTAACCGCCGGGACCGAGTGTGTGTTCCCCTATGTTCAGCTCCGCATTTGTTCCCCCACTCACTTGATTGGGAGCTTGCGGTGCTCGAGCAATTGATCTTGAAGTCGTTGTAGTCATCTTCGGTGATCGAAGGATTTTTCTCCTTGATCTTCTCATAACTCACACCTTTCTCGATCATTCTCTTCACATTGCTTTTCCAAGTAGACAGGGCCTTGCTCATCTTCGTGAGGGCAGCATTGTTCACTTTATTCCCTTTGAGGCTTGTGTTTTCAAATTCAGCGGGGAACTTGTATCGTTCGTGCAGCTTCGTGAAGAGGAGGTTGCGCAATTCCCTCGGTCAGGATGCCTCAGGTTCTCGGTGTTGATCGAGACGGTGCTCCGGAGAATGCACCCGAGCTGAAGCGAGTACCCCTTGACTATTCGTTCGGGCGCCGTTGGATTCCGTTGGAGTCCACTTGATAACTTCCTCCTTGAGGGTGCGGAGCACGATCGGGCGCCGGTCCTTCCGTTGCCTCTTGGTGGCTGCCATCTCGTGCGTGCCGCCATCATCGATGGTGGCATCCTCGGCGGCACCATCGGTGGTGGCATCGGTGTGGTCATCCTCGGCGGCACCATCCGTGGTCTCGTGGATCGGTGGGGAAGGCGGCGGCCTCATACAAGTGAGGTTGTTCCTCCATCTCTGGGACAGCTCCTTAATGCCTTGCCGCCCGAACCCCGGCCTCATCGTTGTGGGCCATGTTTCTCTCTAAATAGAAACAAAGTTTGGTCAAAAGTTGGTTATTGTCAAGGAACAAGATCATGGTCTCATCATTTAGGGTTTGTCGACACCGAGGCATCCTAAAATCTAAGCTTTTATCATTGAGGGTTTTTCGACGCCAAGGCACCCTAAAAGCCTAACTTTTCATCATTTCGGTTTTTATCGACACCGAGGCACCCTAAAAGCCATGCATTAGTCACAAGTACGCCGGGCACTTGATCCTACTTAATTAACTACTAAGATACCCGGCCCATGCATTAGTCACAAGTACCCCATATGTCCTATTTTTAGCAAAGTCATGCTAAAATTCACGGAAAATTTCAGCATGACCTTTGCTGAAAATAGGACATATAAATACCAATTTGCCGGAACGGAAGTTAATCGACATTCCGGCAAACTCAAGGGCCTCTCGGGTACCTGCAATATCATCACGACCACGATGGTCGGAGACAAAACCCAACAAACTAGCAAAATCATCACAAATTGTTTTCTGTTAAAGATGATCATCATCTTTACAAGTCTTTCTCAATGTGATCACAAGTAATTCAGAGGCATCACAAGTAATTCAGAGCATCACAAGGCATTAGTAGTTCAGTACATGAACACGTTTTAAAAGCACATCAATATGTATTGTATTTCATTGTGGAGTTATATACAGTATGTTACAACAAAGAAACAGCTTAATCCATGCCTCGACTTATCAACAGTCATTACTTGTCAAATACGTAAGAAGGAACAATTTACTTGTGACATAGTTACAAATGATGACAGAATAAAGCAACACCCTACACTAGCCTAAAAACAAGTGAAGTTTCACCCATATAAGAACAAGTGAATTCTAGTCCCATTGACACTCCTGGTTTTCTACAAACACCAAGTACTAGGGCACACAAAAGTTCTGAAATTTGTGTGCCTAACTGAATTGACTGAATTTTCAGTAACCGAATAAACTGAATTTTCAAAACTGCAAGAAGCCAATTAAAAAATCCTCTCATCTCATATGAGGATTGTTAACTGCTGCCAAACAGGCCTGGGACAGACCCATGTTCATGTAGGTGTGTACTGTAGCTGTTTGGTACTTGTGGAAAGAACGAAACAAAATGTTTGGCTCTCTAGATTTAATCATGATTTTGCCATTGTTGAGATATAGGGAGGAAGTCTGAGCTTGAGGATTTCATAAGCTCCCTAGTGCAACAAATTACCTAAAAACCTTGTACTAGTATCTTATCTTTTGGTTAGGGTCAAAGACCCTATACCTTATACATACCATGTATCTTTAATTTTGTTTTATTAATACAAGACTGTAGGAGCCTCTCCTACTGTCCTTCACTGATTCAAAATGAATAGACAATGCAGCTTTCCGTAAACTGAGTAACCAAGAAAAAAGATGTACAAAAGATAAATTTACCTAAGTTTTTAGACCAAGATAGCACGTTAGCAGATCTTGTGTGATCGCAGTTCGATCCACTCCTTTCCACCCAACTCCCTGACTAGAAGCAAAAGAAGCACAGAACCAAATGAAAATAAAGAGAAGTTGAGTCAACGAAGAAGGCATATGTGCAAACCACAATGTAATCATGTAGAGTATGGGAAACTGGCTTTTGTGGCAAGGATAGTAAATGAAGCCACGTCTATTGCCAGGTCCAGAAAAATAAATGCTGGGACTTGTGCAGGTGAGCTTGTACGAGTTATTGTACAAGTATATACAGTCTGCTGGCTGCAATGTATCAGGAACGAAAAAAGATAGTGGTAGCTGGCTGCAATAATAAAAAATAAAATATTTATTCATAACTTATTCTCTCTCTTAGGGCTAGTATTTGGACAGTGGTTTTGCAGTTCAGGATTTACAAAATTCATGGAAAATCAGGGTTTAGGAACATTGTGAAATTTAACCTACAGTAAATTCCTCAAAAAATATGACTATTAATTTGTGATCTACTACTCGAATATTGGTGTCACATTGGCAAGCAATAAATCAGATATGTTCTTGACACGGCACAATCTATTTAATATTGTTTTTAGAAAAATCTTTTAAATATTAATTTGTGGTTTTGTGCTCCTGCTAAAGAAAAATAAAGCACAATATCACATCGAGTACTACTGAGAACAAATGAAAACAAAGAGATAGGCAGAGCTAGATGTGTTCCGATGGTGAAGTTGTATTTCCTAAGACAATGGAGTGATCATCGGTGTCGAGGGAGGCGGGTCGACGGAGGCGGGTCGACGGTGGTGAAGTAAGTACCTTGGGCGGGTCGAGGGAGGCGGGTCGACGGTGGTGTGGACGGGCGGGTCGAGGTGGGGCAGCGGCGCTGGGCGGGTCGAGGCGGGCGCTGGGCGGGCGGGGCGGGGTCCGGGCGGCGGGTCGGGCGTCGTCTGGGCGGCCCGGGCGGCGGGCGGGCGGCCGGCGGCGTCCGGGCGGCGGGTCGGGCGGCGTCTGGGCGGCGTCCGGCGGGTCGGGCGGGGTCGAGGCAAGCTGCACGGCGTCCCGGGCGGCCCCGGGCGGCGAGGAGAGGCGATGGAGGGAGAGGGCGAGGGCGAGGGCGAGGGCGAGGCGAGGCAGCGGCGGGCGGCGCGGGACGAGAGGAGAGAACTGGCGAGGGATCGGGCGAGGGGATCGGGTCGCCTGCCCAACCGCGACTAAAGGGTTTTGGCGGGTTTTTGCGTTCCCGCCCCTTTAGTCGCGGTTGGCGGCGAGACCATGACTAAAGGTACCCTTTAGTCGCGGGTCGCCCGCCCAACCGCGACTAAAGGGTTTTTGGCGACCAAAGGCCTTGTGCTGCCCTCAGCGCCAAAGTTTAGTCCCACCTCGCTAGTTGAGAGAGCTCGAGAGTGGTTTATAAGCGCTGCGCCCACCCTCTCGAGCTCCTCTCAACTGCAGGCTTCGAACCTAATCTGTCACTAGCTATGTGCCTGTGGGCCTACTTGGCCTCCTGCGGGCTGAATCACAGCCCATGTAGGGTTTCTAGTCGTATTCAGGCCGTGGGGGTCCGAGAGGCGGCACTATTTTTTTCCAGTTTTTTGTTTTGTTTTCTGCATTATTATTTATTTTTGTTGTTTTTGCTTTATTTTTTAATTCTTTTTGCTTTTAGTTTTAGAAAAATTATAAACTTTCTGTTAGTGCCATCAGTTTTCAAATTTGAAAACACTTTTTTGTTTTCTTTGTTGCTTTATTTATTTTATTTTGTTTCTACTTACAACAAAATACTTATTGTTGCTATTTTAGTCGCGGGTCGCCTGCCCAACCGCGACTAAAGGGTTTTTGGCGGGTTTTTTGCGTTCCCGCGCCCCCTCCTTTAGTCGCGGTTGGTCTGGCCAACCGCGACTAAAGGCCGCCATGAGTTTAGGGTTTTAGCCCCCCAAACCTGTTTTCTGTTTAATTTGTATTGTTTTCTTTTTAATTTGTATTGTTTTCTTTTTAATTTGTATTGTTTTATTTCTTTTGTGCTTTATTTTAATTTTGAAGGAGTTTCACATATTCTACGGTACTACATACATGCATATGAATGTACAATTTCAAACAAATTTGAAATTAGAACCAAAAGGAATTCAAGAGGAATATACAATACTAAGAGGGAGAGAACTGGCGAGGGGATCGAGGCGAAGGGGATCGGGCGAAGGGGATCGAGGCGAAGGGGGCCACAATACTAATGGCGCACCTCACTGATGCGCCATTAGCATGTCCACACTAATGGCGCACCTCACCGTGGTGCGCCATTAGTATTTTTTTATTTCCACAAAAGCCAAAAGGTTATCTACTACTGTAACCTATCCATGTCAAGCCCACTCTACTAGCTCGATTGGTCAGCCTCCAGTTCTCACACCAGAGTTCCTGGGTTCGACTCCCAGGCTCCACAATTTTTTTAGCATTTAAAAGCTATTTGATACTTATTTATGTTTAAATATGTTCAAACTTGTTTAAATAATAACAGTAATATTTTTTATAAGACAGTAGCATTTAAAAAGCTGTTTGATACTTATTTTTTATAAGGCGGTCTTGTGAGGTGCGGGGGTGTGGCGGTTGAGTAGGGAATCGAGGTGCGGGGGTGGCGGCGGCCGGTGGACTGGGGGTGCTCGGCGAGGGACGGATCTGGCGAGGTGGGACAGCGATCGAGATGGAGGGATCGAGGTGGGCTCCACAAATTTTTTAGCATTTAAAAAGCTGTTTGATACTTATTTGTGTTTAAAATGATCAAACTTGTTTAAATAATAACAGTAATATTTTTATAAGACAGTAGCATTTAAAAAGCTGTTTGATACTTATTTTTTATAAGACAGTAGCATTTTTTATAAGACAGTAGCATTTTTTATAAGACAGTAGCATTTAAAAAGCCATTTTAAAAGATGGAGGGAATCGAGGGTGCGGGGGTCGCGGCCGGTGGATCTGGGGGTGCTCAAGCGAGGGGGGCCGGATCTCAAGCGAGGTGGGATAGCGATCGAGATGGAGGGGGATCGAGATCGAGTGTCCATGAAATTTAAAATATTCATGAGAGTTCAAAAAGTACCCATGAAATACAATCGAGAAATGAAGGCTACGATTTAAATACAATCGATCTTAGCTAGCTATCTGTTCACAATCTTCTTGCCCTTCTTTTTCGCAAATGGAGTTCTTACGTGGAGCAGACGTCCTTTAGGTAGGGTGGTCCTGCTTCTTCTTGTGGTGTATGCTGCTACTTCATCATCGTCGTCATGTTCGATCCTCGGGTCGCCGTACTTGTCGAAGTCTTGCTCATTGGCTACTCCATCCATTCCGATGATCTTCCTTTTGCCTCTCCTCACGACAACACGACTGGGCTTTGGCGGGTCGGTAATGAAGAAGCAATGGTCCACTTGGGAAGCCAGTACCCATGGCTCATTTTTCGCGGTGACGCTTATGCCAGCGGTCTTGGATTTGGCTTCGGGTATAACCATGGTGGTGAAATACGGTCTTCTTTTATGACGTTCTTGGCCCATCGACACGGAACATCGGGACCTTCTCTCCAACAGTAGCTCAGCTCCCAGATCTCCTCGATCCTTCCGTAGTATCTGTCCTTGTCGTTACGGTGTAGGATTCCATCGTTACCCGGAGTTACGATAACCATCGCTCTTCATGTCCTTGGCCTCGGTGTAGAATGTGTAGCCGTTGATATCGTCGCCTCATAGGTCATCAGGTTGTGCTCGGCCTACATGACAAAGGCGAATATGAGTTGTTCTTCCGCGGAAGAATCCTCATGTAAAGGGTAAGACAGAAGCTTCTGCATGAACCAACGCGTGAAACAAGACTTGTGCTCGTTGAGAGTATCTCCGTCCGTCCTCTGTTGGACTCGGTCATTGTCGTCTTTTTAATAAAGGTTTTGTGCTCTACCACCCAAGGATCGACCACGTCTATGTGTTGTAGCGCCGACTAGGTTTGCTCTTTCAAAGTCGGCGAGTCGACCCTCGAAGTCGACATGCATTTCGCGGCGACCCTCACGGTGACCCCATCCAGCGAGCCTGCCGAGGTGCTGTTGACGGGCAGACCAGCGGGGTTCTCGATGCCTAGATAATTCGTGCGATGGGAGATGCACTCTTGATTGAAAAGCCCCTGGCTATGCTTCCTTCGGGCGTGACATGTTGCGAACGTATCCTTTGATGACACCATTCATCCTTTCGAGCGGCATCATGCGTGCAGGAACGTCGGCCGAGTTGGATGATATCCTCCACTATATGGACCAGCAGATGCACCATAACGTCGAAGAATGCGGGCGGGAAGTACATCTCAAGCTCGCATAGTATCACCACGATCTCTTCCTCGTAGCCTTCGAGTTGCCTCACGCCAATCGACTTCGAGAGATGACGTCGAAGAAGTTGCATAGGCCAAATAGCGTTTCCGCGGACGTGCGCGTCCATGATCCCACGGATTGCAACCGGAAAGTATCTGCGTCATCAACGCGTGACGGTCGTGAGACTTCATCCCGCTGAACTTCGCTTTGGGTCTAGGTATCTGCTTATCTTCCCAGCGTAATCGTAAGGAAGTTTTACTCCTAGGAGGCAGGTGAAAAACTGCTCGATCTCCTCCCCGACTTAGAGTGAAGCACGCGGGAGGGTTGTCATTTCCTGTCTTCTTGGCCTTTTTTCCTTTGAGTCGACTTTCTTTGTCTTGCTTCGACTCATCATCATCATCATCATCATCATCATCATCATCATCATCATCATCATATATTGCGTGAAGCTCTGCACGATGCCCATTGATTTCAAGTCTGCCCTTGATTTCGCCCATCTTTGGTCCTCTCGGCATGTTGAGCAGGGTACCAAGCAGACTCTCGCACGTTCTTCGTGATATGCATGACATCAAGGCTGTGAGGCACACGGTGGATCTTCCAAGACGGCAAGTCCCGTAAAACAGACCTCGTTTTCCATACCTTCAGCAGCTGACTCTGGCGCCTTTCGCTTCTTTCCGGCTCTGGCGCCTTTTGCTTCTTTCGGCGGTGGGCAGTCTTTCCAATTTTCCAACAGCTTGTCTATTTCCTCGCCGCTCCTCGTGACAGGCGTTTTCGGGTTCGGTTTCACCATCGAACAGATCCTTGCGTTTCCTCCACGGGTCATCGTCGCTGAAGCCACCTTCGATGTCCCATGAACACGGTTTTCGAAGACCGGGATCTCTATCTAGCTGGCGTCGTTGTGTCATCCATGCACCTTACGCATCCGTAAAATCCATGGACTACCTGCCCGCGACATATCCGTAATCGAGATAGTCGTGCACCGTCGTGAGCAAAGGCGGCTCTCATAGGGAAATATTCTTTCTGCGGCGTCCCACGTATTGGCTGGCGTTTTCCAGCGTGTCAAGCTCCTCTTTCAGCAGCCCTAGATATAGATTGATGTCGTTCCCTGGTTATTTCGGCCCTTCAATTAGCATACTCATGTGAATGTACTTCCTCTTCATGCACAACCAGGGGAGAAGGTTGTACATCCACACAAACACAGGCCAGGTGCTATGTGTGCTTCTCACGGCTGCCAAACGGATTGACTCCATCGGTGCTCGCGCCCGGACGATGTTCCTTGGATCGTTCCCAAATTCCGAGTCTTGAAGTTCAACGCTTGCCACTGGCTCGCATCCTTAGGGTGACTCAGCATCTTGTCTTTTTATCTATCTCCGGATCATTTGCGTCATCTTCCCGCTTCTTCTCCTCCCTATCCGGCGTGCCAACGCGGGAGCTTTGCTACCTTAGGGTCCATGAAATAGCGCTGCAGACGAGGTGATCGGAAAGTACCACACCACTTTTCGAGGAGCTTTCTTCCTCTTCTTGTATCGAGTGACGCCGCACACGGACATATGGTAGACTCCGCGTGCTCGTCGATAAATGATGCAATTGTTCATGCACACATGGTATTTCACGTGCGGTAAATCCAGAGGACACACGATTTTCTTCGCCTCCTCCAAACTGGTCGGGCACTTGTTCCCCTTGGGAAGACGTTCGTGCGTAATGACATGTTCTCGTCGAAGCATCGTCGGTCATTTTGTGTTTTACCTTCATCTCCGGGGCCATGAGCGTTACTTTCAGCGGGTATCCTCGGGCCTGCATCCTTCATACAATGGAGTAACCGCGTCTAACTCAAGTTGATCCATCTTGGCTTTCTCTCGGGCGGCAGCTCTTGCGTTATCCGTGCAGCTTGAGAAGCAGCGCTGGAATATGAGGGTCCTGCACCCAGCCCATCGATGGTACAGCGTCGTCTGCTCCGCCGGCATCATAATCTTCATGATCATGCCCGTCGCCTGCTCCGGCATCTTCCTCATCATCATGTCCTGCATATTCTACATGATGACTGTATGCAACATCACGGTCGTGATCATCGCTCGATTCTTCGTCTTCTCGCCCGCCCGAGCCGCGGTGGTTGTCTTGCTGCCCTTCCTCATTTCTTGCCCGGCCCGCATGGACGACTTCGTAGTCATCTTCATCACCTTGCCACCGATAGCCATCCATGAAACCACGCAACAGCAGGTGGTCCGGCACCTGCCCGGAATCCGGGTCCGCAATAAGGCTCTTCAGCTTGCATCTTCGACACGGACATCTTATCTCCGTCTCGTTCTTTTGAAGCATCTCGGCCTTCGCGGACCTCAAAACCTATTCACGATGCCTTCGGTCATCGTATGCGGACCATGGTCGCCATGCGGGTAGAGCAAAACGATATTTTAGAACCAAGAAAAATTTGGCATGACTTTCCCTAAAAATAGGACCAAAAGGATGCTTAATGCCAAAATTCTGGAAACGGAAATGAATCAACATTCCGCAAAATATTGGCAACTATCGCATTTCAAATACCGGTACACCTCCAAACACAAACACATATGCAAACACCACAAACATATGCAACACCACGAACATACATAGATCTAGCTAGGCCGTAAAAAGTGCATGTGCACATTGTTGTAAGGAGAACAACCTAAATATAGCTTCCCCTTACTTACCTATTAAAACAAGGTAATTTAACCACTTAATTTGAATGAATCTATGGTGGAAATGAGGTGAAAAGAGGAGGCACCCGAGACAAGGAGGAGGTGGAGAGAATGAAGTGGGGAGAAAGTGAGTGTGTGGGTAGGAGAGGCTGTCCCAAATATCTTGTTGCTGCCCACTTACTAATGGCGCACCTCTTGCATGGTGCGCCATTAGTTGTTACCACTACTAATGGCGCACCTAAGCAGGATGCGCCATTAGTATGTTTGGACAGTTCAAAAAAGTTTCTATACTAATGGCGCACCCACACAGGTGCGCCATTAGTAGTTACAACTACTAATGGCGCACCAGTGTGGGTGCGCCATTAGTATGTTTGAACAGGCGCACTAGTTTAAAAAAATTGGTACTAATGGCGCACCAACACCCTGGTGCGCCATTAGTAGTTACAACTACTAATGGCGCTTTTCGGGCAGGATGCGCCATTAGTATGTTTGGACAGGCGCACTAGTTCAAAAAAAAAGTTTCTATACTAATGGCACACCCACACACTGGTGCGCCATTAGTAGTTACAACTACTAATGGCGCACCGGGTTGTGGGTGCGCCATTAGTATGTTTGGACAGGCGCACTAGTTTAAAAATTGGTACTAATGGCGCACCCGCGCACAGTGCGCCATTAGTAGTTACAACTACTAATGGCGCTTTTCGGGCAGGATGCGCCATTAGTATGTTTGAACAGGCGCACTAGTTAAAAATTTGGTACTAATGGCGCACCCAAGGCATGATGCGCCATTAGTAGTTTAGACACTAATGGCGCATCGTATGGAGGTGCGCCATTAGATATACTAATGGCGCACCATCTTTCCGGTGCGCCATTAGTGTCATTTCCATCTATAGCCCTTTTCCTAGTAGTGGTCCATGTAGTTGAACTTGCGTGGGTTGCTCAAGGTTGATGTAGCTCATCAAGAATTTGGAGCACCACTTGGAATTTGAGTCCATCTACCTACATGGGTTAGTTCTTGCAAGGAAGAGCACTTGTATATCCAAAAATGACAATCATGAAACTAAACATAGAATTTGTCAAAGGATATGTTTGAATGGTTTCGTGCTTCCTTGTCTTCAACCACCTTGTGTAGAGACTTGGTGATGTAGAGATTGCTCAAGATATGAGTAGGTTTCAACCTCATGGAATTTGATTCAACCAAGTACCTACATGGGTTAGATAACATGCAAGATACAACTATATCCAAGACATAAGTTTTTCATCATAAGAGAAATATCAAGGATTAGTCATAAGCTCATGTCTTGCATGTATCCAATGGAGTTTCTACTCCAAGTTTGAAGCATCAATGATGTTCAATTCTCCTCTTAACCTGCAAAACACTTTCTCATCAAGAGGTTTAGTGAATATATCCGCTAATTGCTTTTCGGTGCGAACATGCTTAAGATCAATGTCACCCTTAGCAACATGATCTCGAATGAAATGATGACGAACTTCAATATGCTTAGTTCGAGAATGTTGCACAGGATTATGACCAATTTTGATAGAACTTTCATTATCACAAAGCAATGGAACATGTCTCACACATATCCCATAATCTTTAAGAGTTTGGATCATCCAAAGTAATTGAGCACAACATGAACCAACGGCAATATATTCAGCTTCGGCGGTGGATAAGGATACCGAGTTTTGTTTCTTGGAGGACCAAGACACAAGAGATGTACCAAGAAATTGACAAGTACCCGAAGTGGACTTTCTATCAACCTTGTCTCCGGCATAGTCCGAGTCGGAGTAGCCAACAAGATCGAAGAGGCCCTCTTAGGATACCAAATGCCAAAATTTGGTGTATGGATTAAGTATCTCACTATCGTTTTCACGGCCTTAAGATGACATTCTTTAGGAGCAGCTTGATATCGTGCACACATGCACACACTTAGCATAATATCGGGACGTGAAGCACATAGATATAACAATGAACCAATCATAGAGCGATAAACCATTTGATCAACCGGTTCATCATCTTTGGTTAATTCAAGATGTCCACTAGTAGGCATGGGTGTAGTCATACCTTTGCATTCTTGCATATTGAACTTCTTGAATAAGTCCTTGGTGTACTTCGTTTGAGAAACAAAAGTACCTTCCTTAGTTTGCTTGATTTGCAACCCAAGAAAGAATTTGAGTTCACTCATCATAGACATCTCAAACTTCTCCGACATTAGCTTCCCAAACTTTTCACTAAAATGAGGGTTAGTTGAACCAAATATGATATCATCAACATAGATTTGGCACACAAATAGTTCACCATTAACCCTTTTAGTAAAAAGTGTGGAATCAATTTTCCCAATTTCAAAGCCTTTTCAATAAGGAACTTGGTCAAGATTTATACCAAGCTCTTGGAGCTTGTTTAAGACCATAAAGAGCTTTGTGAAGTTTGTAAACATGATTTGGTTTCTTAGGATTGACAAAGCCGGAGGTTGTTTAACATAAACTTCCTCCTCTATTTCACCATTTAGAAAAGCACTTTTAATGTCCATTTGGTACAAGGTGATATCATGGTGATTAGCATAGGCAAGTATGATGCGAATGGACTCAAGTATAGCAACGGGGGCGTAAGTATCACCATAGTCCATACCTTCGACTTGTGTGTAGCCTTGGGCGACGAGACGTGCTTTGTTGCGAACTAATTGTCCATCTTCATCTTGCTTGTTGCGAAACACCCATTTGGTACCGATGATGTTGTGGTTGTTGTCGGGCTTCTCAACCAATGTCCAAACTTGGTTCCTCTCAAAGTTGTGTAGCTCTTCATGCATAGCATTTATCCAATCCGGATCTTCCAATGCTTCTTCGACCTTCATAGGTTCAATGCTAGAGATGAAAGAATAGTTTTCACAAAAGTTAGCTAAACGAGTTTTAGAGCGAGTGATTTTCCCGGTTTGAATATCATTGTAGATTTGCTCGACGGGATGGTCTTTAGCAATTCTTGCTCGAACTCGTGAAAGCTTTTGCTTGGGTCTTCGTTGAACAGCTTCTTCATCTTGTTCTTCTTCTTGTCCTTCTTCATTATTGGCGTTGTCGTTCTCTTGTCGTGGTGGAGAAGGAGGTTGTTGACGTTCATCTTGATGCACTTCCTTGTTTTCTTCATCTTGGTGTGTCCCACTTGTGGATGCTTCCGTATCAACTCTTGGTTCACCTTGTCGTGAAGTAGAAGCTTCCACTTGGACGGACGAGGTACTCTCCTTCACCTCCGTTGGACGGACCTTGCCAATAGACAAGTCTTGGATTGCTTCCGAAGGATCTTTGTCTCCTACATCAATTGGCAATTGCTCTACTTCCGAGCCGTTAGATTCATCAAACTTCACATCTACCGTCTCTTCAACCTTTCGGGTGAAATTGTTGTAGACACGGTAAGTGTGAGAGTTTGAGCCATAACCTAGTAGGAAACCTTCATGAGACTTAGGAGCAAATTTAGAACGACGATGCTTATCAAGAATGTAGCACTTTGAGCCGAATACTCGAAAGTATCCGACCTGGGGTTTGTTACCGTGAGTAGCTCGTATGCCGTCTTGCCGAGTAGCTTGTGAAGATACAAGCGATTTGTTGCATGACAAGCTGTCTCAACCGCTTCTGCCCACAAGTGCTTCGGCATCTTGTACTCATCAAGCATCGTTCTCGCCATTTCGATGAGCGTATGGTTCTTCCTCTTAACAACTCCATTTTTTTGAGGTGTGTACGTAGCCGAGAACTCGTGTGAAATCCCTTCTTCGTCAAGAAAGGTTTCCACATTTGCGTTCTTGAACTCCGTTCCGTTGTCGCTGCGAACCTTCTTGATCTTCACTTCAAATTGGTTTTGGGCCTTCCTAGCGAAGTTTTTGAAGATCTTTTGGACCTGCGATTTATTATCGAGAAAGAACACCCACGTAAATCTGGAAAAATCATCAACTATAACTAGACCAAAAGAATTTCCACCGAGACTCTTGTAAGAGTTGGGACCAAAGAGATCCATGTGAAGTAGCTTGAGTGGCCTCTTCGTGGTCATGATGTTCTTCACGGATGCCTTCCTCCAACCTGTTTACCTGCTTGACAAGCACCGCAAAGTCTATCCTTATCAAATATGACATCATTAACTCCAAGGATATGATTCCCTTAATAAGCTTGTCAAGGTTTCGCATACCAACATGACCTAATCGTCTATGCCATAACCAGCCTTTTGAGGATTTAGCAATGAAGCAAGTTTTAGGTTGAGCCTTTTTAGTGAAATCAACAATGTATAGATCACCTCTACACACACCAGTAAAGACCATTTTATGATTATCTCGACGAAACACATGGCAATCTACTTCAGTAAATAGAACATTGAAACCGAAATCAGCAAGTCTAGATACTGAAAGTAAATTGTAACCAAGAGATTCAACGAGCATAACATTTTGTATGGAGCTATCATGTGATATGGCCACCTTACCGAGGCCAACCACCTTACCCTTTGAGTTTTCACCGAAAGTGACATACTTTCGAGGACTATCATTATCAGCAAGCTCACGAAACATGTCTTTATCTCCGTTCATGTGATCGGTACATCCACTATCAAGAACCCATTCCTTTCCTCCTGACATATATCCCCGAAGATTTGCCATAAGACCAAAATGTCTCATTGCATCATCAAGACCGAAGTCACTATCATCATCCTCATCATAGTATCCATGTTCAACATCGTCATGTGGTGGATCAAATCCTAGAGAGGGTGATTCATTAGAATGAGTTTGACAATAATCTTGTCTATGAATTCTTATAGCTTCAGAAATAATGTCACTAATAATACCAACATTTCCTTTGGCACGCATAAGGTTTGTAAGCTCAAATAGACGATCACCAAACATAGGATCACTAGTATTCATTTTGCTCAAAGCAATAGACTTATGGAGAATTTCATCTAGATTTTTCAAGGAATAATCTGGAAATCGTTCCTCAAGAAATTTCCATATGGTGTAGGCACACTTAAAAGTAGGCAAACATCCAATCAAGTTTCTAGGCAATCCTCTAATGATAAGTTCGACAGTTCTAAGATTGCTAACCATGTCAATTGACTCATCATGGGTTGGATGCATAGGATCAACATAAGGTGCACAAGGGCTATCAATGTACTTGTTAAAATGATATTGATTGAAAATAACAAGCATCTCATTTTTCCACTCACGAAAATACTCTCCATCAAGAATAGGCACTCTATGTCTAAGACTCCCCAAAGTAGACTCATCCATCCTCCTCCAATGGTGATTAAACCAAGGCAATGGAGACCAATGCTCTGATACCACTTGTAGGACCTTGAGAAGAGGTGTCTAGAGGGGGCGATGAGACACTAAGTACCAAAGTTGCAGTTTTTAAGTTTCTTTAAAGTTTGAGTGGAGTTTAGGCACAAGTTTAACATTCACAACATATAGCAAGCAAGCATGCAAAGAGTATATGAGCAACGGAAAATAAAGCATGCAACTTGCAAGAATGTAAAGGGAAGGGATTGGAGGATTCAAACGCAATTTGGAGACACGGATGTTTTTGGCGTGGTTCCGATAGGTGGTGCTATCGTACATCCACGTTGATGGAGACTTCAACCCATGAAGGGTAACGGTTGCGCGAGTCCACGGAGGGCTCCACCCACGAAGGGTCCACGAAGAAGCAACCTTGTCTATCCCACCATGGTCGTCGCCCACGAAGGACTTGCCTCACTAGAGGTAGATCTTCACGAAGTAGGCGATCTCCTTGCCCTTACAAACTCCTTGGTTCAACTCCACAATCTTGTCGGAGGCTTCCAAGTGACACCTAGCCAATCTAGGAGACACCACTCTCCAAGAAGTAACAAATGGTGCATTGATGATGAACTCCTTGCTCTTGTGCTTCAAATGATAGTCTCCCCAACACTCAACTCTCTCTCATAGGATTTGGATCTGGTGGAAAGAGGGTTTGAGTGGAAAGCAACTTGGGGAAGGCTAGAGATCAAGATTCATATGGTAGGAATGGAATATCTTGGCCTCAACACATGAGTAGGTAGTTCTTTCTCGTAAATAGGATGTCGGAAGTGTAGGTTCAGTCGATGGCTCTCTCCACGAATGAAGAGGAGGTGGAGGGGTATATATAGCCTCCACACAAAATCTAACTGCTACACACAATCTACCAAACTCGGTGTGACCGAATCATTAAACTCGGTCAGACCGACGTAGCAAATAATGTGACCGTTAGGGTTTTCGGTGGGACCGGAATGCAACTCGGTGGGACCGATTCGGTTAGGGTTAGGGCATAACGTAATCTCGATAAGACTGATTACACAAACTTGGTGGGACCGATTTTGGTAATAAGCTCTCCAGAGAGTTGGTCACGCAAACTTAGTTTGACCGATTATCAAACTCGGTTTGACTGATTATCAAACTCGGTGGGACCGATTTTGATAATAAGTTAACCAGAGAGTTCGCATTGTAATCTCGGTAGTACCGATTGCTCAAACTCGGTGAGACCGATTTTCATAATGGACATACACAGAGAGATTACAATCCCATCTCAGTGAGACCGAGATCCCTATCGGTGAGACCGATTTGCCTAGGGTTTGTGGCAGTGGCTAAGACATCCAAACTTCGGTGGCGCGGATAGAAAGAATCAGTCGGGCGAGTTTGACTTTAGGTTTAGGACAAATGTGTGGAAGTGGGAAAGTAGTTGAGGGTATTTGGAGCATATCACTAAGCACTTTGAAGCAAGAGGCTCATTAAGCAACACCTCATTCCTCCTTGATAGTATTGGCTTTTCCTATAGACTCAATGTGATCTTGGATCACTAAAATGTAAAATGAAGAGTCTTGAGCTTGAAGCTTGAGAGAATCCTTTGTCCATAGCATCTTGAAGGAGTTCCCACATCCTTTAGTCCATGCCACTCCATTGTTGAACTTATCTGAAACATACTAGATAAAAGTGTTAGTCCAACAAGAGATATGTTGTCATTAATTACCAAAACCACCTAGGGAGCACTTGTGCTTTCAGTACCCCGTTCTCGGGAGGGGTCGATATATCAAGTGGGCGGAGCCGAACTATGGCGCATCGCCGGGACCGGATATCTATCCGGAACCCCGAAGAAGGCATCCGAAGACTGGCCTTCGGAATGGTTTTATATAGAAGATGTCCCCCTGCCGAACCCTGTTCGGATCGGCCTCCCGGAGTTCAGTAATGCTCCTTTGAAGAAACTCCTAAGTTGGCGTCCACGGAGCCCTCAGAGGGAAAATGACAAGGACGTCCTTTACCTGATGAGCCGAATAAGGTTGTTGGCTCATTCCGGACTGACCATGATCGGGGTCATGGCCACATGCATTATGCGGGGGTGCAGCCGCCCAAAGATAGAGGCCACCCCATGTGTGATTTCAACGGGGAGGATGATGCCACCCGCCATGGCCGTAAGGGGCCGGGATCGGTCACCGATCTGATGAAGACCTTGTCCGCATTGTACAAGGGAGAAGAGGAGGAATTTCTTCGCGTCAATCCACAGGACGGATTTTCTATGAACAATCCTCCCAGTTGGGTAAGCGGACATTTCTTTTTGCCCATCCGATCCATATTCCCATAGTCAAGTATCTCATTTTGTGATTTCGACGCAGGAACTGCGCCAGGCCGTAAAGGATATAAACAGCCTGCCTCCACAACCCGAAGATCCGGAACGGTTCCTCGATCCGGCCTCCCAAGAGGATCCGGACATATCGGTGGAGCTGATCGATGGGGTATTTTACCAACTGAGCATTGATAATGCCCTGGTTGCCATTACGGCCGATTACCCCGGAATACTTCCAGCCTCACAGGTAACTGAGACCGAAGCCCCAATACTTTGAGAATGATTCATCCGTGCTTATTTTTTACCACCGTATACCAACGGTGTTTTGCGGGGGGAGCCCTTGAGGCGGAAGGCCGAGCCTGCGGCGGCTAGCCAACAAGGGGCAGCACGGCCCAGCAGGCTAAAAAGAAGTGCGGTCCGGATTGAGACGTCGGCGCAACGGTATGACGTGTCACCTTATTCCCAGGTTTTATTCCGGAAGGCATACTAACGCTCGTGCTCTCTTCAGGAAAAAGAGCGCTCGCCAGACTATATCCGGAGAGGTTTCCAATCGAGCCTCCGCCAGCCAGGCTCCAAAGCCAGGCCCAGAAGCGGAGGCGAACACGAGGCGTGCGTCGGACGCTCCTCCGACAGAGGATGCCGACAGATTCTCCGCCACCAACTCCGAGGTGGAGAGTGCCATGAATCACAGGCGCCGCCGGACAATTCTTCGTGACACATGTTTCTCCCAAGAGGCATTGAACGCCTTCAATTCGGGAGATGCGCACCTCCGTGCCACTCAAGATGGTCTAGCCAGAGCCACAGAGTAGTATGTAAAAGACATGCGAGTGAGGAAATTTAACAGCTATATATGCCAGTAGCCCCCGAGACATGAAATAGTTAGAATAACTGATTTAAGGATCATTTATTGTGCAGGATCTTACAGAAAAGAATACACAACTGTCCCAGGAGCTTGAAGAGTGCAAAGCCCAACTTGAGGCCGCACAAGCCGTGACAGGGGAAGCCAAAGAGACAACCTATGGCAATATACGCTTTGAAAAGATAAGTATGTTGTGAAGTGCGGCGTGTGTATAAATCTGACAATAACATTGCAGATGGCGCCGGGGAAGATCCGGACAAGCAACAGCTCTTGCGCCGGTTAAAGGCCGGCGAGAACGTGCTTACGAGGGTGAGGAGGAGAAAAATAACCTCCAAGATGCCAACACCCAGCTGGGTGAGGAACTAAAAGATGTTCGTGCCTAGCTATCTGACTCCGTTAAGGAGAATCGGCGGCTTCGACGCGGCATTTTTAGTAAGTGCTTAAACGAACTCTGAAAAAAGAGTTCGGCGAGGAAGTCGACTAACAGAGTTATGTCTGTAGGTATGCTCACAGGCCGTCCTGCAGAGGAAATGCCCGGTTCTGCGGGTGACCTTCTTCCCGAGCTCTTACAACTGCACGAACGAGTTCGGCAGGTGATGAAAGGCGTCGCGCAGGCCTAGTGGCCATCTGTCTCCCTGCCCCAAGGCCTTGGGGAGCTTGCAGAGAGGTTCCAGGGAGCGCGGCGGCGCTTCCGATTATGGAAGATATCAGCCTGTCGTCATGGCGCCAGGGAGGCCTGGGCCATGGTGAAGCCGCGGTACACGAAGGCTAACCCAAACCACATGACCGAGGTCGGACCTGTGGGGCCCGATGGGAAGGAGATCCCTGTGAGCTTAGTGTACGGCCAGGTAGAATTGGCCGCAAATTATTCCTAGCAGGACTGTAAACTAGACAACCTGTTAGATGGCATTGAAGAGGAATACAATCAGTCAAATTGACTATGTAATTTAAGGTGACATGTAAAATGCCTTCTAGCCGGATTGTAGATCGTTTGTCGTAGCGGACCTTTTCGCTTCAACCTCGGGACCCAATAGTCCGGAGTGTGTCCGAATACCCTCGCGGTTATATAAAAACCAGGGCATGCGTGGAGACCAGGCGTAGGGGTCATTAGTGCTTTATCAGACAAGTGCCCAACTAGTTATGTTATATTACATGGTTAGTAAGAAACATCTTCCAGGGAGAATAGTTCCATCAGGGGTTCCTTTCTCGGGAGGCATGCCCTAAACTGCATGTATGCGGACTGCGAAAAAGCAGAAAAACATCTGGGGGCAGATAAATAAATAGGTAAGAAATCTTCTTTTAGTTCACCGACCGAATATTCTCTTAAGAACGTTAGCTTTCGGCTTCACCCAGTCTGAGGTACACATCCGGCTGACCCGGCACTAACAATCGCAGAGGTGCTCCCTTTACCACCTAGACGAACAATCGGGAACGTAGGGGTAAGCACAGGAGCCAAGCATCCCAGCTTGGCCAAAACTTAAGTCATATCGATGCATATAATGGTGAATAAAAGGTACATGCAGAAGTGTGACACATGTATTGGGCATGAAGCCCTTATAAATAAGCTTCTGTGAAAGAAGCCCCCAGGTACAATGAGCGCGCATAGCGCGTCAAGTGTGTGCGAACAATGCGCTAACGAACCTTGAAAGGCTGGAAAAAAAGGAGGGAGAAGGAGAAAAATAGAAGACATCTAAAGTGTAAAATATGGACAGAGGAAGGAGACAAACTCAGAATCCGGCGCTAGGCGTAAAATCTTCGGAGACGGGCTGTGTTCCATGCGTTCGGCTCGAGTCGGTTATCCGATGCATCTCGCAGACGGTACGCTCCACCGGTCAGGACTTGGTCGATGATAAAGGGACCTTCCCATTTGGGCTTGAGTTTGTCCTTTTTCTTGTCCGGCAGGCGTAGAACTAGCTTGCCAACATTGTAAGTTTTGGCCCGTACTTCTCTGCTTTGATATCTTTGAGCCTGCTGTTGATAGAATGCGGAACGGGCTTTTGCTACGTCACGCTCCTCCTCAAGGGCGTCCAAACTATCCTGCCGATCGAGCTCAGCTTCTCTTTCTTCGTACATGCGCACGCGAGGTGAGTTATGAATTATGTCGCAGGGCACAACTGCCTCTGCGCCGTATACCATAAAGATGGTGTGAATCCGGTCGTGCGATTCGGAGTGGTCCACAGCCCCCAGAGTACGGAGTCGAGCTCCTCTACCCAGTGCATGTTAGATTCCTTGAGGGACCGCACTAATCTGGGTTTGATGCCGCTCATAATTAGATCATTTGCTAGCTCGACTTGACCGTTAGTTTGAGGGTGATAGACTGAAGCGTAGTCGAGCTTGATGCCCATGTTTTTGCACCAGAGTTTGACCTCGTCGGCCGTAAAGTTCGTGCCGTTATCAGTGATGATGCTGTGGGGGACACCGTAACGGTGTACGACCCCTGATATGAAGTCTATCACCGGTCCGGATTCGGTCGTCTTAACAGGCTTGGCCTCTATCCATTTGGTGAATTTATCCACCATGACCAGTAGGTATTTTTGCTTGTGGGTTCCCCCTTTAAGGGTCCAACCATGTCCAGCCCCCAGACCGCGAAGGGCTAGTTGATGGGTATAGTTCTGAGGGGGTGGGTGGCATGTGGCTTTGATTAGCAAAGAGCTGGCATCCGACGCATCCTTGGACTAAGTCCGGAGCATCTGCCCGGGTCGTCGGCCAATAAAATCCTGTACGGAAGGCCTTGCCTACAAGGGCCCGGGCTGCGGCGTGGTGCCCGCCGAGTCCGGCATGAATTTCAGCCAGGAGATTCCGCCCTTCCTCTTCGGAGATACACCTTTGAAGGACTCCGGTTGTGCTTTTCTTATAAAACTCTCCCTCATGGGCCTTATAGGCTTTAGATCGCCGCACAATGCAGCGGGCCTCGTTTTGGTCCTCGGGAAGTTCCTGCCTGGTTAGGTAGGCTAGGAATGGTTCTGTCCACGGGGCAATGACTGCCATTATTACGTGGGCTGAGGGTGTTATTTCATTGGCAGAACCACCAACTGTGTCAGAATGTTCGGTGTGGGGCAGTGCGGTTGGGTCCGGGATGTTATTTCCGGACTCTCCCTCCCATAATACGGATGGCTTGAACAGCCTCTCTAGGAAGATGTTGGGGGGACGGCATCGCGCTTTGCGCCGATGCGTGCCAACACGTCTGCTGCTTGGTTGTTATCCCGGGCTATATGGTGAAATTCGAGACCCTCAAACCGAGCTGACATTTTTAGGACGGCATTGTGATAAGCTGCCATTTTCGGATCCTTGGCATCAAAGTCTCCATTTATTTGGGATATCACGAGGTTCGAATCCCCGCGCACCTCTAGGCGTTGAATGCCCATGGAGACTGCCATCCGGAGACCATGTAGAAGGGCCTCGTATTCGGCTGCGTTGTTGGAGTCCGTATACATTATCTGGAGTACGTATTGAACTGTATCTCCGGTTGGGGACGTCAGAACGATGCCAGCTCCCAGGCCAGCCAACATTTTGGAGCCGTCGAAGTGCATTATCTAGTTGGAATATGCGCCGTACTCTTTAGGGAGTTCGGCTTCGGTCCATTCGGCGACGAAGTCAGCCAAAACTTGCGACTTAATAGCTTGCCGTGGCTTATAGGCTATGTCGAATGGGAGGAGCTCAATGGACAATTTGGCAATCCAGCCGTCGCGTCGCGGTTGTTTATAATGTCGTTAAGAGGTACTTCGGAGGCTACTGTTATCGAACACTCTTGAAAGTAGTGTCGCAGCTTCCGTGATGCCATAAACACCGCGTACGCTATCTTTTGATAATGCGGGTGCCGTGACTTGCATGGAGTTAGGACAGTGGACACGTAGTAAACTGGTTTTTGAAGGGGGAACTTGTGTCCGTCCGTTTCTCGTTCGACAACGAGCACCGCGCTTACAACTTGATGAGTTGCCGCGATATATAATAGCATTGGTTCGCCCATGTTGGGCGCGGCCAGGGCCGGGTTTGTTGCCAATTCGGCTTTTATTTCTTCGAGTCCGGCCGTGGCGGCATCCGTCCACTCGAAGTGTTCGGTGCGTCGGAGGAGGCGATAAAGGGGTAATGCATTTTCTCCCAAACGGGAGATAAAGCGGCTTAGAGCCGCCTCGCATCCAGTCAATTTTTGTACTTGTTTGAGGTCTTTTGGGATATCCAATTGTGACAGAGCTAGATCTTGGCTGGGTTTGCTTCAATTCCTCTACCGGATACAATGAAGCTCAAGAGCGTTCTGGCTGGTACACCGAAAACGCATTTTTCCGGGTTGAGCTTGATGTCATATGTTCGGAGATTATCGAATGTGAGCCTCAAGTCGTCTACTAGAGGTTCGACATGCTTGCTTTTGACGACCACATCGTCTACGTATGCCTCCACTGTTTTTCCGATCTGGTTTGCCAGGCATGTCTGAATCATGCGCTGATATGTTGCACCAGCGTTTTTGAGCCCGAAGGGCATTGTGTTGAAGCAGAATGGGCCGTATGGAGTGATGAATGCCGTTGCGGCTTGGTCAGGCTCTGCCATCTTAATTTGGTGGTAGCCGGATTATGCGTCGAGGAAGCACAATGAATCGTGTCCTGCGGTAGCGTCGATAATTTGATCGATGCGGGGGAGGGGGAAGGGATCCTTTGGGCAAGCCTTGTTGAGGTCCTTGAAATCGACGCATAGGCGCCAGGATTTGTCCTTCTTTGGTACCATCACCAGGTTTGCTAGCCAGTCTGGATGTTTTATATCTCTGATGAATCCGGCCTCCAATAGTTTGGCTAGCTCCTCTCCCATGGCCTGTCTCTTGGGTTCGGAGAAACGCCGAAGAGCCTGTTTGACTGGCTTGAATCCTTTTAGGATGTTTAGGCCGTGCTCGGCCAGCCGGCGTGGGATTCCTGGCATGTCTGAAGGGTGCCAGGCAAAAGTGTCCCAATTTTCGCGTAGGAATTCTCTTAGTGCGGCGTCTACATCAGGATTTGTGCCCCGATGGAGGCTGTTTTTGTAGGGTTCGTTGGATGGACTTGGAATTTGACTATTTCGTCCGCCGGTTTAAAGGAGGTGGACTTGAATCTCTTATCGAGTATCACATCGTCCCTGTTCACCGTGGAGCGCAGCGTATGGAGTTCCTCAGCCGCTAGGGCTTCGGATAGTACCTCAAGGGCCAGTGCGGCTGTCTTATTTTCGGCGCGGAGTGCTATGTCCGGGTCACTAGCAAGAGTGATGATTCCGTTGGGCCCGGGCATTTTGAGCTTCATGTACCCATAATGGGGTATAGTTTGAAAAATTGTGAATGCCTCTCGCCCTAATAGAGCGTGGTATCCGCTGCTGAACGGGGCCACTTGGAACGTGACCTCCTCGGACCTGTAATTATCCGGCGTGCCGAACACCACATTCAGTGTGATTTTTCCTGTACAGCATACTTCCCGAATGGGGATTATTCCTCTAAAGGTTGTGCTGCTTCGTTCAATGCGACTCCAGTCTATTTCCATTTTTCGGAGGGTTTCCTCGTAAATGAGGTTCAATCCGCTGCCACCGTCCATGAGTACCTTGGTAAGGCGAAAGCCGTCCACTACTGGACTGAGGACCAATGCGGCTGGTGCTCGGGCTGTTCAGAATTTAGGTTCATCACTGGCATTAAAGGTAATAGCCGTGTCACTCCATGGGTTTATTGTTGCTACTTGGTAGACTTCGGCAAGGCTACGCAGTGTTCGTTTCCGCATATTATTTGATGCGAAAGTATCAAGACTGTTAATACCGTCTTGGTATCCTCGGCTGGTGCTCTAGAGCTAGAAGCTCTTCGCCACTTTTGGCCACCTGTCGTAGTATCCAACATGCTCTAAGGCTATGAGTTGGAGTGGCGCCGTCTGTACTATGAATTTTACAGGGTCCATTGAGCCATCCCTCCAGTACGGTTCCATGCCCTATAGAGGGTTTTTACTTTCTGGTATTTAACCCAGGTGCCTGGCGATGATGCGCCCTTTTATTTCGGACTGGGGTTGTATTCAAGGCCGGATTGTCCCAAAATCTTGCTTCGGTTTTCCAGGCGCTTTCCATCGCACAATACTTTTGTACTATGGACGCCAAGTCGGAAAAGCGTGTAATGTTACGGTGACTTATAGCGTTGAGGATCCCGTTGTCCGTGCAATTATTGCAGAAGAATGAGATTGCGTCCTCCTCGCGGCAGTCCTTTATCCTGTCCATAACCAGGAGGAATCTGGCCCAGTAATGGTGTACTATTTCTGCGTGCTCTTGCCAAATTTGAGATAGGTCGCTTATGTTTGGGTGGGCGGGTGGAATTAAATCCGGAACCTCGCCCGATCTGACACTTAAGGGCCAAGGAGCTTCCGAACTTGGAAGCTTGGATTCTTGGATGTTGTCCAATAAATCTAGCCCGCTGCCTGACTTTAGGTTCAGGGCTTGAGTGACGTCCTCTCCTCCGCGGAAATCCGGCATGGAGGGATCGGGAATCCGGACGTAGCTAGTCCTTAAGATAGAAGAAGGGTCGCCGTATTGTTCCTCTACCACAGCAACGTGGTGGGTAACCTGGGGAGAGTTAATCTCTCTCAAATCAGGTTTATGCCCAATCTGATCATAGTCTGTAGCGACTCCCAGGGCGGCGATGCGATCCAAGAGCTCGTTTAAGGAAGAGAGCTCCATCGGATCTAACTGCTCGGCGAGTTCCGAGTTAACGTGAAGATTGCTTTCGATGACCCGAGAAGTCATCGTCGGCGCGACGGCCGAACAGGCGGTCATAAGGAAACTGCCTAGCCGGAAAGTTTGGCCGACAGCCAAAGTTTCTTTAGCAACAGTGCCGTCTTTTAAGACGGGATGAGGCATCCTTCCTGACGGCAACGACACAGAGGAACTCTCAATGAAAGCACCAATGTCGGTGTCAAAACCGGCGGATCTCGGATAGGGGGTCCCGAACTGTGCGTCTAGGCGGATGGTAACAGGAGACAAGGGACACAATGTTTTTACCTGTGTTCGGGCCCTCTCGATGGAGGTAAAACCCTACTCCTGCTTCATTAATATGGATGATATGGGTAGTATAAGAGTAGATCTACCACGAGATCAGAGAGGCTAAACCCTAGAGGCTAGCCTATGGTATGATTGTTGTTCGTCCTACGGACTAAAACCTTCCGGTTTATATAGTCACCAAAGAGGGTTAGGGTTACACAGAGTCGGTTACAATGGTAGGAGATCTGCATATCCGTATCGCCAAGCTTGTCTTCCACGCCAAGGAAAGTCCCATCCGGACACGGGACGAAGTCTTCAATCTTGTATCTTCATAGTCCATGAGTCCGGCCAAAGGTCATAGTCCGGCTATCCGGACACCCCCTAATCCGGGACTCCCTCAGTTGCTGTTCTGGTGCACTGGTCCTATGAGGCTTTAGCACAACGACTTCTCGAATGTCTACTACAATAAGGTTTGCCCAACTCTAATGAGCAAGGGCCAATGAGGCAACGCGCATTCGGCTCGCTCAAGTGTTTGTAATCGCCGCTAGGTGGTCTATGGACCCGGTCACCTAGATGTATTTTTTATTTCTTATGTTGTTTGTACTATATTGTAAGTTGATGAATAGAGTGAAAGTTTTCCTTGCAAAAATAATAATATTACACGCACCAGCTAACTCGTTGAATTTATTTTGTTTTGTTTTTATGGAGCACCGTGTTATGTTGTTCAGAGAATCTCTACTACTTAAAAAGAACGTAAGGTTTCCATTTCACCTTTCTTCCCACCACCTCTTTGTCCAACCTTCCATGTATATAATAATTAATCACCTTAATTCACTTATCTTTTGAACCAATTCCACTTTAATTTACTTACCAAACTTCTAATCAAAATACAAGGTAATTCACGGGAATATCTTTACTATTTAAAAAGAACGTAAGGTTCCCATTTCACCTTTCTCGCCACCACCTCTTTGTTCAACCTTTCATGTATATGATAATCAATCACCTTAATTTACTTACCTTTTGAACCAATTCCACTTTAATTTACTTACCAAACTTCTAATCAAAATACAAGGTAATTCACGGGAATAATTTGATGAACATTTATTACACAATCATATTATTATTGACAGATAAATCACAAGGTAACGTATTAGAATATTTATATCCGTTGCAACGCACGGGCATTGTTCTAGTTGCACCAAAACCCGTTTGTGTGCTTCGTATCATCACAATAGCTGTCCAAGAGCATCACGTAGCTACTGAACGTGCATGAATGGCCTCACCGGCGTGAACCCTTTCCTTGTTATCGCGCTCAGCAACTCAAGCATCTGCTTTGACGCTCACGGCGGTCGTACATGTGGGTGGGGATGGAAGTGTGCCCGCACTGCTATGCCGGAGTATTTAACCAAAAATTATCACTTTACGAATTTGTGCCGAAAACTATCACTTTTTTGATAATCTGTGACTAAAAACTACCACATTGACTTAATGACTAATTAGCAAGAATTAAACTTGATTATGACAGATTGGGGCCCACATGTCATTCTTCTTCTTCCACCCTGCCATCGCCGCGGGTCGCTCCCTCCCCTTCCCCACCTCCTTCCCGCAACAAGGTGAAGGGGAGCGTCGAGAAGGCCAGGGACGAGGCCAAGATCCTGCACGTCGCCGCCGCGTCGCTGCGCGCGGACTTGGAGAAGGAGAAGGTGGAGCTGGCCGTGCTACGACACAAGCAAAGCACGTCGTCATCTGCGTCCATCCCGCCGCTGGAGGAGGAGCTGAGCCGGGTGACCTCCAAGTTCGCCGCGGCGCAGGCAAGAGCGAGGGACAACGAAGAAGAGAAGAAGAAGACGGCGGTCGAACAACTAGACAAGACACGGCAAGAGGTGTTGCGAGCCAAGGTGAGCGCACTAGCGATGCAGGAGGAAGTCGCCGCGGGAAGGGAAGACGCGCGCATGGCCAGGGCCGCGGTCCAGGCCATGGAGGCGCGGCTCGAGGCCGTGTCGCGGGAGATGCTCGCCGCGAAGGCGTCAGCAGACCGCCGCGGCAGGTGCAGGAGCAGCACCACCGCGCCGCCCATGGACTCGCCCAACAGGAACCGAGGCAGCGGCGTCGCTGCAGGGTCGCAACCACACCTCGCTGATGTCCTCGGCCGCCGACTGGTGAGATGGTGAAGCTCGCCTGCTTCCCTCCCATGCACTGGAAGTATTTGTTAAAATGCCAGAAAGAGGAGGAGGAACCTCGTCAACCCTGACGGGTGGGGCCCCACATGTCATAAACGTGTTTAAATATTCTAAACCGGTCATTTTCTGAAAGTGGTAGTTTCTTGCCACGGGTTGATAAAAAATAATAGTTTTTTATATGAATTTGTAAAATGATAGTTTCTGGGCACGTTTCCATGAAATATGGTAGTTTTTGTTAAATACTCTGCTGTGCCGACTTGTGTACGTGAGCGATTGTTATTTCACTTGTTGAGAAAGTAAACAAATCACCCGGCCACGTACGTGGACATAAACCCGGATGAGATGTAGATGAAGATGGCATGCTTGCACAGCACACTGAACCAGTTCAGTTTCACTAGTCAAAGTGGAGCAGCGGCTGGCTCATAGTACGTACTCCCTCTAGTCCTTTTTACTTTGCATATAAAAATTGTTCGAAATCAAACTTCACAAAGTTTGATCATATTTATATAAAAAAATTTCAACATCTACAATACTAAAGTTATACGATATGAAAATTAAAGTCATGACGCATCTAATAATGTCGATTTCACACTGTGTATGTTGATATCTTTTTCTATAAAGTTGATCAATCATTACGAGGCTTGACTTCAGACAAATGTTATATGCGAGAAGGAGCGGAGGAAGTACGTCGTAGATACGTGACGACGAAGAGCAAACGAGACGCCAAAATGCCGACCGACTCGCGTCGCGCAGCCAGTCTTGTCTCCTACACTTGTCTTTGGATCACGTACTAGTTGCCTGCCAAGATCGAGGTTACCGATCGACACTCACACATCGACCACAGGAGGGATAGGAGAGGAGCAACTCAAAAAAAGAAACAAAGAGCAGCAGGCGTCGGTCAGTCATCGGGTCCTCAAACAACTCGAACGTCTTGGGAAGGAAGGCGCAACGCCAACCACTGTCCTAGTCCTAGTCCTAGTCGTCGGCAGTGAAAGTGAAACAGTGGCAGTTGGCTAAGAGTTTTTAACCAATCCCTTCGGAGAAAAGCTTTGCCCAAAATTTCAAAATCTCTTCTTAGTTTTCTAAAAGCTAACATCGGCCAACCAAACTAAATTTTCTATGACTGTTCTTTTTTTCAAAAGCTTACGACCACAAGTTAGGAATATATATTCTTGGCCAGTTTTTAAGAAGCGCTTTGCTGTTTATGAAATCGCAACTGTCACTTCTCTGGAACTTCACTATTTTAAAGTCCATAGCATTGAAAAGATAATACATGACTCTAGTTTTCCGAAAATCTTCCATGCAACTTTTGTGAAAGCTCCTAAAAAAAGTTTCAATCCAGGTGGTTGTCGGATGCATGGAATGGCAGACACACCGTTGGAGTTTTCTATCCCATTTCATGGCTGCATTCTGCCAGAAATCCTTTTTGTTCTTGGGCTAAGAGTTGCCCCAAAAATTTAACCTTCCGGTAATATTTAATCTTTCAGGGGAATTGTATCAAATCCTAGGATTTACAAACTACTCCTATATTTTTTCACTCAACTTTTTCACCAAAATGAATATAACGTTTTTCTGTTTTTGTTCCTCACTTGCAGTCCAATATTCTTTACTTGATATGTCAAGCTTTCCAACTATGTCTCAGCTTGCATTTTCTCCATTTGGACTCCTGATAATTGTTCCCCACAAGGTTCGTCCCCCACATGAACCTTTTGCCCGATATGATACAGAGAATAACTTTCCAACAATTGTCAAAGCCAAACATACTGCTAGCCATTCTTCTTCTTCGTCGTCGTCGTCATCGTCCTCCTCCTTGCGGGTTCGCCATCTTCCTGTTGCTTGGGTGGCGATACTCCTCAGCCTACACTTATGTCATATGTTGGATAACATGCATGCGTTATATTACATCTTCAGATATTGACTAACGATTCATATTTAAGCTTGACAATTGAGGAGCTTCCTGACCATTTTTCTATGTGTGGGGGGAGGGGGGGGGGGGGGCAATGCCCCCCTTTGGCCCAAGAGAAGCTTCGTCCCTGCACATAAATCAAGTCAGTTATGCCCTTTATTTTGTTTTGTAGCCCGCACCTCCTTGGAGGATTATAACTTAGCTTCCACCTTTTCAATGAAAAGAAACACAAAGGTGATGGTCCTAGCTAATTAACCCTAATACTGATGTTCCACGACATCTCGGCCCTCCCCGTTTATCACCTGGATTGACTTTGTCAGACCTACTAGAGTGCACCCACCAGGCACCTTAGTGGTGTCACTGGATGGGAATGGGCACTCCCGGCACCGTCTAGGGTGCCATGGACATGGTACCTGATGGCAATAAAGAGAGGGTGAGGATCATCATCATGCCGAATATCTACATGTAAGATCTCACTTCTATGGCCCTAAAAAACTAATACTCAATGATTACAAGCAGAAGTAGTCCCTGTTTTTGCGTTGCTCACTTTGCTTCAAAGCTGCATACACGTTTTTTAATTCATATGCATGTCAGTGGCGTATTTTCCTGTGTGATCGGTACCTTTTTAATTCATCTTTGTGCCAGTGAGACAAAAATGACCCCAGCGCAAAACGAGAGGAGAACCTGGCCTAATGCAAAGCTTGGCGGGCTGAAAATCGTTGGCCTATTGGAGGCTGCGATTGCAGAGTTGGAGAGCGCCGAGTTGGAACTGGAGAAGGCCAAGGCATGTGTCGGAGCTTCGTTTTCAGAGCTCATGGCCTGACATGAGGAGCGGGCGCCGGTGATCATTTATATTAGGTTTAGACTAGGTGATTAGTTGAAGTATGTCCAAAATTAAGTTGAAGCATGTCTGAAATGTAATGAATTCCGTCTGCTTTATATGAAATCCGTCGTGTTTGCATGAATCTCTTCCATTTTATATGAAAATCCGCCGTATTCGCATGAATTTCACCTGTTTAGTTTGAACAGTGGTCGAAATGTATGCAAGCAGTGTTGGATGGTGGCCTCCGACATCAGTGTCCGCCCTGTACGTGGAGGATGCCGTAACAAATTTGCGGGTTGGCGTTGGAGATGTCCTTGTGAACTTACTAAGTCACACGGACTCGGTTAAATTTTCTAAGGATGAAGATTTTAAATCTGGGAATGGCATCGACCATTATAACATGATGATGTAGGGTTAGATTAGAGGTGGCTGAAAAAAAAGCTCAAAATGGAGGTTTAGAAGATTAACCTTACATACCTAGATGGAGGGAGTATTCCATAACATATTTTCGGAGTCTGCAAAATCATGCACATTTTGTAGAGGAGTAATGATGAGTTCTTGCCAAATGAGAATACATCGGCGCCATTATTGTTGATTAACCTGAAATAAAGAGTAATCGCCACCCCCACCCCCCAAAAAAGAGTAATCATCCCAAAAAGGAAATTACTAGACAATATATGTTCTTTAAAAGGAAATACATCTAATCATAAAATAAATCCCGTTTTATGCAGGATTGTATTACATATTTACATTCTTTTCTAAATAAAGGCATCTTCGCTTGTATAAATTCCAAGGATACACGGCTTGGAACGAAGCAACCGTTGAATTGAACCTCGCACATAAATCGCCATGAGCTCCTCCCTGGCCCTGTTCCTCGTCCTCGCAGCAGCCACCGACCCTATCCTCGCAGCCGGCGTCGTCTCCACTGCTGTCAACGCAGGAGTGCTCCCGGCGGCCGCCACGGCCAACGACACGCTGCAGCGCGGCATCGTCGCCACCAACCAGATCGCGCACAACGTGACGTCCACGCTGCACATCATCTCCGGCCTGGTGCGTGACCTCAACACCTGCACCGGGTACTACACGACCATGGCCAAGACGGTGGCCGCTGTTATACACGATAGCAAGAAACAACGATGAACCAAGAAATCAACCAACAGGGACACGAGATTTTAACGTGGAAAACTCTTGCGGGAAAAACCACGGGCGCCAGCCAGCAAGACTTCACTATATCGGGGTGAGGTTACAAACGCCGGGGAATTTCCTCAATGCAACATATCCCTTACGGCGGCTTACAAGAGGTATTTATAATAGGTGAACCCTAGTCCAACTCGGTAACAACTCGTACCCGTGCATTGGCGGAACTTCGCTCGGGCCGAAGTTGCCTTTATCTTTATTTCTTCTAGGAATTTGGATCACCACAAAAATAACAGCCGCCGCCCTCGGCGACCTTCACGCCGGACGCGTCGTCAACGCCACGGACAAGCTGAGCGACGCCCTTGGTGCGCCTAGTGACTGCGACATTGTGCTGAGCGGCGTGGGTGTGATCGGGAAGGTCGCCCGTGATCCCATTCGGCAGGAGAACGACGAGAACGAACGGTTGTCCAGTTAGCCATCAACATCTTCCGTGATCCCATTCGGCCTCGCTTCGCGAGGCCCAAGCCTCCCGGCGACGGGCCTCGCTTCGCTCGGGCCGAAGTTGCCTTTATCTTTATTTCTTCTAGGAATTTGGATCACCACAAAAATAACACTCCACCTTGAGCCAAATTCCCTCTTGTAGCATGAACGAGAACCTTCACCCTGAAACAACAAAGAAAACACTTTCGGCGCCAAATAGCCTCTTGGGCTAGACAGTGATACCAACTAAGTTCGAGCAAAGCTCAAACTTAGTAACAGGAACTGGCTTTGTCATCATATCAGCAGGATTATCATGAGTGCCGATTTTGCATACCTTCAGCTTACCTTGTGCAACAACATCACGCACATAATGATATTTGACGTCAATGTGCTTTGTTCTCTCATGGAACATCCGATCCTTAGTAAGGTAAATGGCACTCTGACTATCACAAAACAGGTTAATGCAAGTATCACCTCCACAAAGCTCAGCAAACAAACCTTTCAGCCAAACAGACTCTTTGCATGCTTCAGCAATGGCCATATATTCTGCTTCAGTGGTAGACAGGGCAACAACTGGCTGCAACGCCGCCTCCAACTCACAGCACAACCACCTACTGTGAACACATAGCCTGTGAGGGACCTCCTCTTATCCAAATCGGCAGCAAAATCTGAATCCACATAGCCAACGAGTCCCTCATTAGTCTTGCCAAACTTCAAGCAAGCATTGGATGTGCCACGTAGGTACCTGAAAATCCACTGAACAGCTTTCCAATGTTCTTTACCAGGGTTAGCCATGTATCTACTAACCAAGCTCATAGCATATGATAAATCAGGACGAGAGCAAACCATGGCATACATCAAAGAACCAACAGCACTAGAATATGGCACTCTAGACATGTACTCAAAATCCTCATCCGTACTAGCACATTGTAAAGCAGACAATTTAAAATGAGGAGCAATGGGAGTACTAACAGGCTTTGCATCATGCATGTTAAAACGACGAAGAACTTTCTTAATATAATTCTGCTGACTAAGAAATAACAAGCCAGAATTTCTATCTCTAGCAATCTCCATACCAAGTATTTTCTTAGCAGCACCAAGATCCTTCATCTCAAACTCACTACTCAACAATTTCTTCAATGTAGTGATTTCTTTCTTGCCTTTGGCAGCAATCAACATGTCATCAACATATAGCAGCAAGTATATAGGTGATCCATCGACAAACTTAATGTACACACAGCTATCAAATTCAGACCTCTTAAAGCCATGTGACAACATAAATGAATCAAACCTTTTATACCATTGACGAGGAGATTGTTTCAAACCATATAAGGACCTTTTCAACTTACACACAAAGCCCTCTTTACTGTGCACTATGAACCCTTCCGGCTGGTCCATGTATATCTCCTCCTCCAACTCTCCATGTAAAAATGCAGTCTTCACATCTAACTGCTCAAGCTCAAGATCATGCATAGCAACAATACCAAAGAAAGTACGAATAGAGCTATGCTTCACAACCGGAGAGAAAACATCATTGTAATCAACACCTGGCATTTGACTGAAACCTTTTGCAACTAACCTTGCCTTATACCTTGGAGGCTCACTAGGAGATAAACCCTCCTTTCTCTTGAAGATCCACTTACAACGAACGGTCTTCTTTTTCTTAGGCAAGCGAACAACATCCCACGTACCATTTTTTCTCAAGTGATTGCATCTCCTCTTGCATAGCGGAGACCCACTTCTCGCGATCACCGTAACCAACTGCTTCAAAGGTACGTGGATGGCTCATTGTTGTTCTCCACCTGTTCAGCACAATTAAAAGCATAGTGAACAATATCACACTCCTCAATTAAACGTGGACGAGGTCCACAATTCCTCCGAGTACGCCGAGCAGCAATGGACTGATTTTGTGGCTGCAAGACAATGGGTGAGTGCTGAACAGTATCATCAACAATATTTTCAGTTTCAGTTTCAGTTTCATTTTCTTTATTATCAACGTGCTCCACCTGCACGCTAATTTCCTCCTGCTCATCATCAGAACTAACAAAGTAAACATCAGTAGGCAAACTGTCATTAAACATAACAGGTTCATTGAAAACAACACTTCTGCTCATGAAAAACTTTCCGGTGTCGTGATTCCATAACTTATATCCCTTTACTCCGTAACCATATCCAACAAACATACACTTAATGGCTCTAGGTTCTAGCTTTCCATTATCAACATGAGCATAAGCGGTGCAACCAAAAACTCTCAACTCTGAATAATCAGCAGGTTTACGACCATACCTCAATGGGAGTTTTCTTATCAAGCGGAATAGAAGGTGACCTGTTAATCAAGTAGCAGGCGGTGGAGGCTGCTTCAGCCCAAAACGCTTGTTCAGCTTAGCGTTTGATATCATGCAGCGAGCTCTCGAGATGATGGTTCTATTCATGCGCTCAGCTACACCATTCTGCTGCGGGGTGTATGGGATGGTGTGGTGCCTCACGATGCCTTCTTCCCTGCAGAAGTCATCAAACTCATGCGAACGAAATTCACCACCATTGTCAGTACGAAGTAATTTAACCTTCCTTTCAGTTTGCTTCTCTATCATAATTTTCCATCCTCTAAAAGCAGCAAAAGTTTCATCTTTACTTTTCAGAAAATATGGCCACACTTTTCTAGAGTAATCATCAATAATAGTGAGCATGTAGCGAGAACCAGCATGTGAGGGCTTACGTGATTTGCCCCCATAAATCAGCATGCACATAATCAAGTATACCTTTTGTGGTATGTTTAGAAGTAGGGAATTTTACTCTCTTGTGCTTACCAAACACGCAATGCTCACAGAACGGTGTCTTACTCATGGTGCACCCATGCAGCAGGTTCCTCTTCATCAATTCTGCCATACCAAGTTCACTCATATGTCCAAGACGCATATGCCACAGGTTAGTCTTACTTGGTTCATTATCGTAAATAGTAGCAGCTGCAACAGAACCATGTAAAGTACTACCTCTAAGGACATATAACTTAGCAGAATTCATATCACCAACCATGTAAATAAGGGAACCTTTTGATACCTTCATCACACGGTTTGAGCCGATGTGCTTATACCCCTCAACATCAAGTGTGCTAAGGAAATCAGATTTCTGGCCATGGTTGGGATGTGCCTCACGTCCGTCAAAGTGCGGATCATACCATCATGCGTCTTGATTCGAACGGAGCCTCTGCCCACAATCTCACGTGGGTTATCATCTCCCATACGCATCGACATCTCCACTCTGCACAGGCTCATATGAACTAAACCAATCTCTGTCGATTGCAAATATGAAACGAGCATGCAGAATCAAGAATCCATTCATCACGACCAACAACACAACCAGCAAGAACAACAAGAGCATCGCCGAATCAGAACTTTCACCACCGGCTGCAACAGAGGCGTTACCATCACCTTCAGTTTTATTTTTCGGTTTATACGCATCGTTTCTTTTCTCCTTGTTCTGCAACTTCCAGCAATCATCAATGGTATGATTAGTTTTCTTACAATACCTGCAGAACTTATCTTTGCCTCTAGACTTCGAACGGCCTCGACCGTCCTTGCTCTTGTCACGGTTGTAGTTGTTATAGTTCTTTTGCTCAGGTCTGCCACGAACCTGCAACGCTTCGCCCTTGGATGACGATGCGTTAGACTGTACCATACCTTTCATCTTTTCCCTGGTTTGGAGAGCCTCATATACTTCCGCAAGGGTTAGTGTATCACGGCTCAATAATATGGTATCTCGCAGATTTGTAAAAGAACTAGGTAATGAAACTAGCAGCAGAAGAGCTAGATCCTCATCCTCATATTTTACCTCCATCGACACTAGGTCGGCAACGATCTCCCTGAAGACCGATATGTGGTTCATCACGGAACCACCCTCCTGGAGTTTGTGCATGAACAACTTCATCTTCACGTGCATCTTACTGGTAAGATCTTTAGACATGCAGATCGACTCTAGCTTGAGCCACAGCGCGGCGGCGGATTTCTCTGCCAGCACCTCTTGCAAGATATCATTAGAAAGATGAGGTTGAATCAAAGAGAAAGCCTTACGATCTTTGCGCTTCTCCTCGGCAGTCCACGTGCTCGGTGCCTTTTCACCGAACGCATCTAGCGCCTCATCCAGATCCGAAGCTTGGGCGAGAAACGCCCTCATCTTCACTTG
Source organism: Aegilops bicornis (assembly GCA_021605145.1). Taxonomy (NCBI): domain Eukaryota; kingdom Viridiplantae; phylum Streptophyta; class Magnoliopsida; order Poales; family Poaceae; genus Aegilops; species Aegilops bicornis. Next base: position 679,512,495 of record CM038669.1, on the reverse strand, counting down.
CCACAGCGAGAATCTCGTCTTGTAGTCTAGCATCGGTAGATCAAACTTCATCGATGCCATCGCAAAACCCTAATCTGCAACCAGGGCTCTGATACCACTTGTTATACACGATAGCAAGAAACAACGATGAACCAAGAAATCAACCAACAGGGACACGAGATTTTAACGTGGAAAACCCTTGCGGGAAAAACCACGGGCGCCAGCCAGCAAGACTTCACTATATCGGGGTGAGGTTACAAACGCCGGGGAATTTCCTCAATGCAACATATCCCTTTACGGCGGCTTACAAGAGGTATTTATAATAGGTGAACCCTAGTCCAACTCGGTAACAACTCGTACAGATTGGCGATGACCTCGCTTCGCTTCGGGCGAAGTTGCCTTTATCTTTATTTCTTCTAGGAATTTGGATCTCCACAAAATAACAGCCGCCGCCTCGGCGACCTTCACGCCGGACGCGTCGTCAACGCCACGGACAAGCTGAGCGACGCCCTTGGTGCGCCTAGTGACTGCGACATTGTGCTGAGCGGCGTGGGTGTGATCGGGAAGGTCGCCCGTGATCCCATTCGGCAGGAGAACGACGAGAACGAACGGTTGTCCAGTTAGCCATCAACATCTTGAACCCGCCGAGAAGCTAGAGGGGCATACCGATTGTATGCATGGGCGGCCAAATAAATTAGATGTTCGATTCTGTAACATATGTAATCGACAGATATTTTTGGTCGTTCTGATGATCTACATGGTAGTGCAAATTAAGCATCTTTTGTCTTTTTCCAAGTTACTAAGTAATTGCCCGTGCGTTGCTGCGGGAGCTTATAATCTAGTTGTTCTACTATGTATGTATATCTTTATGGCACATTCTGGTTGTTCTAACATATATCTTTAGGGCACATCATGCCACACCGTTGACTTCTTTTTACCATTAAATAATTTCTTCCTCCTACTTTCTCAAGGTTTGCTAATGTAGATGAATTTAAGAATTTTGCATAATGTTTCCTCCAAACAAGCTATTCCTCCTACTTTATCTGACTCTAGCAGGCACTATGTATCCTAGCTTCTACCTCCCTACAAAAGATAGGAAATGGACTGTTCAAACATAGCATTATTCAGAAAATAGCAAAAGCATGCTTCTCACGAAGAATTTATAGCAAATGTTTTACTAATGTGGGTATATTGAACAAGTTCAAGTAATATGACATAAAATCAGAAATGTGCAAGCCAATTGGCGAGGGGAGTCATCTGGTAGATAGCGCACACCATCTTCTCATGTTCTGTAAAAATTCTTTCATGCCTTTTAGCAATATCTATATCCGTGCCTTGTTTCCCAGCATCCTTTTCATATATGGCGTAGATCATAATATCTATATCCATCCTTTTCTAATATAGGAGAAGAGGCAAATGTTAATAGACATGCTAAAAGGAAGTTAGTTGTAGCAGATATTTCTCGTTACATGATATTTCAAGGTCCCTTTATATTGCATACCAAAGTGGTGAATAGAAAAAAGATGCCATGGATCAACCGAGGATTATTCTTGAGGTTTAAATCTTTTATAACTTTATTCAAAAACTCATGCATGCTACCACATAAAACTCTTTTAGCGGGATATATAGTTGCCAAAAATTGAAAAGATATATATGCACAATTGAGGTGGATTATCTCATTTCTAAAAGATAGCAGCAGCTCCATGAGAAATATATCTAGGTGGGAAATGCATATGCATCCTAGCTGTAGATCCACTGCAGAATATATCCTGGTATGCCAATGAAAGCAATTAATTGTTTTCCTTAGGTGAAGATTTTGTATCCTGCACATGAGCTGCACAACATCAATGGAGTACGAACCTTGTGAAAAGCACATGAATATTTGAAAATGTAAAAAGCACTTAACACGCAGCATGGATTACTAACTCTGATTTGGTAAATAAGTACTAAACTTCCTTCTATGAGGAAAAGTCATTGGTGATCAAGTGCTAACTCGCCTCTAATGAAACTATTGTCAGGTTGAGAGAATACTGAAAACTGAGTTACATGCATAAAAAAATGAAAAACAAAGCAATACTATTGTTTGGACAATAGTACAGTCTGATCACACAGTAAACTTTTCCGCTGATGTGAAATAAATCAAGGCCCTTTCAGAGGAAATATTAAAAAATTGTCATGGATCAGTGGAAGTTACTCACAGCAACACACCCAGATTATGGATCACCAGATTCAAGCCATGCATGAACTAAAGACGTGAAAAAAGCCTGGAATTTTGATTTCAGGTTCCCTTCATACTTTCATGTTTCCCGTACGTGAATCCAAATAGTCATCTCTGTAGGGCAGTTTCATATGCACCTGCGATGTCAAGCAAAAATCATTGAAGGAACAAGCGAACAAAAGCTATACTGGATGGAGGCCAACCATGATCTACTCTGGAGGGTCCAATGGTTAAGGAATATTTACAGATAATAAGTTTGCCAGTGAAAATATCGTATCAAAGGATTTCATATGGAGGAGGATTTTGTATATGGGCCTCACGGGAATTAGAGGCGTGAGGTTGTGTTCAACATGATCGAATGGTAGGATGAAAAGAAGCAGCAGCGTAGCAGCATCAGCAATATGGACAGCAGCAGCAGCGTAGAGGCAAAATTGCATCTCTCACGCAGCAACGTACATGCATCGACGCCGCAACACACGCCAGCGCGTGGTCACGCGCCTTGGCTGCATCGCTGCACGAAGAGCAGTCAGACCTCTACCTCGGCCAGCGGCCTGCTTCCCGCATCCTCTCGTTCCCCCGACGGCGACCTGCCTCCTGCATCCTCTCCTTCCCCCAACAACGACCTCTCCTCTACTCAGGGCGGCCCCCTCTCTTTCTCCACCATGATTGACTTGATGCGCCCTTGACGAATCTCGGAGGAGCGAATAAAGGAGGGATCGAGGGAGGATAGAGGGAAACTGAACTGTTAAAAGGAAGGAATAGGAGAGATGCCGTCCGTGATTGACTTGAATTAATTGTATTATGCATTAACCAAATAAGGTATTAATCCGTGAATTGATTGAATTACCAAATATTAAACGGGAGGAGAGGGAAATCGCTGTAGGGTGGGAGAGGACGGACGAAGGGGTGAGAGGATGTAAGAGGGGAGACGGAACCTTACGGTTCTTTTAGGTAGTAGAGACTCCCACCGTTTCTAAATAAGTCCTTTTATAAAGATTATGACATAGACTACATACGGAGCAAAATGAGTGAATTTACACTCTAAACTATATCTATATACATCCTTATGTAGCAAGAATGTTGTATGGGACCATGGTTCGCCCGAATCTACGCTCCACACCATTGATCTTTGGACACCATTTTTCGAGATATGTGCATGGCGGGAATAGTTTACATCAATGAATGGCGTCAATGGTTAGAAGCCCTACATTGCTAAAATAAGCCTACTTGATGCTTACATCATAGGTAGTAAAAAAGTATTGTTGCATGCATACAAACACTGTTCATCATTGTTTATTGCCTCGTTTTGTGCATCAACTCTCTCCCCAAGACTTGCATTGAGTAGGCTCAAAGAATCGTGCACAAGTGTTTCGCAGCAAGGGCATCTCATTTTGATCTACACATTTTTAAAACACATCTGCTTGTCACAAGCTTTGAAGATAATTGTTTGTAGTCGCTGGTATATCTACAACTCCTATCTCTTACATACTGTGCTACATGATACGTCACGTTTAACCTTTTTCTCTTTTTTTTGCCTTTTTCCTATATAGGTTGATGTCCTACTGATCATGCACCCAAAACAAAACAAGAATTTTTTTAGAAAAATATTGTTTGCGACATGACATCAGTACAGATGCTCACAAGCATCAATGAATAATTTGTATAATTTGTACACAAGTTTTAGAGTCTGTGCAATAAGTTTGAGAAGGTTCTTTTGTCCTGATATTTTCACAATATCATAGTGAATTCTTCTTTTTCTTATATATCCAGATTATGCTCATAGAGACGTGTGCAAAAGTGCTACAGTACCTAGAGACATGTGCCAGCCCAGGAAAATAAATCTACTTCCCACACAGGCCTAGGGGGTCCTTATAAGCACCAGGGTTAACCTTGGGCTTTGACCAGTTAGGGCTTAACATGAAATTTTGAATTCAAAATAGGACACAGATCCACACAAGGGGGACAGTACATCCTACGGCGTGGACCATAGGTTCGGGTGAACCATGGTCCTAAAAATCACCTCTCCCTTATGTAGCCCCTAGGCCTAGAGAAATCTCTAGTATGTGGCAAAACTGTAGGACAGCACTACCGTGGGACGCACAGTCATCTTGGCCACGGTTGTCTGGCCGATCATACGGTATGGACACCGCTGCGTGCACGGGGAGCGACGAGTGAACGTTTGCTCCCGAAGATTCATGAAAGTAGATGATTTTCTTTTTGCGGGAACTAGATGATTATTTATGAACATACTTTTTGATATTTATCAAGACGGTGCCATAGAATCGGCATCGAGTTTCCTGATATGCTTACACATGCATCCAAGTTGATTGGTTTCATTAATGAGATTTATCACTTGAATTATAGCACGGGCCGCATCATCGGCAACAAGTTCTTCTTTTGCACATCCATGACATGTTTAGGGAGGGTTGCCCCATAAAGAGCAACAATGTGGCATGGCCATCCGCCACGATTCACGATGGTTTTATGAAGGGTTGCCCCATAAAGGTCACCAATGAGACCATCCACGGCGATTTTTCATCAACGATGAGGGCAATCAGCTATGTTTTTGGGACAACGCTACACTTACGGACGGTTTCTACGGAAATCAAGTTACGGGATGAGTTGTCAATAAGTGATTAGAAATCAAAGAGAGATGGGCCCACGACTAGAAATCAGAGGGGAAGTTGATTTGTGGGAAGATGAGTCCGTAAGCCCAATCCGTGGGTGCTATCCGTAAGTGTAGCATTTTTTATGTTTTTGTATTGAAACCATCAAAGATGACTGTTATATATTAAGAAACAACATAACGGGTCGAGCTACGGCCACCCACAGCGAATTGAGCCCCTGAGTCGTTGGATCGCTCCCACATACGTCCTAGATTCGCTCTCGTCCGTCCACAGATCATTGATGCAAGTTATTTCCCTGTCCTGGCGTGGCCTGCTCGAGCCATAGTTACCTGGGCCGCTGCTTTGCGGAACGAGTGGCGTGCGTAATCGGGCCAACACACAGGTCGAAGGTCACGAAAGCCCAGTCGATGGTGCTCAAACACGGCATGGTCTTTTTTTTTGAAGAACCATGTATTCATTCATAGTAGCAAAATACAACATACATGACTTCTCTCTTGAAATAGTCCGGAGAGACAGCACACAAAGAATTTTACATCATCATCGCCAAAGAATCCAGCCGCTGCCGTCGCCGAAGCGTTCACCAGAGGAAAGAAAGGCAGGCCTCCAACTTGCCAAGATCCAAGATAGTGTCATGGCAGCCAACCTGCGTTATGAGCCTCTGAACAGGCGACGCCATAAGTGGCAACGCACATGTCGATGTGGGTCGTCGGTCGAAGAAATACTTCACACATCTTGGATCGCGGTCTTGAAGATTTCGACAGGTAGCACCACCGAAAAACTCCAGAACTAACAACCATCTTCCACCGCCAAATTTCCATGTGGACCATCCCTTGGACAAGACCGGCGTTGCAACCTCGACCATCTCCAAGACACAAACTTCCGGCTCCACGACGACGCTGGAGACGCAGTCGACGCAACACGGACGAAGCTGAAGAAACAAGAACCTGTGCAAGATCTTCACCGTTGTCTTGAGGAACCCTCTCGAACACAAATCCATGGCTCCTCGACGCCACTGAAGAACGCCGCCGAGACGGTGGCCTGGAAAACTTTATTCGCGGTGGCGTCGTCAGCACCCACCGAACGCAGCCACCGACATACCTATCCTAGACTATCTACAGACCGGACAGAAGGAACCGGGCTCCCCCACCCTCCCGCTGCCGCTGGAGCGACTAGCGGAGGGAAGGGGAGCCGACGGCCTCGCCGGCGAGAAAGCAGGAACTACTTCGCCTGGGGAGTCGCCTCTCCTGGGCAGTTGAGATTGGAATTCAGTGCTTAAACACGGCATGGTCTCTGCATATCCCTCACCCCGAACTACTTCCCTATTCGTCAGTGCCGTGTGGCGTGCCGATTGTGAGACATTACTGCACGTGCGCATCAGCGTATGGGCATCGGTGGCCTCTGCTCTTCCTCCCACGGTGCTCTTCCTCCCACGGCGCGTCTCTTCTTTCCCATTTCTACCGTACGCTGCGCTCTTCAACGGCAGCCGCGGTGGTGGCACCGCCGTCGGCGTCCATGCCCGGGTGTTCTCCTCGTTGCAGCGGTGGCGCCCCATCATGAATGCGTCCTTCCCTATCTGAAACTGCAGAACGTGTAAGATGAAACTGCCAGTGGAGTTTATGCTTTGCATCTTCTCTTCCTCCCTGTGGTCTCCTACCTTTCGCTGTTCCTGTCATGCTTGGGATGTCACAAGCAGAAAACATATGCAGCAGAAAATGAAATTGTTCATACTAATCCAGAGTGCACTATGGTGACATATCCTTCCAGGTGAACAACGTGACAGCAGTCCATCAAAAATCAAATGTCTTCGAATTCAACTAAACTGTCTTCTGATTCAAGGAAGAGTATCCAGAATGACATCGGTGCCTCCAGCCAAATCATCAGAAGCAGCCATCAAGGTAAATACACTCTTATAATGTGGTCATTTAAATTTTGATATATCTCGTATCCCGCTATATAAGGACATCCAGCAGGTCTTGCTGCTGAGCACAACTATCTGATCAGTATTTCTCCGTTGTTCTTTTCATGCTCTAGCTTACCATTAGTGTTCGATGTCTACTTCCAAAATAAACTAAAGCTGAAACCGGTGAAAACCCCGACCCATTGAAACTGATGAAACCTCAATGCATTCCCCAGCTGCAAAACACACATACCCAGATCTGCAGTGTTCTAAACATATTAGTATATACTGCATGATAGAAAAGTTGTACCTGTTGTATTGCTGTTAATTATATCCGGTCATGGTTTTCAATTTCAGTTTCAGAAAAATTTCAGCGCCAATCGAAATCACTGAAATTCAGTGAATTTCAGTGATTTCAGTTTCCATTTCAGTCAAATTCAATTGAAAATTTGAAAAAATATTTTGAAAAATATTTGAACCTGTATTGTACTGAAACTGCTGAAATATTTTGGCTGAAACATAATATTTCAGTGTCTACTGAAATTACTGAAATTCAGTGAATTTCACCGGAATCTCACTGAAAGTGAAAACCATGTATCCGGTCTTAACTGTTTACATCACTTTACATTAGACCATGGAGATCCAATAAAAGGAAAAAGAGGTCACTCTTTTTCAATTACATATCTTTTCAAAAGCACCTCTCCATTGCATCAAATATGGACGGGAGCCGCAGCGCACGCCTTTATGGTCTAGTGTGACGATGTAGTATAGAGAATGTGGACCGTGAGTACATATTGGAGATGCAGATGTGGATTTGACAGTGTGCAAAAAATCCTAATTTAATCAACTCAATTTTATTTTCTCCATTGGATAGGTAGGTATGCAGATAAGTGTAAAGATAAGCTCAACTTACTCATAGATTTGTATCATGTCAGTGTATAGAGGCATAATCATATGCGACTATGCTTTTGTTTTGAGAAACCAGAGCTTCTATTATTATCAGTGCATGCTCAAGTCATGCTGAATACAGGGAAGCAGTACATTCAGTAGAAAAAGAATAGGATGAGGATTTAGGGGCTATGCTCATCATTCAGTTTTTGCCACACTCATTCAGTACAAGTCATTTCGCTTCAAAATCGAAGCTTCAAAAGGCTAGCAGAGCTGAGACCGATGGGTCACCGTCACTTCAGAATCAATTTAGTTAACTCTCATATATCACATTTCTGACAAAAGAAGACAAAAGCCGAAAGTATATCACTTAATAAGCAGTTATAACCTGTTAAGTAACAACATCAGTTCATCATGGGTCAGCAGTACTATTATTTTCCATATCCTACTTTAATATTTGGCAATCAATATAGGTTCTTCTAGAAGAGCGTATGTGAATTTTCTCTAACATGGCTGATGTAGAATTTTGTTCGGCTTTCGTTGTTCACCGTTGTTAAGTCTTAATTATTCGTTAGGTGTAGATGAATTTTGTGTTGTTCACTTCCTAACCTGAAATTTATACACCACTGCCTTTGCTATATATTCACTTAAATAAGGATTAAACTGCTACTGTGTTTCCTCATCATTTGCAAACTATGTTGTTGATCTTTGCCTTCTTGTACTCTTGGCACTGCTAAGTAATCTCATTTCTCTTTTAATTGAAAATTCTATGGACCAAACTTGTACGAACTATGACTAATCATCTGTGTGCATCTATGATGATTAAATCACCAATAAAATAGCTCTGAAATCCTGGACATTTTTTATCTTTGCTCATGCCTTTAACATGAACACATATATATTCAACTGGTCACTCTTGTGGAAAGTTCACCACACCAATGCTTTGAGGGAATGTGCATTCTATGTCAGATTTACATGCTCTGCTCCATCCTTCAACAAGTGGACTTTTTTTTTGCGCCAAGGCATCATAGTTTGATCTCTTGTGAGAGGCTGAGTGAGTTCTTGACATATCTTCTTACCGCTCTGTTTGCATTTTGCAATTTAGTGTCTCTCTTCTGTTTCGATCTCGATATTTTTCACCATGTATCGTTGTTGCATGGGAGAAAACCTTGTGCACCCAATTTGACAGAAACGTGATACATTATGTATATCATTTGATTGATTTTTATAAACATTATCATAGGTAAGAGATATGCATAGATAATAAAAAGCTACTGTTGCAAATACAATAAAAATTTATTAGTCAACTATAGTAAAAGTTCTAATGGCCAATGGGTAAGTAATGAGAAGGGATTTTTTTCATAATACCTACTTACGTCCAGGGGGGATGCTTTGGAACAGAACAATCCTTATATTGTGCAAGAATTTCTTGATTTAATTTTTCATATACCTACATTGTATTTTGATGTAAGCATAAATGTTCTATGATTTTCATGCTTGATTTAATTTTTTACGTATGTGCTGGACCATACCTATCGGAGCTCTCATGATCTCATCCTCTTATAATTTCGTGCTCCTTTCTCAAAGCTAACAAGGATTTATTGACGGTGTTTCAGATATCCAATGGAGATGTGCGGGGTCTTGTAGATACTTGACGGGTCTTTTCCAGTTCAATTAGGTTAGGAACATTTCGGATTATTGGTGAAAGGAGTTCTTGGTACGAAAAGTTCTAATTCTTTTGCTTGCCCTTTATCATGTCCTATAAAATGTCGATGTATTGTTCGTATAAAATGTCGATTCATCTCCAATCCGCGCCCGGATGCCCAAGCCTCGATCTCCTCCTCGCGACCAGCTCCGTCCTCACCTCCGGCCAGATCCGCCCACCCGCAACCCAACCTTCCCCCGTGGCGTCTCTGGTTCGTCCTTCCCCAACCCACCTTCGGGATCCACCATGACCCACACCTCCTCACCTCGTCTCTTCTCCTTCCAAGATCCACCACGCCACGGTCGCCATGGGCCTGGACGGCACGCCGGTCTGCTCCATCCCCACTCAAAATCTCGAGCGTCCGTGCGTGGGGAGACGGCGGCCAGAACGACCGGATTCGCACCGTCATCAAGGGCACCCGACGCCATGGAGTGGGGCTGCCCGGGACGCCGCTCCTTCGTCAAGGACAAGCAGTAGCAGCCGACGCCATCCAGGTCCGCCCCCGCCCTCTGAATGTCCTCCATTCCCTTCCCTGACCTGATGCATGGTCACACTTTTTTCATGGATGGGATGGGTTTGTCGCAGAACTCCACTCACGGAGGACGGTGCCGGCGGTGAGCCGGAGGAGGAGGTGTTCGATGTCGTGGTCGTCTGCATCGGCCATTTCACCGAGCCGCGCGTCGCTGCCATCGCCAGTAATTAGCTCCGCCCGATCTATTCGGTCGCCCGCTGATGGCTAGCACTAGCAGTAGGCAGTAGGCAGCTTTCGCTAATTGTGGCTTGTTTTCTCTTCAGCCTTGTGCTAGTTATCTTGGTACAGTTTTAATGGAGCAAGTACCTCTAATCTGACCTTTGTACATTCCTTCCATGATATATATTGTAAGTTCTAATCTAATTTTTGGTACCATTACAGGACTCACAAAAGTCATATTAAGTGCACCAGTAAATCTTTTCCTTATAAATGGACCAATAAAAAGTAGAATGAAGGTTTTCATTTAACATCTGTGTAAGGGTACTGCTAGGAATTTTTATGTTGAGGAACGCGGGCTGCTCTTACCAGGGCAAACACACGCGCCTTCATGTCTTATTTGCGATATATAAATCACCTGGAACAAATCATTTTCGTGAATTTGGTCGAGTTCCTCGTATACTATATATTTTGACAGCATATGTCCTCACAAAAAAGAAAGGAAAAAACAATATGCATATGTCTCTGCATTTCAGTTCCATACTTTTGAGCTCAGCAAGCTAAACTTGTTTCAAACATTTAGATGGCTCACATCAGATAACCAGTAACTTGAGCATTACATGCATAAGTTGCTGGAGGAATGTCTTCAGCTAACCACAGAGAACTGGTGATGTGCACAACTTCCTTTGTAGAAAAGATCAGTAGTTGTGTAGACTTGTGCAAAGGCTAAATTTTTGTACTAAGGTGGCCATCGTGGTGTCGCGACATGATCACTGACGGAATTAATTATGATTTTGTTATTCTGCTTTATGATTTACTCAATCACTATTGTTTCATGATGATTATGCAGTAATGCTCCTCTTCTTCCTCGACCACCTGAACCACCACGTCGGCGGGCTCCTGAAGCATCAACTTCAGTAACGGTGACCATCCATTCCTCCATTCCTTGCTTGCAGCTAGCGTTTTAGTTCTCCTAGAGCTAGCTAGTTTAGTCTGCTACGGTTTGGGGGTGCTTTGGGTTTCAATTCACTGCAGCAGAAGCACCATTCTTTTGCCTTTTTCAGTTAGATGCCTTTGGATTGTTTGGCATCAGAACCTGTTCAAGGAGATTTGCTTTTGGTAGATGCAGAGTAGATTAAGTGGTCAAATTCAGCCCTGGATGCAAATGGAAGTCATGATTCTATTATGCTCCGAGGTCGGTGGTCGAATTGAGGTGCCTCTGGACTGTAGTGTATTAGGTTGCCAGAGTAGTAAAACTTAGTGTTGTATTGAGGATTGAGGGTGGCTGGGCTTATAAGTTAATCATCAGCGTGAATGCTTTGTTTGTCTGATCCTCACAAGTTAATGCTTCGCTCGTCCGGGTGTGTGATAATGCCATGTGTCTTGTGCAATCAGATTACATTTCTGTTTGTTATGGTAATATAAAAAATATTCATGTTGTCAAAATTTTCACAGTGCGTGCCTTTCATTTCTCTAGTTTGATTGTTTCCCTTGTATTCAATATGCTTCTAGTGGCTGATCCTTCCATTTTTGTTGTGGCATCTTTATTTTCACAGGTGTTGTGTGTTCTGGAAGATGGAAGAGGAAGAAAACCTATTTTTGTTGAACTAAATTTTCTGTATTCTGTTTTGTTGTACGTATCATTTGATAGTTTTGTATAGGAACAAGTGATACTATTTTGTAGGGCTTTATGGCCTGTGATGTAAACATATTTAGTGCTGAAATATGAAATTATTTGCAAAATTTGTCAAAAAGGTGGATCATATGTATGAATATGTGAATGGGCTGAAAAGAGTACTGGACCAACTTCAGGATTGAATTAATATTTGAATGTATAAAAAGGCCGAATGTAAACCAGAAATGGGCTGCACAAAATTGTACATATATTCTTGAAAGGCCAAACGTGCATAAAAATTGATGGGCTGACCAGTTGGGCTTGGCCCATGTAGCAGACAAAAATTAACAGAAATAAATATACCAAATGGGTTGAATTAATGGGCTCGGCCCATATAAACACCGAATTGGACCGGGCTGATTCTTGTGCCACATCAGATTGCCACGTTGGATGCCTACGTGGCCTGGGGAGGCTGCTAGTGACCAAAACAAAACATTAGGCATATTTTGGTCGTAAACGTCTACGGCCTTCTCACATAGAAGGTCGTTAATTTCAGTTTACGACTGCCGGCTTTTGACCATCTGTTTTTCATCACAAAAAGGTCACAAATGAAAAATAATGATCATTCAGTGACCAATAGTCGAGGTCACAAGTTGACATATTTCTTGTAGTGCACCCGCAGGGAAGACCCACGGTAGTAGTATCGGTCAAGGCTTTGTGTGAAGCTAGATTCGCAGAAAACTTACAGTTCGAGGCCCAGTCCACGGTTCAAGTTGCTTACTAGTGTAGCATAGAGTTCTATGCGAAAGTTCAACTTGGCAGTCTTCACTGCAATACCGGTATATAAAACTGTGTTTTCGAACCAAAAGCAGAATTGTGTGCCTCTGGGATCTGGTGGGGGATTGCTATAATTTTGTTTATTTTGGGCCAGCCCAATAGCAGTTTCAGAAATTCCTAATAAATCCTAGAGGCTAACGCAGCCCATTCGTGCAAGGCAAATGGTGGAACTAAAGTTTAGTCCCACATTGCTAGTTTGATGGGAGTTGGACCTTCTTATAAGGGAGGATGTTTCCCCACATGTATGAGCATGAGAACAAGAGGGATATTCACGCGCGCTCCTCCTCCGTCGCCCGCCTCGCCTCGTCACGACACGCCATGGGTTGCAGGAATGAGCCGAGCCGATGTCTAAATTTTTGCCACGCACGACGGATAGAACGGTCAGACGGGAGCTAAAACGTTCTGTTGTAGTGGAGATTGAGTCTGAACAGCGCACATCTTCGCGTGCTGCATGTTCGCTTCATCTCCCTCTGTTGCTTCATCTCCCGTCGCAGCCTGTTCGCCTCTTTCACATGTACCTATATAAGAGAGGTCGCTCCTCTCAGAGATACACACCAGAACAATACAATCCTACCGCCTCCAAATTCCTGATCACTGAGCTACTGCTACGACCTTCCACATCCCGGCTTGCGGCGTGTACCGCAGGTCGAGACAGTAGGCCTCTGAAACCGCATCTATTTGAGTCATGTACGGGAGAAGGGTGATAAGGTTTCTGGGAGCGCTCCGCGCGAGTACTTACTTCTTCATCACGGATGCCCCGAACTCCGACGACTACTTCGCCGATGACGACTTCTTCTCTGACGTCGACGACTACTTCACCAACGGCGACTTCTTCCCCGACGTCGACAACCTCATCGATGACATGGCTGGCGAGGACACCTATCCCAAGACCGGTGCTTCTGCTCCTGTTCCGTACGTTCTCATACTCTTTCTGTTTGAGATTCTGTCACAGCTTTTTGCTCTAGTATCTGCTCTACTTATGTTCGGTTCTACTTTTTATATGCAGATAGTATTTACCTTCTCTCTGTTGAATTGCATGACTTATTTTATCTCTACTATAATAGTCATGTTTTATCTACTATTTCTGCTAATAAAATTATATGGTAAATTGCTCATGTTTCAAGAGCCCACGCATACAATCCATCCTTCTAGCTACTCGGCGGGTCCAAGATGTCGATGGCGAATTGGATTAGTCGATCGTTCTCGACATTCTCGCTTTGAATGGGATCACGAGGGACCTTATCGATCTCTCCAATGCCCATCAGCACAATGTCGCAGTCAATAGGCGCACCCACAACGTAGTTCAGCTTATCGGCCGCGTTGTCGACGCGTCCGGCGTGAAGGTCGTCCAGGGCGGCGGCCACCTCCTTGGCCATGGTCATGTAGAGTCTGGTGCAGGTGTTGGAGATGATGCCCAGCGTGGCCGTCACGTTATGCGCGATCTGATTGGTGGCGATGATGCCGCGCTGCAGCGTGTCGTTCGCGGAGCCGGCCGTCGGGCCAGGCGAGAGCACGCTCGTGTTGACGGCATGGGAGACGCCGGTTGTGAGGATAGGAGCGATGGCTGCTCCGAGGAGGAGGAGCAGGGCCAGGGAGGATCTCATGGTGATGTTATGTGCGAGGTTCAAGTTCAACGGCGGCGAGGTTCATCAGCGGCGTCGTTCCAAGCCGTGTATCCTCTGGTATTTATACTAGCGGATGAGCCTTTTATATTTTAGAAAAGAAGGTAATGCAATCCTGCATGAACGGGATTTGTTCATTATGGTATAATATACTTCCTTTTGAAGAACATTGTACTGTTTATGTCTTAGAACATCTCCAACAGCCGCGCCAAACTAGCACCGCGTCGTAAAAGTGGGCGTTTTAGCGTACAAGAACCGTGTAGTTGCTCCAGCGGCGCCAAGAAAACAGCGTCTTGGCATATGCAGTTCAGCGCGCTGGTCGAAACGCAATCGCGCGCCGCTTATTTGCTGCGCCCGCTCCCGCGCGCTGGACTCTCGCGCGCTTGCGCTCCCACTTCCACTCTCATCCGGTCGCGCCCCCCGACGACCGTTCCGGCGCTTCCCCAGCCTATCCCCACGCCGCCGCGCTTCCCCCTCCCTCCTAGTCCCGCCGGCCCTCACGCGCGCCCGTCGTCCGAGGAACAGCGCTCACTGCCGTGCCGCGCCCACAAGGTGTTCGGCAAAACGCCTACAAGGTATGTATTCCTCAAACTTCATGAATTTGGTGCATGTTTTTAATTGTAGTTTTTATAGTATAGTATTGAACATTGTAGATGAGTTCGTCGTATGATTCTTCGGAAGAAGAATTTGATATGGAAGAGGAGGAGGATCTTGCAATGATCCTAGCTATGCATATCAATAAAAAACCGAAGCACGGTGGTTCGGTTATGGGTCGGGAGAAAAATTGGAGAGATAGGATTGATGCCCATAACAGATTGATGAGGAACTATTTCATGGAGAATCCCACATACCCGGAGTCGTATTTTCGTCGCCGGTTTAGGATGAACACCGACTTGTTCAGGCGCATTGCAGAAAAACTAGCGAGCCATGACCGGTTTTTTCAGCAAAGGAGGAATGCCGCCGAAGAGCTCGGGCATAGCACCTTTCTGAAGGTGACAGCCGCTTTGCGTATGTTGGCATACAGTATCCCGGCTAATCTAGTTGATGATCACTTGGCTATGGGTGAGAGCCAAGCCATCATGTGCGTCAAGCGCTTTGCAGTGGGAATTGTGCAAGTGCACTAGTAGAAAACGGGGCAAAGGTCCAGGCCGGGTCAGTCTATTAGTCCCGGTTCAGTCTAGAACCGGGACCCATCGGGGCATTGGACCCAGTTCGTGAGCCCCGGGGGGCCATTGGTCCCGGTTCGTCAAGACCTTTTGGTCCCGGTTGGTGGGACGAACCGGGACCAATGGACCTCGCTCCTGGCCCACCACCATTGGTCCCGGTTGGTGGCTTGAACCGGGACCAAAGGCTGCCCTTTAGTCCCGGTTCATGCCACCAACCGGGACCAATGAATTGCCTATATATACCCCTCGCCCGCGAGCAGAGCACTTCACTGCTCTGTTTTTCTGCCCAGCCGTTGGAGAGCTTTGTGATGCTCTAGCTCACCTTCTATGCACACGAGGTGTTCGATGGAATGCCCGAGCCACATTATTTAACTTTCTCCTCTCCAAGCTCGACCTCCAAACTCCATTTTCCTCAATATTTGTCTAGGTTTAGCGGTCTGTCACGTCCGTCCCGTCTTCACTGCCGTCGATCGCCTGCCGATCTCATCGCCAGCACCACCGTGGTGAGCCTCTTGTTCTTATCTTTTTTCTGAAAGGAAAAATATTCTTACTTGTATGTTTAGATAGATACTTGTATTATTTTCTTACTTTTATTATTGCATCTTATATAGTGCGATGGTTTTGGTATCCGCCCCCGTCGGCCCTCGTCCTGTCTATGATTCGGATGTGGTACATATTATCTTTTCATAACAATTGGTTCATTTATTGTTTATGAAAATTATGCCGACCAACGTGACATAGATTTTATTTATCTAGGAGGTTGTTGAACCTGAAATTCCAACCGACCCTATTGTCGAGAGGTTAAATTTAGTTGAAGAAGAAAACAATTTCTTGAAGGAAAAAATAAGAAAAAATGAGGAGGAGAAGATGATATTGAAGTTGCATGTTGCGGATGTCGTCGATGATCACAAGATCAAGATGGATGCAATGCGCTTGAAGATTAGAAAGATTAGAAAATATGTCATTCATACCGAGGCTTGGTATCATTATGCCGTTGGATCAGTTGTTACCTTGGTTGCGATTATGATCGCATTTGTTTTCGCATTGAAATGTTTTACATAGTTTCAGTGTATGGTTTAATTAATTTAGATGCTCTGCAGAGCTTTATGTTGTTAGATGAGAACTATGTATGTACTTTGGTTTTAATGTGATGATTGACTTCTATTAATTTGGTCACTTAATTATCTATTCATGATGTTTTGTAATGATTTTTGACACACTTAATTATAAATAATCCATGCAGATGAACCGGCAATGGATGTACGGTGAAAGACACACCTCCGAGTACATTAAGGGCATGCATGATTTTCTCGAAGTGGCTGAGGCAAACAAGAAGAATGGTTTTATGTGTTGTCCATGCCCTATATGTGGGAATCTGAAGTCTTACTCTGACCGGAAAATCTTTCACACCCACCTGCTTTACAAGGGTTTCATGCCACACTATAATGTTTGGACGAGGCACGGAGAAATAGGGGTTATGATGGAAGAAGGCGAAGAAGAAGAGTACGATGACAACTATGTGCCCCCTGAATACGGTGATGCTACTGAACATCAAGAGGAACCAGACAATGTGCACGATGATGCTGCAACGGGTGAAGCTGCTGAAGATCAAGAGGAACCAGACGATGTGCCCGATGATGATGATCTCCGCCGGGTCATTGTCGATGCAAGGACGCAATACGAAAGTCAAAAGGAGAAGCTGAAGTTCGATCGCATGTTAGAGGATCACAAAAAAGGGTTGTACCCCAATTGCGAAGATGGCAACACAAAGCTCGGTACCGTATTGGAATTGCTGCAGTGGAAAGGCAGAGAATGTTGTGCCTGACAAAAGAATTTGAGAAGCTACTGAAAATATTGAAGAAGAAGCTTCCAAAGGATAACGAATTGCCCGACAGTACATACGCAGCAAAGAAGGTCGTATGCCATCTAGGATTGGAGGTGCAGAAGATACATGCATGCCCTAATGACTGCATCCTCTATCGCGGTGCGTATAAGGATGTGAACGCATGCCCGGTATGCGGTGCATTACGGTATAAGATCAGGCGAGATGACCCTGGTGATGTTGACGGCGAGCCCCCCAGGAAGAGGGTTCCTGCGAAGGTGATGTGGTATGCTCCTATAATACCACGGTTGAAACGTCTGTTCAGAAACGGAGAGCATGCCAAGTTGATGCGATGGCACCGTGAGGACCGTAAGAAAGACGGGAAGTTGAGAGCACCCGCTGACGGGTCGTAGTGGAGAAAAATCGAGAGAAAGTACTGGGATGAGTTTGCAAGTGACCCAAGGAATGTATGATTTGCTTTAAGCGCGGATGGTATTAATCCTTTCGGGGAGCAGAGCAGCAATCACAGCACCTGGCCCGTGACTCTATGTATGTATAACCTTCCTCCTTGGATGTGCATGAACCGGAAGTTCATTATGATGCCAGTTCTCATCCAAGACCCTAAGCAACCCAACAACGACATTGATGTGTATCTAGGGCCATTAGTTGAAGAACTTTTACAGTTGTGGAATGGAAACGGTGTACGTACGTGGGATGAGCACAAACAGGAGGAATTTGACCTAAAGGCGTTGCTGTTCGTGACCATCAACGATTGGCCCGCTCTCAGTAACCTTTCAGGACAGACAAACAAGGGATACCACGCATGCACGCACTGTTTACTTGACACCGATAGTATATACCTAGGAAGCTGCAAGAAGAATGTGTACCTGTGCCGTCGTCGATTTCTTCCGACCAACCATCAATGTCGAAAGAAAGGCAAGCATTTCAAAGGCGAGGCAGATCACCGGAAGAAGCCCGCCATGCGTACCGGTGATCACGTACTTGCTATGGTCAATGATTTACACGTAATCTTTAAAAAGGGTCCCGGTGGACTAGCTGTTCCGAATGACGCTGAGAAACACGCACCCATGTGGAAGAAGAAATCTATATTTTGGGACCTACCCTACTGGAAAGACCTAGAGGTCCGCTCTTCGATCGACGTGATGCTAGGCTTCTTGGGCGTGTATGGGTAGACAAAAGATACACCTGAGGCACGAGAGGACATGCAACGCTTCCACGAAAAAGATGGCATGCCTCCGAAGCAGTATGAAGGTCCTGCCAGCTACGCTCTTACGAAAGAAGAGAAAGAAATCTTCTTTGAATGCTTGCTCAGTATGAAGGTCCCGACTGGCTTCGCGTCGAATATAAAGGGAATAATAAATATGCCAGAGAAAAAGTTCCAGAACCTAAAGTCTCATGACTGCCACGTGATTATGAGGCAACTGCTTACGGTTGCATTGAGGGGGCTTCTACCGAAAAACGTCCGATTAGGCATTGTGAAGCTATGTGCATTCCTCAATGCAATATCTCAGAAGTTGATTGATCCAGAAATCGTACCAACGCTAAGGAGTGATGTGGCGCAATGGTCTTGTCAGTTTTGAGCTGGTGTTCCCACCATCTTTCTTCAATATCATGACGCACGTCCTAGTTCATCTAGTCGACGAGATTGTCATTTCGGGGCCCGTATTTCTACACAATATGTTCCCCTTTGAGAGGTTCATGGGAGTCCTAAAGAAATATGTCCGTAACCGCGCTAGACCAGAAGGAAGCATCTCCATGGGCCATCAAACAGAGGATGTCATCAGGTTTTGTGTTGACTTCATTCCTAGCCTTAAGAAGATAGGTCTCCCTAAATCGCGGTATGAGGGGAGACTGACTGGAAAAGGCACGCTTGGAAGGGGCTCAATAAAATGCAGGGACGGATATTCTTGGTCTCAAGCACACTACACAGTTCTACAGAACTCTACCTTGGTGACCCCGTATGTCGATGAACACAAGAACAGTCTGCGCTCCAAACACCCGGGCGGTCGATGACTGGATTACATGTGAACACATCAGGACTTTCAGCAGTTGGTTGGAAACACGTCTCAGAGGTGACAGCACTGTTTGTGATGAGCTGTACTTGTTGTCCAGGGGACCATCTTCGAATGTAACGATTTGGAAAGGATACGAGATAAATGGGAATACATTTTACACGATCGACCAAGATCAAAAGAGCACCAACTAAAACAGCGGTGTCCGCTTTGATGCAGCTACCGAGAGGGGAAAGGACACATATTATGGTTACATAGTGGACATATGGGAACTTGACTACGGAGTAGATTTTAAGGTCCCTTTGTTTAAATGCAACTGGGTCAATCTGTCAGGAGGCGGGGTACAGGTAGACCCACAGTACGGAATGACAACAGTGGATCTGAAAAATCTTAGGTACACTGACGAACCGTTCGCCCTAGCCAATGATGTGGCACAGGTTATCTATGTGAAGGACATGTCTACCAGACCGAGAAAAAGAAAAGATAAGGAAGCGAATACATCATACGTTGAGCCAAAGCGCCACATAGTTCTTTCAGGAAAAAGGGACATCGTGGGAGTGGAGGGCAAGACAGACATGTCTGAAGATTATGAAAAGTTTCATGAAATTCCTCCCTTCAAAGTCAAGGCTGACTCCAACATCCTGCTAAACGATGAAGATTATCCATGGTTACAGCGCAATAAGCAAATGACACAAGCGAAGAAAAAGTGAAGATTTTCTCCCGCAACTATTATGATGATACCATGCCAACTTTGTAACAGACGAGTATGATACCATTGTTCGTTTTGTACATGCACATGCTATATGGGTGAAAATATGATACCATGTCAACTTTCAACTTTTTCAGAGTTCATTTGAAATGCTTTATTATGAATTTAGGTTGAATTTTCTCTATAGGCGCATCTATGTTCATTTTTTTAGTAAAGTTAATCACAAACTTGTGATTCGCACAAATTTCAAAGAATTTAAATTTTAATTATTCAAATTTGAAAACTAATGGCAATAACAGAAAGTTTATAATTTGAAAACACTTTTTTTGTTCTTTTGTTTTCTTTGTTGCTTTATTTATTTTATTTTGTTTCTAATTTGAAAACTAATGGCACTAACAGAAAGTTTATAATTTTTTAAAGCTAAAAGCAAAAAGAATTAAAAAATAAAGCAAAAAACAAAAGAAAATAAATAATGCAAAAAACAAAACAAAAAAACTGGAAAAAATAAAAAAACTGCCACCTATTGGGCCACCACGGCCTGAATACGACTAGAAACCCAACCTGGGCCAGGATTCAGGCCCGCAGAAGGCCCAATAGGCCCACAGGCAGCACAGTGTGAGATTAGGCCCGTAAGCCTGCATTTGAGAGGAGCTCGAGAGGGTAGCCGCAGTGGGGCTTATAAACCACTCCGAGCCCCTCTCAACTAGCGAGGTGACACTAAACTTTTGGCCGCGGGCAGCGCAAGGCCTTTGGTCCCGGTTGGTGGCGCCAACCGGGACTAAAGGAGGGCATTGGTACAGGTTGGTGCCACGAACCGGGACCAATGATCTTGGTATATAACTAGGACTTGTGAAAATTTCAGTTTCTCATCTCCATTTGCCCCGACGACGCCGAGCTCATCGCCGCCAGGCTGCCCCGACGCCGTCCATCGCCCTGCCGTCGCCCCGCCCGATCAGCGCCCGTCGCCGTCGCCCGGCGTCATCCCCGAGCCAGCGTGCCCCTGCCCTCGCCCGAGGACGCCTTCACCGTCGGCCGTCCCGAGCCTTCCTCGTTGCCGACGCCCCCGCCCACAGCGCCACCGCCTCTGCCTCAGTTGGCCCCGCCCAGCGTCGCACCTGACGACGTCGCCCGCCCATCGCCCGACGCCATTGCCGCCCCAACGCCGTCCCCTGCCCCGCGCGCCACCGCTTCTGCCTCAGGCCGGCCCTGACCTTGCCGACGCCGACGCCGCCCATAGTGAGCCCCCGCGCCCTGCCTGCCCCCTGCCGCCACCGCCGCCCATAGCTAGGGAGGCTGTTTTTGCATATATGTTGATGATATATGTATGTATGTTTTACTTTCCTCATATATATATATATATATATATATATATATATATATATAGGACAAATGTTTTCTACAAGCAGTGGTAGTTACCATCACTTGCGTTTTGTATGCTGTACGTAGTATCTATTGAAACCAAGAGTATGTACGTGTAGTATGTAGTATATAACAATGATTAGGTAGTATATATACTAAGTTTTAGGTAGTATGTACCATGTTTTGAGTATGTTTTTTTTACGTACAAATATGTACGTATTTCACAAATATAACAAAAACTACGGGCTCATATGCAATTTTTTCATGTAACTTGCTTTGAAATATCTTAGATATATTATATGAACATATTTAAAATAATAAAATAGTATATATAGTACCACATGGTAGTATATGAGATATGTGGGGTAACTACCACCGGGTGGTAGGATGGATTTTCCCTATATATATATATATATATATATATATATACAGTATATATATATATTATATATATATATATATATATATTGGTAACGTTGCAGAAAATTAAAAAAATTTCCTACGGTTTCACCAAGATCCATCTTTGAGTTCATCTAAGCAACTAGTCATGGGAGAGAGATTGCATCTACATCCCACTTGTAGATCGCGTCTTGAAGCGTTCACTAGAACATGGATGATGGAGTCGTACTCGCCGTGATCCAAATCACCGATGACCGAGTGCCGAACGGACGGCACCTCCGCGTTCAACACACGTACGGAGCGGACGACGTCTCCTCCTTGATCCGGCAAGGGGGAAGGAGAGGTTGAAGAAGATGGCTCCAGCAGCAGCACGACAGCGTGGTGGTGGTGGAGCAGCAAGATTCCGGCAGGCTTCGCCAAGCTTCGTGGCGGAGGAGGAAGAGGTAGCAGGGGAGGAGGCGCCAGAACTTCAGTGCGGCTGCCCCTCCCTCCCTTTATATAGGCCCAGGCGCCGGCCCCTGAGATCTAATCTCCCTGTGGCGGCGGAGCGGGTGGAGTGCCCCCCAAGGCAAGTGGGGCGCCCCCCCCTAGGCGCAGGGGGTGGGCCAAGGGGGGCGCACCAGCACACTATGGGCTGGTTCCCCTCCCCACTTCAGCTCATGGGGCCCTCCAGGATGGGTGGCCCCACCCGATGGACCCCCGGGACCCTTCCGGTGGTCCCGGTACAATACCGGGTGACCCCGAAACTTTCCCGATGGCCGAAACAACACTTTCTATATATAATTCTTTACCTCCGGACCATTCCAGAACTCCTCGTGACGTCCGGGATCTCATCCGGGACTCCGAACAACATTCGGTTTACTGCATACTCATATTCATACAACCCTAGCGTCACCGAACCTTAAGTGTGTAGACCCTACGGGTTAGGGAGACATGTAGACATGATCGAGACGGCTCTCGGGCGATAACCAACAGCGGGATCTGGATACCCATGTTGGCTCCCACATGCTCCTCGATGATCTCATCGGATGAACCACGATGTCGAGGATTCAAACAACCCCGTATACAATTCCCTTTGTCAATCGGTATGTTACTTGCCCGAGATTCGATCGTCGGTATCCCAATACCTCGTTCAATCTCGTTACCGGCAAGTCACTTTACTCGTACCGTAATGCATGATCCCGTGACCAGACACTTGGTCACTTTGAGCTCATTATGATGATGCACTACCGAGTGGGCCCAATGATACCTCTCCGTAATACGGAGTGACAAATCCAGTCTCGATCCGTGTCAACCCAATGACACTTTCGGAGATACCTGTAGTGTACCTTTATAGTCACCCAGTTATGTTGTGACGTTTGGTACACCCAAAGCACTCCTATGGTATCCGGGAGTTACACGATCTCATGGTCTAAGGAAAAGATACTTGACATTGGAAAAGCTCTAGCAAAAGCGAACTACAAGATCTTGTGCTATGCTTAGGATTGGGTCTTGTCCATCACATCATTCTCCTAATCATGTGATCCCGTTATCAACGACATCCAATGTCCATAGTCAGGAAATCATGACTATCTATTGATCAACGAGCTAGTCAACTAGAGTCTCACTAGGGACATATTGTGGTCTATGTATTCACACGTGTATTACGATTTCCAGATAATACAATTATAGCATGAATAAAAGACAATTATCACGAACAAGGAAATATAATATTAATCATTTTATTATTGCCTCTAGGGCATATTTCCAACAGTCTCCCACTTGCACTAGAGTCAATAATCTAGTTACATTGTGATGAACCGAACACCCATAGAGTTACGGTGTTGATCATGTTTTGCTTTCATGGAAGAGGTTTAGTCAGCGGATCTGCGACATTCAGATCCGTATGCACTTTGCAAATTTCTATGTCTCCATCTTGAACATTTTCACGGATGGAGTTGAAGGGCAACTTGATGTGCCTGGTCTTCTTGTGAAATCTGGGCTCCTTGGCAAGTGCAATAGCTCCAGTTTTGTCACAGAAGAGTTTGATCGGCCCCGACGCATTGGGTATGACTCCTAGGTCGGTGATGAACTCCTTCACCCATATTGCTTCATGTGCTGCCTCCGAGGCTGCAATGTACTCCGCTTCACATGTAGATCCCGCCACGACGCTTCGCTTGCAGCTGCACCAGCTTCTTGCTCCACCATTCAACATATACACGTATCCGGTTTGTGACTTAGAGTCATCCAGATCTGTGTCGAAGCTAAGCGTCGACGTAACCCCTTCTGACGAGCTCTTCGTCACCTCCATAAACGAGAAACATGTCCTTTGTCCTTTTCAGGTACTTCAGGATATTCTTGACCGCTGTCCAGTGTTCCTTGCCGGATTACTTTGGTACCTTCCTACCAAACTTACGGCAAGGTTTACATCAGGTCTGGTACACAGCATGGCATACATAATAGATCCTATGGCCGAGGCATAGGGGATGACGCTCATCTCTTCTTTATCTTTTGCCGTGGTCGAGCATTGAGCCGAGCTCAATCTCACACCTTGCAGTACAGGCAAGAACCATTTCTTGGACTGATCCATTTTGAACTTCTTCAAAATCTTATCAAGGTATGTGCTTTGTGAAAGACCTATGAGGCGTCTTGATCTATCTCTATAGATCTTGATGCCTAATATATAAGCAGCTTCTCCAAGGTCCTTCATTGAAAAACTTTTATTCAAGTAGGCCTTAATGCTGTCCAAGAGTTCTATATCATTTCCCATCAAAAGTATGTCATCTACATATAATATGAGAAATGCTACAGAGCTCCCACTCACTTTCTTGTAAACGCAGGCTTCTCCATAAGTCTGCATAAACCCAAACGCTTTGATCATCTCATCAAAGCGAATGTTCCAACTTCGAGATGCTTGCACCATCCCATAAATGGATCGCTGGAGCTTGCATACCTTGTTAGCATTCTTAGGGTCGACAAAACCTTCCGGCTGCATCATATACAGCTCTTCCTTAAGATAACCGTTAAGGAACGCTGTTTTGACGTCCATCTGCCATATCTCACAATCATAGTATGCGGCAATTGCTAACATGATTCGGACGGACTTAAGCTTCGCTACGGGAGAGAAAGTCTCATCGTAGTCAATTCCTTGAACTTGCCGATAACCCTTAGCGACAAGTCGAGCTTTATAGATGGTGACATTACCATCTGCGTCCGTCTTCTTCTTAAAGATCCATTTGTTTTCTATCGCCGCCGATCATCGGGCAAGTCTGTCAAAGACCATACTTTGTTTTCATACATGGATCCTATCTCGGATTGCATGGCTTCAAGCCATTTGTTGGAATCTGGGCCCGCCATCGCTTCTTCATAGTTCGAAGGTTCACCGTTGTCTAACAACATGATTTCCAGGACAGGGTTGACATACCACTGCTGGTGTGGAACGTGTCCTTGTGGACCCTCTGAAGTTCAAGAGCAACTTGATCCGAAGTACCTTGATCATCATCATTAATTTCCTCTCCAGTAGGTGTAGGCACCAGAGGAACATTTTCCTGAACTGCACTACTTTCCGGTTCAAGAGGTAGTACTTCATCGAGTTCTACTTTCCTCCCACTTACTCCTTTCGAGAGAAACTCTTTTTCAAGAAAGGATCCTTTCTTGGCAACAAAGATCTTGCCTTCGGATCTAAGGTAGAAGGTATACCCAATGGTTTCCTTAGGGTATCCTATGAAGACGCATTTTTCCGACTTGGGTTCGAGCTTTTCAGGTTGAAGTTTCTTGACATAAGCATCGCATCCCCAAACTTTTAGAAACGACAGCTTAGGTTTCTTCCCAAACCATAATTCATACGGTGTCGTCTCAACAGATTTAGACTGTGCCCTATTTAAAGTGAATGTAGCTGTCTCTAGAGCGTATTCCCAAAATGATAGCGGTAAATCGGTAAGAGACATCATAGATCTCACCATATACAATATATTGCGAATACGAAGTTCGGACACACCGTTACGCTGAGGTATTCCAGGCGGCGTGAGTTGTGAAACGATTCCACATTTCCTTAAGTGTGTACCAAATTCGTGACTTAAATATTCTCCTCCGCGATCCGATCGTAAGAATTTTATCTTTCGGTCACGTTGATTCTCTACCTCATTCTGAAATTCCTTGAACTTTTCAAAGGTCTCAGACTTGTGTTTCATTAAGTAGACATACCCATATCTACTCAAGTCATCGTGAGAGTGAGAACATAACGATATCCTCCGTGAGCCTCAACGCTCATTGGACCACACACATCGGTATGTATGATTTCCAATAAGTTGGTTGCTCGCTCCATTGTCCCGGAGAATGGAGTCTTGGTCATTTTGCCCATGAGGCATGGTTCGCATGTGTCAAATGATTCATAATCGAGAGACTCTAAAAGTCCATCGAATGGAGCTTCTTCATGCGCTTGACACCAATGTGACCAAGGCGGCGATTACCACAAGTATGTGGGACTATCGTTATCAACTTTACATCTTTTGGTATTCATACTATGAATATGTGTAATATTACGTTCGAGATTCATTAAGAATAAACCATTGACCATCGGAGCATGACCATAAAACATATCTCTCATATAAATAGAACAACCATTATTCTCGGATTTAAATGAGTAGCCATCTCGCATTAAACGAGATCCTGATACAATTTTCATGCTCAAACTTGGCAGTAAATAACAGTTATTGAGATTTAAAACTAATCCCGTAGGTAAATGTAGAGGTAGCGTGCCGACGGCGATCACATCGACCTTGGAACCATTCCCGAAGCGCATCGTCACCTCGTCCTTCGCCAGTCTCCGTTTATTCCGCAGCTTCTGCTGTGAGTTACAAATATGAGCAACGGCACCGGTATCAAATACCCAGGAGTTACTACGAGTACTGGTAAGGTACACATCAATTACATGTATATCAAATATACCTTTAGTGTTGCCGGCCTTCTTGTCCTCTAAGTATTTGGGGCAGTTCCGCTTCCAGTGGCCCTTCCTTTGCAATAAAAGCACTCTGTCTCGTGCTTGGGTCCATTCTTTGACTTCTTCCGGCAACTTGCTTATCGGCGCGGCAACATCCTTGCCGTCCTTCTTGAAGTTCTTCTTACCCTTGCCCTTTTTGAACTTAGTGGTTTTATTGACCATCAACACTTGATGTTCTTTCTTGATTTCAACCTCTGCTGACTTCAGCATTGAAAATACTTCGGGAATGGTCTTCACCATCCCCTGCATATTGTAGTTCATCACAAAGCTCTTGTAGCTTGGTGGGAGCGATCAAGGATTCTGTCAATGACCGCCTCGTCCAGGAGGTTAATGTCCAGCTGGGACAAGCGGTTGTGCAACCTGCATATTTTGAGTATGTGCTCACTTGTAACTGTTTTCCTCCATCTTACAACTATAGAACTTGTCGGAGACTTCATATCTCTCGACCTGGGCATGAGCTTGGAAAACCATTTTCAGCTCCTCGAACATCTCATATGCTCCGTGTTGCTCAAAAGCGCTTTTGGAGCCCGGTTCTAAGCTGTAAAGCATGCCGCCTTTGAGCGAGGGAGTAATCATCAGCACGAGACTGCCAAGCATTCATAATGTCTTGGTTCTCTGGGATGGGTGCATCACCTAGCGGTGCTTCTAGGACATATTGTTTCTTGGCTTCTATGAGGATGATCCTCAGGTTTCGGTCCCAGTCCGAATAGTTGCTGCCATCGTCTTTCAGCTTGGTTTTCTCTAGGAACGCGTTGAAGTTCATGGTGACATGAGCGTTGGTCATTTGATCTACAAGACATTTTGCAAAGATTTTAGACTAATGTTCATGATAATTAAGTTCATCTAATCAAATTATTTAATGAACTCCCACTCAGATTTGACATCCCTCTAGTCATCTAAGTGTTACATGATCCGAGTCAACTAGGCCGTGTCCGATCATCACGTGAGACGGACTAGTCATCGTCGGTGAACATCTCCATGTTGATCGTATCTTCCATACGACTCATGTTCGACCATTCGGTCTCTTGTGTTCCGAGGCCAAGTCTGTACATGCTAGGCTTGTCAAGTTAACCCTAAGTGTTTATGCATGTGTAAAACTGTCTTACACCCGTTGTATGTGAACGTAAGGATCTATCACACCCGATCATCACGTGGTGCTTGAAGCGACGAACTTTAGCAACGGTGCACAGTTAGGGGAACACTTTCTTGAAATTATTATAAGGGATCATCTTATTTACTACCGTCGTTCTAAGTAAACAAGATGCATAAAACATAATAAACATCACATGCAATTATATAAAGTAGTAACATGATATGGCCAATATCATATAGCTCCTTTGATCTTCATCTTGGGGCTCCATGATCATCTTGTCACCGCATGACACCATGATCTCCATCATCGTGTCTCCATGAAGTTGCTCGCCAACTATTACTTCTACTACTATGGCTAACGTTTAGCAATAAAGTAAAGTAATTTACATGGCGTTCTTCAATGACACGCAGGTCATACAAAAATAAAGACAACTCCTATGGCTCCTGCCGTTGTCATACTCATCGACATGCAAGTCGTGATTCCTATTACAAGAACATGATCACATACATCACAATATATCATTCATCATTCATCACAACTTCCGCCATATCACATCACATGACAATTGCTGCAAAAACAAGTTAGACGTCCTCTAATTGTTGTTGCATCTTTTACGTGGCTGCAATTGGGTTCTAGCAAGAACGTTTTCTTACCTACGAATAACCACAACGTGATTTTGTCAACTTCTATTTACCCTTCATAAGGACCCTTTTCATCGAATCCGCTCCAACTAAAGTGGGAGAGCAGACACCCGCCAGCCACCTTATGCAACTAGTGCATGTCACCGGTGGAACCGGTCTCACGTAAGCGTGCGTGTAAGGTTGGTCGGGCCGCTTCATCCCACAATACCGCTGAAGCAAGATAAGACTAGTAGCGGCAAGCAAGTTGACAAGATCTCGCCCACAACAAAATTGTGTTCTACTCGTGCAATACAGAACTACGCATAGACCTAGCTCATGATGCCATTGTTGGGGATCGTAGCTGAAATCAAAATTTTTCCTACGGTTTCACCAAGATCCATCTATGAGTTCATCTAAGCAACGAGTCATGGGAGAGAGATTGCATCTACATAACACTTGTAGATCGCGTGCGGAAGCGTTCACTAGAACGTGGATGATGGAGTCGTACTGCCCGTGATCCAAATCACCCATGACCGAGTGCGAGCAGGACGGCACCTCCGCGCTCAACACACGTACGGAGCGGACGACGTCTCCTCCTTCTTGATCCAGCAAGGGGGAAGGAGAGGTTGAAGAAGATGGCTCCAGCAGCAGCATGACGGCGTGGTGGTGGTGGAGCAGCAGTACTCCGGCAGGGCTTCGCCAAGCTCGTGGAGGAGGAAGAAGTGTAGCGAGGGAGGAGGCGCGGAACTTCAGGTGCGGCTGCCCCTCCCCTCCCTTTATATAGGCCCGGGGCCGCCCCTGAGATCTAATCTCCTAGGGGCGGCGGCCAAGGGGTGGAGTGCCCCCAAGGCAGAGTGGGCGCCCCCCGCTAGGTTTTCAACCCTAGGCGCGGTGGGCCAAGGGGTGCACAAGCCCACTATGGGCTGGTTCCCTCCCACTTCAGCCCATGGGGCCCTCCGGGATGGGTGGCCCCACCGGTGGACCCCAGGACCCTTCCTCCGGTGGTCCCAGACAATACCGGTGACCCGAAACTTTCCCGATGGCGAAACAACACTTCCTATATATAATTCTTTACCTCCGGACCATTCCGGAACTCCTCGTGACGTCCGGGATCTCATCCGGACTCGAACAACATTCGGTTTACTGCATACTCATATTCATACAACCCTAAGCGTCACCGAACCTTAAGTGTGTAGACCCTAAGGGTTAGGGAGACACGTGAACATGACCGAGACGGCTCTCGGGCAATAACCAACGATGGGATCTGGATACCCATGTTGGCTCCCACATGCTCCTCGATGATCTCATCGGATGAACCACGATGTCGAGGATTCAAACAACCCCGTATACAATTCCCTTTGTCAATCGGTATGTTACTTGCCCGAGATTCGATCGTCGGTATCCCAATACCTCGTTCAATCTCGTTACCGGCAAGTCACTTTACTCGTCTCGTAATGCATGATCCCGTGACCGGACACTTGGTCACTTTGAGCTCATTATGATGATGCACTACCGAGTGGGCCCAGTGATACCTCTCCGTAATACGGAGTGACAAATCCAGTCTCGATCCGTGTCAACCCAGCAGACACTTTCGGAGATACCTGTAGTGTACCTTTATAGTCACCCGATTCGTTGTGACGTTTGGTACACCCAAAGCACTCCTACGGTATCCGGGAGTTACACGATTTCATGGTCTAAGGAAAAGATACTTGACATTGGAAAAGCTCTAGCAAAAGCGAACTACACGATCTTGTGCTATGCTTAGGATTGGGTCTTGTCCATCACATCATTCTCCTAATGATGTGATCCCGTTATCAACGACATCCAATGTCCATAGTCAGGAAACCATGACTATCTATTGATCAACGAGCTAGTCAACTAGAGGCTCACTAGGGACATATTGTGGTCTATGTATTCACACGTGTATTACGATTTCCGGATAATACAATTATAGCATGAATAAAAGACAATTATCACGAACAAGGAAATATAATAATAATCCTTCTATTATTGCCTCTAGGGCATATTTCCAACTATATATATATATATATATATATGCTTTTTTTGTATGTATGTATGCTTTTTTTGCTAGCTAGGAAAGTATGTATGCTTTTTTTGTATATATGTATGTATGTATGCTTTTTTGTATGTATATATGTATGTATGTATGCTTTTTTGTATGCATATATGTTGATGAAATATGAACAATGCATTAGGCAAAACCTTTACTTTTTTTCAAAATTTTCTATTTGAACATTTAAAAAAAACAATCAATACTAAAAGAATGAGAGGAAAAAGGAAAAATAATAAGAGGAAGAAAGGAGGAGAAGAGGAGAAATAAATAAGAAGAGAAAAAAGAAGAAAAAGAAGAGGAGAAGAAGAAAGGAATAGACGAGAAGAAGAAAAAAATTCTTTTCTTCTTCTCCTCTTTTTTTTTTCTTTTTTTCTTCGATCTTCTCCTCTATTCCTTTTTTCTTCTCCTCTTTTTATTTCTTCTTCGTTTTCTTATGTTTTATCGGGTCTGTCGTCGTCGATATACCCCTCCCGATAACTTCAATACGAGGGGGGGGGGTCGATATACCCCCTCCCCGATAACATTATTTTCCCATGGATATGTATGTCGCGTCGTTGTCGATATAACCCCCTCCCGGATAACTTTGACATGAGGGGCGGTCGATATATATACCCCCTCTCGACCGTGATAACTTATACCACGGCAGCACCCCCCTCGGCCCTCTCGCTCGACCAAAACTCTCGAGGACACCCAAACCCTAGAGAAAAAAACGATGTTGGTCTCCTACCCCCTCCCGCCGCGCCCCTACCCGACAAACTCTCTCGAGGCCACCCAAATTTACCAAGTTAAAAGAGCGTTGTCATCGAGGCCACCCCAAACCCTTGAAGTGTTGTGTCGATGCCACCCCAAACCCTTGAAGCGTTGTCTAGGCCACCCCAAACCCTAGAGAAGCAGCGTCGAGGCCACTAACATGATTCCTTATGGTGATTAGCTAGCTAGTTCTATGTTTGCCACCAATATATATCCATCTGTACCATGTTTGAATAATAATTGACATGTTGTAAATATTTGCAGAAACTATGAGCACTCCGAGAAGCAACAGAAGCGATGTTGGGGGACATAATCGCACAAGGAAGTGATGTCGTTGCGTCATTTCTCAATGACACCGATGGTCAGGAAGGACTGGGTGAAGAAGAGGGCTAAGTTCATGATGGCTCTGGCCCATTAATGCCGGTACAAGAAGAGGGCTATGTTCATGATGGCTCCCGTGATCCAATGGAGGTACAAGAAGGAGACCGTGTTGACTGCTCCATTGACCGAACCGAGTCTGGCCAGGTATATATATATATATATTAGTTAAGCCCGTGTTGACTAGTTAATTGATGCACTCATTGTTTTGGTATATGTACACATATTAACTAACTCTTGTCTTTCTTCCTTTTTCTAGCCCTCCGGATCGAGCACAACTTCGGTAAGGAGACGAGGCCCGAAAAAAAAAGTTGAGCTCGGATGAAAGGTTTGAGATCACAGCAATCGCGCCCGACGGCGAACCGATTGAACCCATCCGGACAAACAAAACATTTACTGCTCAGTGCGGGGTTCTTGTTAGGGACAAGATCCCAATCAGCATCCATCAATGGTATAAGCCTAAGGAGGAAGACCCTGAGGTATCTTATGTCAATGATATGCAGAAAGATGATCTTTGGACTGAACTGAAGGCAAATTTCACCCTACCGCCAGAGGAGGATCCGGAGAAGCCAGTTAAAAAGCAATTAATCAAGTCTTGTGCTCTTAAGAAGATGGCAAGGTTATTCAGGAGGTGGAGGAAACAGCTGAACAAGTTTGTCGACAAAGAAGAGACACCAGAATTCATCGGCAAATATGAGAAGATCAAAGATCACTGACCCGCATTTGTGTCCCACAAGACATCGGAAAAGAGTAAGAATATGTCGGAGACAAACAAGATAAATGCTGCGAAGAAGAAGTTTCACCATCGCACGGGGTCAGGTGGCTACCTCAAAGCCCGGCCTAAGTGGTCCAAGGTTGAGAATGATCTGCTTGATAAAGGGATCGAACCAGAGACAATGAACTGGCTAGACCGTTGCCGGACTTGGTTTTTCGGGGCTGGCGGAACCTTGGACCCTGTATCAGGGAAGTGCCGTTGGACGGACGAGCAACTGAAAATACCAGTCACCAAGCTTCGGCACTATATCGATGCAACGCAGCAAGGGACGTTCGTTCCAGACAGGGAGAAGGACGAGCTCACAATGGCCCTCGGTAATCCTGAGCACACTGGACGGACACGAGGCACGCCAGGCTCCATTCCGTGGAAGGTTGGTTTTCCGGACGCAGGGGGTTACAAAACCCAGGAGAGGAGGAAGAAACTGGAGCAGAGCCAATCGCAGCGCTGCACGAAAGGGTAATGGGGCTAGAGGAACGAGAAGCGTAACGCAGCAAGCGACCTGCCTAAGCTTCCCCGGTTACCCCGCCATCTCGGCGGAGAAGCGGCGTGGCTTCCACCGAGCTGCTTCAGCCGGAGCATGTCTTGACGGCTCCTGCCAGCTATCCCGTGGATGCTATCACGGAGTCTCAAAATTGCCACATTATGACGCAATGGATGAATTTGAAGGTCAAGGCGGCTGTTGGCTCTGTTTATCCTACTGAACCCGACGCAACTTTTCACTGCCGGCCGATTCTAGAAGGATATGCTACGGTGATGGTGGATGAAATAACTGAGGGATTTGACGACCTCCAGCTTGACCACCCTACCGGTGAAGGGGAGACTAGGCTGGGTTCTGCTCTGAAGACTCCATGCCAATGGCGGAAGGAGCTCATCAACCTTCCGAACTGGACGCCTCCGCCTCCTCCTCCGGCGAGTCAGGGCACTCCGCCTCCTCCACCGCCTCCTCCTCCGGCGAGTCAGGGCACTCCGCCTCCTCCACCGCCTCCTCCTCCGGCGAGTGATGATCAGGGCAGTCGGCCTCCTTCTCCGGCGCATGGCAGCACTCCGCCTCCTTCTCCGCTGCTGGCCGCGCCCGAGCAGCCAGCAGCCTCCTCCTTCTGCCTCGCCCGGCAAAAGGCGGAAGAGACCCGCCGCCGCCCTAGCTGCCCCGGCGCGTCGTAGTCCTTCTCCTCCGCCTCGTAAGCAAGCACGAAAGAAGACAGACGTCGCAGCCGCTCCATCTGCTCCGGCGTCTAGCAGTATAGCCAGAGGCGGGAGGTCGGGAAGTACTGTCATACATCAAAGGTCAAAAGAACAAGCAGCTGCGAAAAAAATTGCCCAGCTCGGCGAACAAGCAAATCAATCGTGCCCCCGCTCAATGTGTCTAGCGGCGACATCGTCGCTAATGCTCCGGGGACGGTGGCCGGTTATGGCAATCTTGCAGATTACCTGCCTGACGATCAACTTCCTGATTTCATGGAGGTGGACGAACACAGATACGAGTATGGGAAGCCTCTCGTACAAGATGAAAAATCTCTAACAACGATTATGCGAAGATTCCATAATTGTTACATGAAAATCTGCAGAGAGTCTGGGGGGACGAATACTTTGTATCTGAACATTAAAGAGGAGCACGACCTCGTTGGAACTGATCTGTTGACTGTTCCATTTGAGGAGTTCTTCGAGTTCTTCAATCAAAAGGTCCTCGATAAATTAACGGTCTTTTGCTACTGTCTGTAAGTACTATTTCTGTCATTAAGTCTCTATATATAGCTCAGCTCTTTCATTGCATGTATTGATAATTAATTATCCTCACTATATTATGCAGATGAAGATCGTTGAGTGCAGAAAACAAGAAATGTATGATATTGGGTTCATTAACACAAATATCATAGATGAAATTCAGGTTAAAAAGCACGCCGAAGAGGCCGAGGCCAACTTGCTACAATCGTCGATAAAAAATCAAAACAAAGATACCGTACTCTTTCCTTACAACTTCAAGTGAGTGTTACTGTCGTGTGCATATTCGGTTTCCTTATTACTCGAGCGAGGTTATAGTAATGCAATTAATGAGTTATGCATGCGTAAGCAGCTTCCACTATGTTCTTCTAGAGATTAAGCTTGAGCGGGGACTAGTAACCGTCTTAGACTCGAGACGAAAATATCCCGAAACCTATGCGGACATGACTAAATTGCTCAACAAGTAAGTTCAATCGATCATTATCGCACCATATCGGCAACTTTTTGTTCATTTCCTGATATCTCAAGTAATAATAATTATTTTCTTTGTCTTGCAGGGTTTGGAAACAGTTCACCTTGAAGCTCCGGGACTGCCGAAGGAGCTGCGATATACATACCCGAAAGTAAGTACTACTAGCTAGCTAGTGGCGCGCATCTCCCGTTGATTCTATAGCTATACTTTCATCAATGCCATTTATAATGCTTCATTATCAGTTTGATTGACCTCTATTTCTCGTAAAGTGCTTGTGGCAGGAAGAAGGGAATAATTTCTGTGGATACTACGTGTGTGAGTTCATCTACAACGCGACTTTGAAAAATAAGCGGGGCTACTC
Source organism: Aegilops bicornis (assembly GCA_021605145.1). Classification (NCBI taxonomy): domain Eukaryota; kingdom Viridiplantae; phylum Streptophyta; class Magnoliopsida; order Poales; family Poaceae; genus Aegilops; species Aegilops bicornis. The sequence goes on along the minus strand of CM038669.1, from coordinate 679,477,711 downwards.
TAAAAGACAATATGAAGTGCATAAGCAATAATATTCACAATTTCATTTTATTACACCATCATTTCTGTTGAGTTTCATTCATATATATATGTATTAACCCCTTCTTCAAATTAGGCGTGGCAGATCTTGGGATGAACTCCTACCACAAGATCGCATGAAAGCAATTCAAGAGGAATTGGCGGGATTCTTTCTTGACCACGTCATCAATAAAGTCGGAGAATACCATGTGGAAGTTGATTTCAAATGCTAGGGGATTGTAAGAGATCTTACATATTGTATATGTATGTAGCCAGTAGCGTCGGATAGATAATATGAAAACTTGTTGTTCGACCAATCTCTCGGAGGAGGAGAGGTCGATCGATCACTTCTCTCGGTATGCATGACGAACTTCTGTACTTAATGGTTTCCTTCATTTTCTTACTAGCTAGCGTGTTGAGGGCCTATGTATATAGTACGTAGCGTCGACCAAGCACGGACATAAGAGAGGACACTTCTCTCTCTATTAATTAGCTAGCTAACACAATATATGAAACACCTAAATTAACCCCCAAACCCCCAACCCTCCCTCCCCTTCAAAAAACAAAACCCAAGCCACAGAAATGCTGTGGCGTGTAAGCCTTTTGGTCCCGGTTTATGTCACCAACCGGGACCAAAGGCCCCCCTGCCTGGGCTGCCCGCAGCGGCCACGTGGATGCCCATCTGTCCCGGTTCGTGTAAGAACGGGGACTAAAGGGGGGAGGCATTAGTAACGACCCTTTAGTCCCGGTCCAAGAACCGGGACTAAAGGCCCTTACGAACCGGGACAAATGCCCTGTTTTCTACTAGTGGTGTTTGGCGAGGAGTATTTGAGATCTCCCAATGCTGAAGACGTCGCAAGGCTATTGGTGATGAACAAAGCTCGCGGCTTTCCTGGCATGCTTGGCTCAATAGATTGCATGCATTGGAGTTGGAAGAATTGCCCAAAGGCATGGCATGGGCAATTCCACGGCCAAAAAAAGGGTTCCACTATAATCCTTGAAGCGGTGGCCGATCAGGAGACTTGGATTTGCCATGCATTCTTTGGAATGCCTGGATCTTTGAATGACATCAATGTTGTCAACCGGTCACCACTGATGAATAAGATTGCAAATGGTGAGTTGCCACCGGTGCAGTTTGTAGCAAATGGCCATATGTACAACTATGGCTATTATCTAGCGGATGGCATCTATCCAAAGTGGCAAACCTTCGTGAAGCCGTTGAAAAAGTCAGAAGGTAAGAAAAATCTTGATTTCCACAATGCTCAGGCGGCGGCTAGAAAAGATGTGCAGAGAGCATTTGGGATTTTGCAAGCCCAATTTGCTATTGTGAGAGGACCGGCTAGATTTTGGGATCAAAAAATGCTTTGGTACATCATGCACGCTTGTGTGATCATGCACAACATGATCATCGAAAATGAGCGTGGCCAAGATTTAGACTACTCACAGTATGAGCTCTTGGGACATCCCGTGCGAGTGCAACGGAGGGCAGAAAGGGTAGCCTATTTTGTTGCCTCCTATCATGCCATTCGGCGTCCCGCAACACAAAATGAACTTCTGAAGGATCTGACTGAGGAGTGGTGGGCATGGAATGGACGACAAAGAGCATGATTTCTGCATTCGACATTGTATTTTTTATGAACTATTTCTTGTGTTTATTGCAGTATTTGTTGTACTGAACGATAAATTATTTGTTTGAGTTGTAATGATAACGAAATTGAACTATTTATTGTTGATTTATTTTGTTTGTTTGATCATTTTTGCTTTTATTTGAAATGTATATGTGGTTTGTGCGTGCCGCGCGCGCTGTATTTTTGCGCGCTGCTGGAGCGGCGCGCGCGCTGCATTATAGCGCGGCTGTTGGAGCCAGCGCTGGCGGCCGCGCTAAACCAGCCGAAGCGCGCGCGGCATACTAGTTTTTAGCGCGCGGCGCGAAGCGCGGCTGTTGGAGATGCTCTTAGGCAATTTCCCTTTATTTGAGGTCGTTAATCAACATTATTGTGCTGATGGATTCTCGTCATTAATCCTCCCCAAAATATGCAAGATTTTGCAAACTTGGAAAGCTGTCATTAAATAATCCTTCATATCAATCTGGGTAAGTGCGAACCAACCTGTGGATGAATGGTTAGAGGTACAGTAGTATTTCCAGCCCATTAGGGTTTCTGATGCTCGCATTATTCCTGAATTTATTTTAAATTTTCTGGCGATGCGCTTTCACTGAGAGGAGAAGTTCCCGTCGATGACAAGGCGGCTATGGTGACAACGTAAATCTCAAAATGGTATGCCAGCTCGGCTCTCGAAGATGCTCATAGGGTAGGGTGTGCGTGTGTGAAATTCATAGGGATGAGAGTATGCGCGTATGTATGAGCACTTGCTTCTGTACTGTGTTAAAAAAATCAATCTGGTAAGTAAATCTTCCAAATCTACCGTGCCAAATCAATAGACTCGCAGAGACCAACCAATATTACCCGTGAAAAAACCTACTTTCGGCATTTGACGTGGAGGTTGGTGAGCGCTTGCGTCTGTACCATGTTAAAAAAATCAATCCAGTAAGTAAATCTTCCAAATCTACCGTGCCAAAGCAATAGACTCGCAGAGACCAACCAATATTACCCGCGAAAAAGCCTACTTCCAGAAAAATCAATCTGGTAAGTAAATTTTCCAAATCTACCATGCCAAAGCAGTAGACTCGCAGAGACCAACCAATATTACCTGCGAAAAAACCTACTTCCAGCATTTGACGTGGAGGTTGACGGCAGCATACTGTCATAGCACGAATGGGCCAAGAAGCGCGACTGCTCTCCTTGGGCTGAGATATATAGGACAGCTGGTGGGCATAAAATTCCTCGCGAAATACCCCAACGTCACGACAAAGGTCAACTTCCACCTCGGAAAACATATGATCTGCGGACAAAGTTAGTTGAAGCCGACCACCCCCATCCCAATCAATTTACGGATTCAGGGAGCACCCACCTATTGGACAGGCTGGATACCTGGCTTGACTAGCCAAGAATAACGACTCGCGTGATTATACACGCGATCGGATCGTGATGACATCCAACGCCCGACATGCTACAACTTGGGTCCGAGGAGCTACCTACCCTATGTGCTTTACATACAAGGTCATGCAGCACCAGTTCTCGGAAAGGTTTAAACCCATCAACATCGAGCAATACGACGGAACCATGAACCCTTCTGTATGGATTGAGGATTTCCTCATGCATATTCACATAGCCTGAGGCGACGACCTCCACCCCATCAAATACCTACCCTTGAATCTCAAGGGATCAACTCGGCATTGGCCTAACAACCTACATGAGAACTCCATTGGCAATTGGGAGGACCTCGAGGACACCTTCCGAGCAAACTTTCAGATTGCCTATGCCCGCCCTTTGGGCGTCGATGACCTCGGCCATGGTACAAGAACCAGGGGAATCAGCCAGGAAATTCTAAAATCTGTTCTCGACCAAGAAAACCTAGATAGTAGACTGTCTGGACGCAGAGGCGATAGCCGCTCTTAAGCGTAGTATCTGCAATAAGGGGTAAAAGCCGATTGCATAGGACATCTCTGTACTAGTGGCCTTTCATTTTTGAAAATGGGTAATCTCGTTATGTTTGCCGAAACTCTACTTAGAACATGATTTGCAGTCATCAAACCCCCTACCATTCCCTAGGAAGTCCGGGTGTGTCCAAAATGACATTGACCAAATCAATTAAGTGCAGTTCTTTCATTCGGCAACCCCATTTGACTGGACCGAATAAAGAGGTGTTTTTTCATGGATTATACCATGTTTATTACATAGTAAATTGAACTAGTTGGAAAATACTCTCAACCATGATCCGACCAATGTCTTTTGATCTTTCAATTATATTGATTCTATGCTTCGACTTTATAGATTTTAAAGTAGTGCAAATTCTCAATAGATATACCATACAATATCTAGTAGAGTCATCAATCAGAGTGAGGGCTAGTTTTTTTGGGGCTTATGGCTGGCTATGAAAATAAGTTGTCCTTCCCCAGCTTATTTAACGTACTAATTAAGGATTAACTAGTAGGCTTCTCAAATAAAAAATTAGCTTGTGCCTCTAGAATAAGTTGCGGATGAGACAACTTATTTTCACAGCCACACATAAGCCCCAAAAGAACCAACCATCATGATATATCTTTTTCACCCTTTCTCAACACAGCATTCATCTCACAAAGATTTGAACATATAAAAGATCATGATATATGGCGACTATTTCATTTATAAACGATAGATACGAGCGTCACCCTTCTCCCCAAACATGTATGCACTGGAAAGTCATTCTAGAGTTTCATATAAAAGATCGCAGTAGAATGAATCACTCTTCTCCCACGTGTACTCCTCCCTCAATTACGTCTAATTACAAGCATGTATGCACTAGAAAGTCATTCTAGATTTTCCCAATTTTGAAACTTCAAAATATTTTCTAGTTCAACCCGTCGGTTCGATTCAAAAATCATTTTGACATAAAAAAATTTCAATGCAGCGAGACCTTCGAAAGTAGATCTCATGTTGATATGTTTCGACGATGATTTTCTTCTGTAAGAAGTTACTGTACCTGTACTAAGTAAGTTATCACATATGTGGTATATAAGTTATCATGATGTTTATTTAGAAATTACCGAGCATAAAAAAATGGTCCTACAACCTTTCTTCTCACATGTGCATGCATGCATGCACTAAAAGACAAAAAACTGATGTCAACCTGTCAATCTGATTGAAAAATCATTTTCATATAAAAATTCATCGCGACGAGATCTTCAAAAGTAGATCCCATGTTGATATGTTCTGACGAATTTTTTTCGGGTAATATTTTTACCAAGGTCTGGTCTAAGTAAGTTATCAAGTCTGTGTTGTGTATATTACCATGTTGTTTTCACATAATTTATCGGGGATGTTTATTAACAACTTTTATCCCGGGGTCAAAAGGTTACTGTGGTGTTTGTACGAGAGTTATCATCTCTATTGCATGTATATGATCATGCTATTTACACAGGGAGTTACCGGAGGTATGTTTTTAACAACTTTTGTCCTAGCGTAAAGTTACAATGCTGTTTGTGTTGGGGAACGTAGTAATTTTAAAAAAAAATCCTACGCACACACAAGATCATGGTGATGCATAGCAACGAGAGGGGAGAGTGTTGTCCATGTACCCTCGTAGACCGAAAGCGGAAGCGTTAGTACTACGCGGTTGATGTAGTCGTACGTCTTCACGGCCCGACCGATCAAGCACCGAAAGCACGGCACCTCCGAGTTTTTGCACACGTTCAGCTCGATGACGTCCCTCGAACTCTGATCCAGCCGAGCTTCGACGGAAAGTTCCGTCAGCACGACGGCGTGGTGACGATGATGATGTTCTACCGACGCAAGGCTTCGCCTAAGCGCCGCTACGATATTATCGAGGAGGACTATGGTGGAGGGGGGCACCGCACACGGCTAAGAGATCAATGATCAATTGTTGTGTTTATGGGGTGCCACCCTCCCCCGTATATAAAGGAGTGGAGGAGGGGGGCGGCCAAGGGGAGGAGGCGCGCCCTAGTGGGGAGTCCTACTCCCACCGGGAGTAGGACTCCTCCTTTTCCTATTTGGAGAGGGAGAGGGAAGGAAGAGGAAGGAGGGAGGAAGGAAAGGGGGGTCGGCCCCCCTCCCAATTCGGATTGGGCTTGGGGAGGGGCGCCCCCTCCCTTCCTCCTTTCCACTAAAGCCCATTAAGGCCCATATACCACCCATGGAGCTCCGGTATTGTCCCAATCTCACCCAGAACCATTCCGGTGTCCAAATATAGTCGTCCAATATATCGATCTTTATGTCTCGACCATTTCGAGACTCCTCGTCATGCCGTGATCACATCCGGGACTCCGAACAACCTTCGGTACATCAATACACATAAACTCATAATATAACCGTCATCTAACTTTAAGCGTGCGAACCCTACGGGTTCGAGAACTATGTAGACATGACCGAGACACGTCTCCGGTCAATAACCAATAGCGGAACCTGGATGCTCATATTGGCTCCGACATATTCTACGAAGATCTTTATCGGTCAAACCGCATAACAACATACGTTGTTCCCTTTGTCATCGGTATGTTACTTGCCCGAGATTCGATCATCGGTATCTCAATACCTAGTTCAACCTTGTTACTGGCAAGTCTCTTTACTCGTTACGTAATGCATCATCCCGTAACTAACTCCTTAGCTACATTGCTTGCAAGGCTTATAGTGATGTGCATTACCGAGAGGGCCCAAAGATACCTCTCCGACAATTGGAGTGACAAATCCTAATCTTGAAATACGTCAACTCAACAAGTACCTTCGGAGACACCTGTAGAGCACCTTTATAATCACCCAGTTACGTTGTGACGTTTGGTAGCACACAAAGTGTTCCTCCGGTAATTGGGAGTTACATAATCTCATAGTCATAGGAACATGCATAAGTCATGAAGAAAGCAACGACAACATACTAAACGATCAAGTGCTAAGCTAACGGAATGGGTCAAGTCAATCATATCATTCTCCTAATGATGTGATCCCGTTAATCAAATGACAACTCATGTCTATGGTTAGGAAACTTAACCATCTTTGATTCACGAGCTAGTCAAGTAGAGGCATACTAGTGACACTATGTTTGTCTATGTATTCACACATGTATTATGTTTCCGGGTAATACAATTCTAGCATTAATAATAAACATTTATCATGATATGAGGAAATAAATAATAACTTTATTATTGCCTCTAGGGCATATTTCCTTCGGTCTCCCACTTTCACTAGAGTCAATAATCTAGATTACACAGTAACGGGTCTGCAACATTCAGATCCATATGTATCTTGCAAATCTCTATGTCTCCCACCTGGACTTGGTCCCGGATGGAATTGAAGCGTCTCTTGATGTGCTTGGTTCTCTTGTGAAATCTGGATTACTTTGCCAAGGCAATTGCACCAGTATTGTCACAAAAGATTTTCATTGGACCCGGTGCACTAGGTATGACACCTAGATCGGATATGATCTCCTTCATCCAAACTCCTTCATTTGCTGCTTCCGAAGCAGCTATATACTCCGATTCACATGTAGATCCCGCCACGACGCTTTGTTTAGAACTGCACCAACTGACAGCTCCACCGTTCAATATAAACACGTATCCGGTTTGCAATTTAGAATCGTCCGGATCAGTGTCAAAGCTTGCATCAACGTAACAATTTACGACTAGCTCTTTGTCACCTCCATAAATGAGAAACATATCCTTAGTCCTTTTCAGGTATTTCAGGATGTTCTTGACCGCTGTCCAGTGATCCACTCCTGGATTACTTTGGTACCTCCCTGCCAAACTAATAGCAAGGCACACATCAGGTCTGGTACACAGCATTGCATACATGATAGAGCCTATGGCTGAAGTATAGGGAACTTCTTTCATTTTTTTCTCTATCTTCTGAAGTGGTCGGGCATTGAGTCTGACTCAATTTCAGACCTTGTATTACAGGCAAGAACCCTTTCTTTGCTTGATCCATTTTGAACTTCTTCAAAACTTTATCAAGGTATGTACTTTGTGAAAGTCCAATTAAGCGTCTTGATCTATCTCTATAGATCTTGATGCCCAATATGTAAGCAGCTTCACCGAGGTCTTTCATTGAAAAACTTTTATTCAAGTATCCTTTTATGCTATCCAGAAATTCTATATCATTTCCAATCAATAATATGTTGTCCACATATAATATTAGAAATGCTACAGAGCTCCCACTCACTTTCTTGTAAATACAGGCTTCTCCAAAAGTCTCAGATAAAACCATATGCTTTGATCACACTATCAAAGCGTTTATTCCAACTCCGAGAGGCTTGCACCAGTCCATAAATGGATCGCTGGAGCTTGCATACTTTGTTAGCATCCTTTGGATCGACAAAACCTTCTGGTTGCATCATATACAACTCTTCTTCCAGAAATCCATTCAGGAATGCAGTTTTGACATCCATTTGCCAAATTGCATAATCATAAAATGCAGCAATTGCTAACATGATTCAGACAGACTTAAGCATCGCTACGGGTGAGAAAGTCCCATCGTAGTCAACCCCTTGAACTTGTCGAAAACCTTTCGCAACAAGTCGAGCTTTGTGGACAGTAACATTACCATCAGCGTCAGTCTTCTTCTTGAAGATCCATTTATTCTCGATGGCTTGCCGATCATCGGGCAAGTCAACCAAAGTCCACACTTTGTTCTCATACATGGATCCCATCTCAGATTTCATGGCCTCAACCATTTTGCGGAATCTAGGCTCATCATCGCTTCCTCATAGTTCGTAGGTTCGCCATGGTCAAGTAACATGACCTCCAGAATAGGATTTTCGTACCACTCTGGTGCGGATCTTACTCTGGTTGACCTACGAGGTTCGGTAGTAACTTGATCCGAAATTTCATGATCAATATCATCAACTTCCTCACTAATTGGTGTAGTCGTCACAGGAACCGGTTTCTATGATGAACTATTTTCCACTAAGGGAGTAGGTATAGTTACCTCATCAAGTTCTACTTTCCTCCCACTCACTTCTTTCGAGAGAAACTCCTTCTCTAGAAAGGATCCATTCTTTGCAACAAATATCTTGCCTTCGGATCTGTGATAGAAGGTGTACCCAACAGTTTCCTTTGGGTATCCTATGAAGACACATTTCTTCGATTTGGGTTCGAGCTTATCAAGTTGAAGCTTTTTCACATAAGCATCGCAGCCCCAAACTTTAAGAAACGACAACTTTGGTTTCTTGCCAAACCATAGTTCATAAGGTGTTGTCTCAACGGGTTTTGATGGTGCCCTATTTAACTTGAATGCGGCCGTCTCTAAAGCATAACCCCAAAACGATAGCGGTAAATCAGTAAGAGACATCATAGATCGCACCATATCTAGTAAAGTACGATTACGACGTTCGGACACACCATTATGCTGTGGTGTTCCGGGTGGCGTGAGTTGCGAAACTATTCCACATTGTTTCAAATGTAGGCCAAACTTGTAACTCAAATATTCTCCTCCACGATCAGATCATAGAAACTTTATTTTCTTGTTACGATGATTTTCAACTTCACTCTGAAATTCTTTGAACTTTTTAAATGTTTCAGACTTATGTTTCATTAAGTAGATATACCCATATCTGCTTAAATCATCTGTGAAGGTGAGAAAACAACGATACCCGCCGCGAGCCTCAACATTCATTGGACCACATACATCAGTATGTATGTATAACGCCCCGGATACAACTTTCCATATTCGTAACTCCAACTCTTGCCTTTTCCGGAGATGCGATATATTATTTACTCCTTGGTTGGGTTTTTGTCTTTTGTTTTGCATTTACTTCATGTCTTGTATCTCATCTCATGGCATCATGTGCATTGCATCGGCATTGTTTTCTTAAAACTTGCATCCGCTCGTAGTTGCCGCTCCTCGCTTCTCTCCGTTGCGTTCGGTGGCCGTTTCAAGACCAATCGGGTTTTCGCTTCCCTCTTGACCGTGACCACCTAACCTCTCTTACCAGCTCGCAGCCCCCTCGCGTGCGTCCGAAACTTGCTCTGAACCCGAACCGCTCAGCCATCACCATTGCTTTCAGTTCATCTCCTAACATCTATAAAACATCTCCATTTTATTATTTGGACTCCCTGCCTATTTTGTTCTGGATCGTTCGATCGCGATCGAAGGGACGGTTTAGCCCCTAAACTAACCTAATCCAACTACTATTTAGACCGACCTAACCCTAAAATCTCGGATGGCTGTCCCATCCTTCCCATCCCCGCCGCCACTCCTCTTGTCTCCACTTCCTCGGGATCCCCTCCCGATCCAAAAATCCACCCATTCTCCCTCGATTTTCCCAGCGAGCCAACCACCACCAGCACAGCCTCTCCGGCTCGAGGGCCTTCGCGCCGTCTTCTTCCAGCGCCAGGAGCTCGAGCCCCTTCTCCCGCACCCCCGCTCCACCTCGTGGTCAGATCTCCGCATCGGCCAGCAAGCAGGAAGCCATGGAGCGCCCCTCCGTCGCGTTGCTCCGGCAAGGAGCCGACCGGAGCACCTCCTCCCCAACCCTCGCAGGCATCCCCCGGCCCCTTGCCGAAGATGAGTGCCCCGACAGCCCTGCTCTTTTTCCCCTCCTGCTTCTGTTTCTCTCTCTCACGCTGCTCTCTCTCTCTCTCTCTCTCTCTCTCTCTCTCTCTCTCTCTCTCTCTCTCTGTTGTCTTCGCAGCGCCGCCATGGATGGCCTCCCGTAGCTCCCGCTTGGCGCCGCCGTGGTTCCCGGCCGATCCGCGCCGGAGAGCCTCGGACCCGTCCAGCCCATTCGTCCCTCGCCGCCGAGTCCCTCTGCTCGCCTGCGCCAAGGCCAGCGAGTAGCCGCCCGCGTTCCACGCCCGATGCCTCCTCCTCGACCCCCCCAGCACCCCGACGCCACCTCGTCCTGCCGCCGCCGGCGACCAGTAGGTCATGATGCCGTGCCCTGTCTCCTCTTCTTCCATTCGGTTTTTCTCCCTGTCTCTCCTCTCTGAACTCTCTCGCTCTCTGTTTTTCTTCACAGGAGCGCATCCCCGACGCCGGTCCTCGTCCGCAGCACCCTGGCGCTGCTCAGCCCCGTTTTCGACCCGATCTGGCCGAGATCGGCCCGTCCTGCGTCAGATCCCGGCGTCCCAAGCTCGCCTGCTGCGCCGCCGCCCTGCTTCCATGTCCCGCCGTGGCCTCTGCTTCGCCCTGCTGCTGCCCGTTCCCCTGCTTCACGAACGAGACGGCGACGAAGCCGCTCGCCTGCGTTGACCGCGCCAAGTCCCACGACCGACCGCACGCACCTGGGCTGCCTCCCCTTCGTGTGTTGGCCAAGGCCCAGCCGCGCCAGATCCGGCCTGCCTGGCCTCCTCCTCACCAGCCGGGCCAAGAGCCCATGGTGAGCAGCCCAATCCGCCCTCCAGATTCGGCCAGATGTAGTTTTTTTTCATGTCTGCGATTTTGCTAATTATCTGGGATTTACTGTTTTACAGAAAAGTCCCTCTAGATCATGCATATAGTAACTCTTTAACAGTGCATCATATGTAAAAACTTCATATATGAAAAATGCTTAGACTTTTGTGTAGATTAATAATATGCCACACTCATCCATGTTTAAAATGTTTAACTTGCTGTTTGTTTAATTTTGCATAAATGCCATGCTAAAATGATTTATTTCATAACTAATTAACCGTAGCTCCGAATTTAATAAACTTCATATGTAAATGGGGTGGAAAAATGCCTAGTTTAACATGGTGCACTTTATTTTCCTGTTTAACAACAACAAAATATGTTTTAGGGCAGAACAGTACCAAATTCGAAATATGCACATGAGGATTTTCCGGAATTGTTGTTTGTTATTTTCGGCCTCATTTAAACTTGCCTAAATAGTTAGTTGAATTATGCTTCACCTCTTTCCATGTTAACCAACATATAATCTTGTCTTGTTCATAAACGAGAGCGAACTAAATAACTTGAATGTGGTGTTTCGTCAATATGCAACTGGTGCATATTGAGCTCCACTTAACTTGTAGTATTGTTTGTTGCATATTGCCATGCCATGCCTCTTTAAACCGGACATGCATCATACTTGTTTGTGCATCATGCCATGTTTATGCTTGTGCATTTACCATGTTGTTTGTTTCTTTCCGGTGTTGCTTCCTAGTTCCTTAATGTTGCGATTGTGAGGATTCGCTCGACTACTCCCGTTCGTTCTTCTTCATGGCTCGTTCTTCTTCCTAGCGGGATTTCGTGCAAGATGACCGTCACCTTGGATCTCATTACTATCATTGCTATGCTAGTTGCTTCGTTCTATCGCTATGTTTGTGTTACCTACCACTTGCTTCAAGCCTCCCAAATTGCCATGAACCTCTAACCTTTGTCACCCTTCCCAAAGAAACCGTTGTTTGGCTATGTTACCGCTTTTGCTCAGCCCCTCTTATAGCGTTGCTAGCTGCAGGTGAAGATGAAGATTGCTCCATGTTGGATTATGTTTATGTTGGGATATCACAATATCTCTTATTTAATTAATGCATCTATATACTTGGTAAAGGGTGGAAGACTCGGCTTATGCCTGGTGTTTTGTTCCACTCTTGCCGCCCTAGTTTCCGTCATATCGGTATTATGTTCCCGGATTTTGTGTCCCTAACGCGGTTGGGTGATTTATGGGACCCCCTTGACAGTTCGCTTTGAATAAAACTCCTCCAGCAAGGCCCAACCTTGGTTTTACCATTTGCCTCATCACCACCTATACCTTTCCCTTGGGTCGGCCAACCCGAGGGTCATCTTTATTTTAGCCCCCCGGGCCAGTGCTTCTCTAAGTGCTGGCCTGAACCGAGCTGCCTGCGGGTCATCTTTATTTTAGCCCCCCGGGCCAGTGCTTCTCTAAGTGCTGGCCTGAACCGAGCTGCCTGCGGGGCCCCCTCGGGGAAACTCGAGGTCTGGTTTTACTCGTAGCTAGTCTCATCCGGTGTTGCCACGAGAACGAGATATGTGCAGCTCCTATCGGGATTGTCGGCGCATCGGGCGGCTTTGGTGGTCTTGTTTTACCATTGTCGAAATGTCTTGTAAACCGGATTCGTAGAGATCGATCAGGTCTTCCCGGAGAAGGAATATCCTTCGTTGATCGCAAGAGCTTATCATGGGCTAAGTTGGGACACCCTGCAGGTATAAACTTTCGAGAGCCGTGCCCGCGTTATGTGGCGACGGGAATTTATTAATATCCGGTTGTAGTAAACTTGAAGTAAACTCTTCTAAAATACACCAACCGTGTATGCGTAACTGTGAGTGTCTCTTTTCGGGTTGATCGAGAGGAGAACACGGTTTCGGGTTATGTCTCGACGTAAGTAGGAGTTCGTGATCACTTCTTGATCATTCCTAGTTGACGATCGCTTGCTTTGCTTCTCTCCTCGCTCTTATTTGCGTAAGTTTGCCACCGCACATGCTTAGTCGCTGCTGCAACCTCACCATTTTACCCCTTCCTTACCCATTAAGCTTTGCTAGTCTTGATACCCATGGTAATGGGATTGCTGAGTCCTCGTGGCTCATGACATTACACCAACAAATTGCGAGTACAGGTTATGCGATGATCTTGACGCGAGAGCGATGTTACTTGTTGGAGTTCTTCTTCTTCTTCGATCAGGGGATAGGTTCCAGGTCGGCAGCCTGGGCTAGCAGGGTGGATGTCGTTTGAGTTTATGTTTATGTTTCATCCGTAGTCGGATGTTGATCTTGTATATGATGTATTGTTGTATTCTTGTGACATTGTATGTCTTGGTTGTATCCCCACTATTATGTAATGTTGATTTAATGATATCCACCTTGCAAAAGCGTCTTCAAGATGCGCTTCTATCCTTGGTGGGACCTTCGAGTTCCTTTAGGATAGGGTCGCATCTTGGGCGTGACAGTATGATTTCCAACAAATCAGTTGCTCGCTCCATAGTTCCGGAGAACGGCTTTTAGTCATCTTGCCAATGAGGCATGGTTCGCAAGTACCAAGTGATTCATAATCAAGTGATTCCAAAAGTCCATCAGTATGGAGTTTCTTCATGCGCTTTACACCAATATGACCTAAACGGCAGTGCCACAAATAAGTTGCACTATCATTATCAACTCTGCATCTTTTGGCTTCAAAATTATGAATATGTGTATCACTACTATCGAGATTCATCAAAAATAGACCACTCTGTAAGGGTGCATGACCATAAAAGATATTACTCATATAAATAGAACAACCATTATTCTCATATTTAAATGAATAACCGTCTCGCATCAAACAAGATCCAGATATAATGTTCGTGCTCAATCTTTGGCACCAAATAACAATTATTTAGGTCTAATACTAATCCCGAAGGTAGATGTAGAGATAGTGTGCAGACGGCGATCACATCGACTTTGGAACCATTTCCCACACGCATCGTCACCTCGTCCTTAGCCAGTGTCTGCTTAATCTGTAGTCCCTGTTTCGAGTTGCAAATATTAACAACAGAACCAGTATCAAATACCCAGGTGCTACTGCGAGCTCTGGTAAGGTACACATAAATAACATGTATATCACATATACCTTTGTTCACCTTGCCATCCTTCTTATCCGCCAAATATTTGGGGCAGTTCCGCTTCGATGACTACCGCTTGCAGAGAAGCACTCAGTCTCGTGCTTAGGTCCAGACTTGGGTTTCTTCTCTTGAGAAGCAACTTGTTTGTTGTTTTTCTTGAAGTTCCCCTTCTTTTTCCCTTTGCCCTTTTTCTTGAAACTGGTGGTCTTATTGACCATCAACACTTGATGCTCCTTCTTGATTTCTACCTCTGCAGCCTTTAGCATTGTGAATAGCTCGGGAAGTGTCTTATCCATCCCTTGCATATTATAGTTCATCATGAAGCTCTTGTAGCTTGGTGGCAGTGATTGAAGAATTCTGTCAATGACGATATCATCCGGAAGGTTAACTCCCAGTTGAATCAAGTGATTGTTATACCCAGACATTCTGAGTATATGCTCACTGACAGAACTATTCACCTCCATCTTGCAGTTGTAGAAGTTATTGGAGACTTCATATCTCTCAATACGGGCATTTGCTTGAAATATTAACTTCAACTCCTGGAACATCTCATATGCTCCACGACGTTCAAAACGTCGTTGAAGTCCCGGTTCTAAGCCATAAAGCATGGCACACTGAACTATCGAGTAGTCATCAGCTTTGCTCTGCCAGACGTTCATAACATCTGGTGCTGCTCCTGCAGCAAGTTTGGCACCTAGCGGTGCTTCCAGGACGTAATTGTTCTATGCAACAATGATGATAATCCTCAAGTTACGGACCCAGTCCGTGTAATTGCTACCATCATCTTTCAACTTAGCTTTCTGCGTTGGTTTTTCCCGAAGAGGAGAGGATGATGCAGCAGAGTAGCGTAAGTATTTCCCTCAGTTTTTGAGAACCAAGGTATCAATCCAGTAGGAGGCCACGCGCAAGTCCCTCGTACCTACACAAAACAAATAGCTCCTCGCAACCAACGCGAATAGGGGTTGTCAATCCCTTCAAGGTCACTTACGAGAGTGAGATCTGATAGAGATGATAGATAATAATTTTGGTATTTTTGGTATAAAGATGCAAAGTAAAATAAAAAGACAAAGTAAAGAGCAAAGCAATAATAAAGCGTAGGAAGATTAATATGATGAAAATAGACCCGGGGCCCATAGATTTCACTAGTGGCTTCTCTCAAGAGCATAAGTATTTTACGGTGGGTGAACGAATTACTGTTGAGGAATTGATGTAATTGAGCATAGTTATGAGAGTATCTAGGTATGATCATGTATATAGGCATCACGTCCGAGACAAGTAGACCGACTCCTACCTGCATCTACTACTATTACTCCACTCATCGACCGCTATCCAAAGATGCATCTAGAGTATTAAGTTAATGAAAACAGAGTAACGCCTTAAGCAAGATGACATGATGTAGAGGAATAAATTCATGCAATATGATAAATACCCCATCTTGTTATCCTCGATGGCAACAATACAATACGTGCCTTGCAACCCTTTATGTCACTGGGTAAGGACACCGCAAGATTGAACCCAAAGCTAAACACTTCTCCCATTGCAAGAACTACCAATCTAGTTGGCCAAACCAAACGGATAATTCGAAGAGACTTGCAAAGATAACTCAATGATACATAAAAGAATTCAAAGAAGATTCAAATATTGCTCATAGATAATCTTGATCATAAACCCACAATTCATCGGTCTCAACAAACACACCGCAAAAAGAAGATTACATCTAATAGATCTCCACGAGAGAGGGGGAGAACATTGTATTGATATCCAAAAAGAGAGAAGAAGCCATCTAGCTACTAACTATGGACCCGAAGGTCTAAGGTAAACTACTCACACTTCATCGGAGAGGCTATGGTGATGATGTAGAAGCCCTCCATGGTAGAATCCCTTCCCATGAGTTCTAACAGGCCCCAATATGGGATCTCGTGGATCTGAAAGTTGCGGCGGTGGAATTAGGTTTTTGGCTCCGTATCTGATATATTGGGGGTACATAGGTATATATAGGAGGAAGGAGTACGTCGGTGGAGCTTCGAGGGGCCCACAAGGTGGGGGCGCGCCCTGGGGGGGCGCCCTCCATCCTCGTGACCGCCTCGTGGCTTTCTTGACGGAGGGTCCAAGTATTCTGGGTCTTATCTAATGAGAAAATCACGTTTCCGAAGATTTCATTCCGTTTGGACTCCGTTTGATATTCCGTTTTTTCAAACACCAAATAGGCAAAAACAGCAATTCTGGGCTGGGCCTCCGGTTAATAGGTTAGTCCCAAAAGTAATATAAAAGTGGAAAATAAAGCCCAATATAGTCCAAAACAAAAGATAATATAGCATGGAGCAATCAAAAATTATAGATACATTGGAGACGTGTCAGGCATCCCCAAGCTTAATTCCTGCTCGTCCTCGAGTAGGTAAATGATGAAAAGAGAATTTTTGATGCGGAGTGCTACTTGGGAAAATTTCAATGTAACTCTTCTTAATTGTTGTATGAATATTCAGATCTGAAAGATTCAAGACAAAAGTTCATATTGACATAAAAATAATAATACTTCAAGCATACTAACTAAGCAATTATGTCTTCTCAAAATAACATGGCCAAAGAAAGCTCATCCCTACAAAATCATATAGTTTAGTCATGCTCCATTTTCGTCACACAAGAATGCTCTCATCATGCACAACCCCGATGACAGGCCAAGCAATTGTTTCATACTTTAGTAATCTCAAACCTATAAACTTTCACGCAATACATGAGCGTGAGCCATGGACATAGCACTAAGGGTGGAATAGAATATAATGATGGGGGTTATGAGGAGAAGACAATAAAGGAGAAGGTCTCACATCAACGAGGCTAATAAACAGGCTATGGAGATGCCCATCAAGTTGATGTTAATGCAAGGAGTAGGGATTGCCATGCAACGGATGCACTAGAGCTATAAATGTATGAAAGCTCAACAAAAGAAACTAAGTGGGTGTGCATCCAACTTGCTTGCTCACGAAGACCTAGGGCATTTGAGGAAGCCCATCGTTGGAATATACAAGCCAAGTTCTATAATGAAAAATTCCCACTAGTATATGAAAGTGACAACATATGAAACTCTCTATATGAAAAACATGGTGCTACTTTGAAGCACAATATATGAGACTCGCTATATGAAGAACATGGTGCTACTTTGAAGCGCAATATATGAGACTCGCTATATGAAGAACATGGTGCTACTTTGAAGCGCAATATATGAGACTCGCTATATGAAGAACATGGTGCTACTTTGAAGCACAACTGTGGAAAAAGAGACAGTAACATTGCCCCTTTATTTCTCCTTTTTTTTGCCTTCTTTTTTTGGCCTTTTTTGGGACAATGCTCTAGAAAATGATGATCATCACACTTCTATTTATTTACAACTCAGTGATTAAAACTCGATACTAGAACAAAGTATGACTCTATATGAATGCCTCCGGCGGTGTACCGGGATATGCAATGAACCAAGAGTGACATGTATGAAAGAATTATGAATGGTAGCTTTGCCACAAATACTATGTCAACTACATGATCATGCTAAGCAATATGACAATGATGAATGTGTCATGAAGAACGGTATGGTGGAAAGTTGCATGGCAATATATCTCGGAATGGCTATGGAAATGCCATAATAGGTAGGTATGGTGGCTGTTTTGGGGAAGATATAAGGAGGTTTATGTGTGAAAGAGCGTATCATATCACGGGGTTTGGATGCACCGCGAAGTTTGCACCAACTCTCAATGTGAGAAAGGGCAATGCACGGTACCGAAGAGGCTAGCAATGATGGAAGGATAAGAGTGCGTATAATCCTTGACTCAACATTAGTCATAAAGAACTCACATACTTATTGTAAAAATCTACAAGCCATCAAAAACCAAAGCACTACGCGCATGCTCCTAGGGGGATAGATTGGTAGGAAAAGACCATCGCTCGTCCCCGACCGCCACTCATAATGAGGACAATCAAATAACACCTCATGTTTCAAATTTGTTACATAATGTTTACCATACGTGCATGCTACGGGACTTGCAAACTTCAACACAAGCATTTCTCAAATTCACAACTACTCAACTAGCACGACTTTGATATTATCACCTCCATATCTCAAAACAATTATCAAGCATCAAACTTTTCTTAGTATTCAACGCACTCAAAAGAAAGTTTTACAAATCTTGAATACCAAGCATATTATTATTAAGCAAATTACCATGCTATTTAAGACTCTCAAAATAATCTAAGTGAAGCATGAGAGATCAATATTTTCTTTAAAACAAATCCACCACCGTTCTCTAAAAGATATAAGTGAATCATTAGAGCAAAACTATCAAGCTCAAAAGATATAAGTGAAGCACATAGAGCAAAACTATCAAGCTCAAAAGATATAAGTGAAGCACATAGAGTATTCTAACAAATTCCAATTCATGTATGGCTC